>JAPQRQ010000003.1:27759904-27770212 GCA_037367365.1 Apogon talboti | reverse complement strand
TCCTCCTCCTCCTCCTCCTCCTCCTCCTCCTCCTCCTCCTCTTCAAGGTCGGCATCTGACTGACAGCCCGACCGCTCATGCTTTCATCTCTAAACCAGCGCTTACAGATGTCACCGTGTGCTTCTGAGGTCACTGTACATGAACAATAAAATAACACTACAGCTGTGATAGGCTATGATAACTGCCGGTGTGCTGTACAGTACAGAGAGCAGGAAGGGTGACAGTATAATATAAGTATTTTATTGCCAGTCGGGGTCGTGTGTGCATTTCTGTGGAGGAAAAAAAAAACCCCAGATCCAACAGGTGGGTAATCGTCCTGACGAGACAGAAAGTCCCATTAGCTCTCTGTCAGAAAGAAAAGTAGTTCCCTCCACACAGCTCAGTGATATAGATCTGAGAAAGTGTGTGTGTGTGTTTCTCAGCAACGGGAAATGAGAAATAGGGATTGGAAAGCCCAAAACGAGCGAGAAGATTACACAAGAGTGGCAAAAACAGAAAGACAAAAAGCCAAGGGAAGGGAAGAGAAAGAGATCATCTGGACTGGGGTCGTGTTACTGCAGATCCTAATAGACTAGACCCGTGATACAGACACACATTTACTCCCCGGACACTCAGGCTGGACTCTCACCCTTAACGACTCCCTGAAACCTATTAAGACAAGACAAAACTCATACAGACCACATGGAGCCGACTCTACAGTCAGTCCACCACACAACACACGGAAAGCATCCTATGCACCATTTTAGACCAGTGTGATGGTGGACTTACCTGCAGAAACCATGCAGTTTGCCTGTGTTTTCAGTGATTTCATGATGTTTCTGGGCGTTAACCTTTTAGCAGTGAGTTTGGACTATAAACCAACACCATCCACTCATTTCTGAGGTCGGTGGTTTGTGATTTCGCCTCACAATGTCGGCTTTTTAAGAGGTTTACTCGGTTTATTATCCCCACGGGGAAATTCAGTCTCTGCATTTTACTCGTCCTAATACACACAGCGCCTAGCATTAGCAATTACATTAGCATGTGGAGCAGCATTAGGAGCAGTGAGCTGTCAGTGAAGGCGCTCAGGGACCAATTCCGGGTCTTCATCAGCACCGTGGTTGAGGGCACCAATAGCGGAATTAAGTGACCATATTTGGACAAAAGAGGCATAAATGTGGGAACCGTGAGCTAAATGCTAAATGCTAGCTTACTGTAAAATGATAAACTGCATCAATTCATTTTTGGGTCTTTTTTAGTGTAACCTATTAAACACTATTAACTAAAGTGGAGCTGTCTGTCAAGAAAGAAAGGGTTTTAATAATTAACCAGGAACTCTGAACGTCCAACTCGACAAGTGAGTGAGCTGTCAATCATTCCTGTCAATCACAGCCCTGACATGGCAGACACTGAAGCTTGTATTTGACCTGAAATCTAATTAACAGATGGAAAAGAGCACTTAATATAAGGTCCAAGTAAAACCAATTATACCAGAATGACTAATGGTAAAAAAACCCCTAAAAATCCATTGACTTACTATTGTTATGGGGACGTTCAATGTTATTTTAAAGGACTTTTTGGAGTTGCAGTGAGCAATACTAAACTTATATTCCACTTGGTTTGTGCCTTCAACCAACATGTGATGATATAAAATAAACAAAATCAAGTTCTATTGCTTTCTCCTCCTTCTGCTCCTCACTTACAGCGTAGTTCTGTCTGAGAAACAGAATTCTGAGTAAAATACACAGACCTAGAGTGTTTCTGTAGAATCCCCTGAAGATGTCCGTTTGTTTATTTGTGACAGAATCGGGAAATAATGTTTTATTTTAACATTTCACTGCTGTTTCTTGCTGCGTCACTTGCTCTCCTTTCATTTTATTGCTAGTTCGATTACCAATGACGCTCATTTGTTAATTCTTACAAACACAAGCAAGAAGAGCCTCATACTTGGCCTTAAACAACTGAAACCATGCATTACCAAGAATCATTACATTACAGGTAAGCAGCTACTCATGCAGTAAGGATGCCATGATATTAACGTGTGCTATAGATAGTTTGATTTTAATAGTATTTTTACATTTTTACTCTTCTTTATTGACTACTAAAATACATACAGCCCCTTTTCTGACAAAATCTCAAATAAAACCATGCCTTTAATTCACTCTAAACTGGTCCATTTTTCCTGTTTTGTCTAGTTACACTTTTATAACGCATCAGCCTTCGCAGCACCCTACAGCTTTGTTTACTCATGCATGAACTGGCCTCTGACAGTAACAGAAATGAGAAAGATCCCTGGAGAAAACAGAATAGAGAGCAGGAATAAGTCTATCAGGAAATATAACGTGATTGGTCACAAATTATTGCTCGCCTTTATGAAAAATAAAGGCGTGGGAACTCTGCTAATAATTATAAAGGCACAAACATGCCATGAGTTCTTGTACCGAGACAAACACGGAGGTCAAATGGCAGTTAATTTTCAGTGTAGTTTTTGTGATAAGAATAAACAGTGTAGTCAATGAAGGCACACAGTGTAGCATTCATTCTCCTACATTTTCATCTTCTACTCTTCTTTTACATTTTTCTCCACTTCCCTTGTCTTGTTTTTGTCCATAATTTCTCAGAGGGCATTGACCGTATCGATCGCTGAGGTCAAATATAAAACATTTAACAAATAAAAAACATATGCAAGGACGAATTATAAACACTAGAATTATACATGAGTCGTCGCATCTAAATCACATGAAGAATCGACCGATGGTGGTTAAGTTAACAAATAAAAAATAATCACCACACGTCTGCACCTCACCTCATGGGAACCTCTGAAATATTAGTTTTCATTTTTATTCAGCCTTTGAGTTTAAGTGCATCATTACTCGTATGTATTTTTGTATTTTACTGTTCATTATTCAGCTATTAAGAGTTTGGCCTTGATTTGGAAGCTGGAAAAGATAGAATGAAATAACTCATTTTTTATTAATCCTCGAAAGCTGAGGCCGAACATATCTATCACTGTAGAATAACCGCTGGATCGTATCATAGTGGAGTTTTTCTGCTTTTTTGTTCATTTGGGTATAAAGAGGCTCCATAATTTATGCAAATATCAAATTAATTATGACTGACTCCATCAGATTTGTTACTAATATAATTCTTTTCAGACACATGTACACGGTCAGTTAATTAAATATAAATAACATAAATACCCACAACACTATTAAAAAAAATGAAGTGCCTTACCTTGCTTAGTAAAGATTAAAAAATCATGTGGAAGCTGAAAACACTAACTTTAGTGTTCACAGTAAAAAAAAAAAAAAAAAGCATTTATAGTTATTATTCCAGTAAAACGCTCCATTTTCAGACAAGAAAATGTAAAATCTTGTCTTTAAAAGAACCACATGAAACTTCTGATTCTTCTAAATCAAATGCAGACTTATAGAAAATTATGGAAAAGCAGAATAAATACAGTAGATCCAGACCTTTGAGACGTAAGAGGTCCATACGAAGTGATACTATATTATATCAACACCAGTAAACTTCATATTAATTCAATGGATTGACTGATTTGATTTATAGATTATAAAAAGACTAAATCCAAATGTTAATATGCTAAATTGTAAAGATAAATTTCCAACATATTAAAAGATAAAAACAAATTAAGACTTCTACCTCAATAATCTAAAATCTATCTTCTAAAAACCACGTCAAAACCAATGAAGCCTTAAAAAAATAACACTATCAGTACATGGATTACAATAGTATCTGGTACCATTTCCAAATTCATTCACAACTCATTAAAAAATGAATGAACCTGACATCTAAAATCCCTTTGTGTATTAAACAACTTAATGTATAATGGAGGGTAGGTTCCACAACACAGCATCTGTATTATAATAATAATAGTAATGGTGATGATAACAATAATAATAAAAGTCGACATTATTGCCATGCATACACTGGCCCTGGTATTATAATCATGCTGATTACGGACCATTGTTATGTGAGAAGTATACAGGAGCCATTGATAATATTAAACCCATTAACATAACTAAATCCACAGCTGAGCTCAATGATTAAAACCTGGAGCTAAATAAGAGCTAAACACTGAAGGAACAGTTGTAGTATTTATACTGAAGAATATTAACTGTTTAGAATAAAGGGCTCTGAAATTATGCCAATGTAATGGACTGTAGAGATATGAACTGAATATGCTTATTATCTATTTATGTGTCTGTGCAAAATGTTTATGACCAGTAAAAGTGAAAGAGACGGGATGAGAACTGTTAAGAGATTGTGTTTTCACCACTGGACTCAGCTGTAAAGTCAAAGAATGAAGTTTGATGGTGGAACCACCGTAAAGAAATTCAGTTTCTGCATTTCACCCATCCTCATATACACACAGCACTTAGCGTTAGCACTAGCATTAGCACATAAGGAGCAGTGAGCTTGTATCTAACTAGAAACTCTGCGTTTTCATGAAATTTTACGCCAAAACTTATTAAAAGTTTAAAGGTTAACTGATTACCATCCCTCAAGAAAAAATCAGTCTCTTCATTTGACCCTTCCTAATACACACAAAGTACCTAGCATAAGCATTAGCATTAAGACAATAGAAACAGTGTACTGCCATTGAAGACGCTCAGGGACCGACTCCAGATCCTCATCAGTACCAGGTCAGGGGTCCTGACAGGAGAATTAACCTGTATGTACCTGTTTATGACTAAGTTTGATTATGGAAATACTGTATAAAGTTATCACGTTATGTTATGTTTGATGTTTGCACCTGTTCCACCCTTTTTTAATGCGATTAACCTGCACGTTTTAATTATTTGAGTATTTTCACACTGGATGTGAGCGTTTTGCAAAGAAAAAAACATTTTATTTTTTCACAAGGTAAATTTTTCCAAGCTTTGACAGCATAACTACTACATCAGCCAATCATTTGTGTGAAATGGACGTCATGGGACAATAATGATGGACCTGATGATTTCTAGCCACGCTTAAAAAGGCAAAAATGATGACCATAATGCAGTCAAGGGCAACATGTGAAGCAGCATCAAAAAACAATTATCAGGATATTGAGGAGTTTCTGTAATGTGACCGTCACATGCACCATGTGTCTATTTACCCTGGACACCGAGCACAGACCCAGAGGACCAGAAGATGCTGGATCAGACAGATGGAGACAAACAAGCTGCAGATGAAGCTCAGGGTGATGTTCAATCCATTTCTATTTCTGTCAAAGAGCCTGGCGTGAATACATTCTAATGCTTTATTGAACAAGTGCTGAAACTGTCACAAACTCACATCGCCGCTGGTGTGAATAGTTAAGATAAAAACATTTATGGGCAAATTTTTCCATGAAGCCCCTGGTGTATAAAGGCCTTTAGATGAATCCAAACATCTACTGACAACACAAACCGTACAGAAAACAGAGGTGATTAGTGGTTTTACTGTGGCTGTTTTCTGTCTAAAAACACAGCTAAGCTAACAGAGCTATAATGTAAACTATCAGCTGATGCAGCGCGTGAAGATAAGACACAGTGTTATTTTGAGTGACTGTGTAAATCAGTGTCTATGAGTTTTAGCACCAAATTAGTATTACTAGATACTTTAATACATATGTGTGTAAACAATGAGCTTCATAATTTATTCAGTGACTGATACAGTCTGTGGACACATAGAGTTAATTCGTTGGTGCTTTTGGCCCCAAGTGTGTTCTGGTAGCAGACACCCCCTGCTGGTGAGAGTTTAGAATATTAATACTACATAGAATAACTTTAAATATACTATGAGCTATAATGTAAACTATCAGCTCGTAATGATAATAAGAGTGTTATTTGTCAATGCATTAGTTGTAGATCATGTTTTTAGATGTTTTTGTATGTTTGAAACCCATATTCTATATATTTTAGCATGAGTATTTCTCTTCTTCCTCCTCGCTTCAGTTTTCATCTTGTTTTGCATTAATAACACCCCTG
This sequence comes from Apogon talboti, assembly GCA_037367365.1. Lineage (NCBI taxonomy): Eukaryota > Metazoa > Chordata > Actinopteri > Kurtiformes > Apogonidae > Apogon > Apogon talboti. Next base: position 27,764,258 of record JAPQRQ010000003.1, on the reverse strand, counting down.
ATCCGCATATGTGGCTGCTGAAACACATTTACGTCCCCAGAACATACTTGGCTGCCACACATACACACACACACATTTATTACCACCCCAGGCTATTCCCTAATGGAAGTAGATCCTCTAAAACATACAACATGTCTCTCACAACACACAGATTGAATGGAAACATACACCTTCCCTCCGTCACACACACACACACACACACACACACACACACACACCTAGACACACACAAACACAGAAGCCTATTTCTCTTCTCTCTAATGGAGCTGGACCCCTGAGAATGACAACTAGGCCGCTACGCATCAGTGGTCATTACCCACAAGGCAGTGCGTCAGGGCCGTGGGGCCGGCCGACCGCCCACTCTCTTCGCCTTTCACCCCACATCCGTCAAAAGCAGGTACACACTGTGATTCTCCACTATCTCTCACTCCTCTTTCTGTGTATATTTCTATTCTTTGTTGTTTTTCTCTTTGTTTTTTTCTGCAGGGAACAAAGTCAAATTTAAGACTTTTTCTTTTTTTTTTTAGATCTTGTTAAAGCCGCCCAGTCAGGTAGGAAAGTACTTTTTCTTCCACGGGACATTTTTTTTTACTGTCGCTATCTAATTTTATTGGAATTTGTTCTTCTCCGGGCAGATTTTTGTTGACCTATGAATTAATCGGCTTGTGTATTGGCGTATAAACAGAGCGTTGGTAGTCCGTCTCTGACATTTGTTTCAGTTTAAATCACCATATACTATCACACAGACAGAGATAGGTTCCTTTGCTCCGGGCTGCAATGGCAGTTTGTTTTCAACTCAGAAACCATTTCATTTTCACACCCAGAGCGCGCAGGAAACAATCGCCCAGTCATAAGTTATCATGAATCATCTACGGTGGCCCACAGGGGACAGTGGCAGCGTTGGGGAGAAAAGGGCAGAATGCAAAAAAGGATCCTCCTGCATTTTTGTCGGCCTCATTTTTCTACAGCGCCGTGTGGTTTTTATATTTTAACCCCCAAGTGGGATAAAGTTAAATATCAAACTAATGAAATAAATAACCAAAAATAATTAAACAGACTGGTATTATCCAACTGATATGAAAGAAGTATGGTCAAAGAAACAGGAAGTTATGAAGGAAACAAGGAAAGTCTGGACATTTACCATTTGTTAAGTTATTTATCACCATTTATTCTAATAATATCCTCTGTATTCTGCATGTATCAGTGAAATTCACAAATTTTCCTACATTTTAATTACTTATTATGTAGATGTTCATAAAATTTGAGATTAAATTTAAAGGTTATTATTATCAAAATGGAGAAAACTGAAGAAAAAAATGACTTTTTAAATGTTAAATGAACATAAAATAAATGGTCAGTTATCAAATTACATGAGTTTTATAGTTGAATTGAGGTTGTAGAAGATGACGGTGTTTCCACGGTAACTACGGAGTCTCTGAACATCCAAATGGGTCTTATCTGATGACCATGATGAACTACATTTTACACCAATTATTTATATACATTGATAGGATTAGTGGTCGAAAAGTTATTGAACATTTTAGATTAATAGATGCTTTTGGTCTCTGAGGGTTAAGATATATCAGGTCATAATGTGTTTTATGGAGAGAACGATAAAAATACAAATACATCCTGTATCAGACAAAATAATAGGACTATTTTTACATTATAATACAAAATTAGTTAGCTTTAACTTTAGTTGTTTCTTTTTAAAAGCCCTCTATCCTCTGTCTCTTATATCACCTTTCCTTTTCTGTTTGTTGTTTCTGTCTCTTAAATGCCTTTCAGTCATCCTCCTGAGTATCCCTCCCCGTCTGTATCTTTCTCCCCCTTTTCTTTCCATCGCCTCCCTCTTTTCCCTCTCGTCGCTGTCTCTCCTCGTCATTTCCACTTGTCAGGCTAAAGGGAGCAGACAAATGGATGGACAGATGAATACCCAGATCTGCAGAGGGGCAAAGAGAATGATGGAGCGATGACATAAAGGAGTGACAGTGCGTGACAGCGCTCAGCTGAGCCCAGTTCGAGGCCTGGGAGGGAGCGCCGGAGTCCGAGAAGAAAGCAAAAACGCACCAAAACAGGGAGGAAGACGAAGGAGACGCAGAGGAGGACGACGGAGACGGAACTGTTTATCCAGTCACATTCAGCAACACATGATGACAACACGTCCCCTTCTGATAACTTACCCTTTAAAGACCTACAACTGTTTATGGACTGACTGTCTCTTATTCTTTATTTTTGCTTTTTCTGGGAATAGTGAAATTGTCTCATATTTGATTCAATGATCATGTATTTCATAAAAGCTCGGCGTAAATTCATCTTTTATTTTATCAAAACAGAGAAAACTGATGCAAAATATATCATTAACCAAACATAAATAATGTAGTAATATATTACTTTTCCCCTGCAACATTACATTTACAGTGCAGTAAGCTGTGGTAAAATGCACCTTATATGTACATTACATTTTTCTTCTATTTTTTATAATGGTGCCTTTATTTATGTTACTATGACGTGAATTCTTGTCTTTTTATATTATTGAACATTGAATTGGTCTGAGCATGCTAATTCTGTTGCACATAACTGTATAATGACAATAGAGTCTATTCTGACCAATGTTAATCAGTGTTACAGGAGATGGCAGTGTTTTTTCTCTATATTTAACTTTTCTTAAGTCATTTATCACCATTTATTATAATATTATCCACTGTGTTTTGTGTTTTTTAAAAGAACATCAGGTATTTTCCTGATCATGTGGATGTTCATTAAAGCTCAGATTAAAGTTGAGGGTTATTATATTAGAAACAGAGAAAACTGAAGAAAAACTGACTTTTCAGCAAAATATCAAACTGAACATAAACCAGGTGTCTCCATCCACTGTCATTAGTCAAACTCCATGGGTTTCACTGGTAAATCACATAGGAAAATACCTTATTTTACTGGAAAAATGCAAAATACAGATAATATTCGAATAAATGGTGATGGGAAAGGTTACATATAGAGAAAAAATGTGTTAAACTACATGGAAAATCATGTATTTTCCTATATTTAATTTACTGATCATGTGGGTGTTCATTAAAAACAGTAAAGTCGAAGGTTATTACAATAAAATGGAGAAAAGCGACATTTTCAGCAAAAACTATCATGAACTGAGTGTAAAACCCAGTGTGTCCATCCACTGTCACTGATCCAACTCCATGGGTTTTACGGGTGAATCAATGTTACAGAAGATGACGGTGTTTCCACGGTAACTATGGAGCCTCTGAACGTCGAATGAAAAGACGACAAACTGCATTTCACACCAATTATTCACATGTATTGATAGGATCAGTGGTTGAAAACCCATAAAACATTTTACATCAGTAGATGTTTTGTCTCCGGTGGCTGTTTAAGTCTTTGAGGGTTAATGAAACACGGCTCCAGGATCCATACGTCATGTCAGCTCCGTGTATTAAACTCCCACTAAAGCCCTATTTGCAGGGGACTAGAATGACCTATGACCCTGTGGTAATGTGTAATAATAGCTGTGATCTACATCCCATGAGAATCAGCCACGTCTGCCATTTATAAAGGAAATATTCCACCACAACTGACCCACTATAATATACATTAGAAAACACTAAGGTCCTGTGATAATAAGTCCAGTTTACAACACTGTTTGTCTCCTCGACGCATTCATTCAGCAGATTTGCAGGTTGATGTCGACTGAGGCCACACCGATAATGATAAAGGAAGGTTTTAAAAGGTTTGGGTGGAAATTCAGCAGGCTGGTGTATATTCACTGAAAGAACCAACTTCAGGGAAAAAAAATGATGAGATGCATGACAGTTAGAAAGTATACTCTATATTTAAACAGTTTTCGGTAAGTGGTGAACCTGCCCTTGACATCAGAATAATGTCAGTAGATTCAGAATAATGTCAGTAGATTCAGGTGAAACACAGACTTTGCTTATCCTTCATTCATCCTGTGCAATACAGTCATTCTAGAAATAATAATCACATGTAGTATGTATTCATCTGTGAGTATAAATCACCCTGTGCACTATAATTATTCTGAAAAAATCCAACCACCCTGTGCAATACACTTTTACATTCTTTATATACTCAATTTTTATCCTTTTTTTATCTTCATATTTGTATATAGAGTTAATTGCACTGCTTTGTAGGACTTTATCTTGGATATATTTTGTACCTAATATTTTATCTATAACTGTATGTTTGCACTGAAAAAGGAGAAGCTCTCCAATCTCATTGTATATTCAGTATAATGACAAAAAGGGAACTCTATTCTATTCTATTCTATTCTATTCTATTCTATTCTATTCTATTCTATTCTATTCTATTCTATTCTATTCTA
>JAPQRQ010000003.1:27664549-27677472 GCA_037367365.1 Apogon talboti | reverse complement strand
AACATTGATTCAGCAGTAAAACCCATGGAGTTGGATCAGTGACAGTGGATGGACACACTGGGTTTATGTTCAGTTAAGGAAACTTTTGACTGAAAAAGTCACTTTTTCTTCTGTTTTCTCTGTTTCTAATATAATAACCCTCAACTTTAACCCTTTATCGGGCAAGTGACTATTTTTGGTAATTTCTGCATACTTTACGAGACAATGACAGTAACAGTTCTAAAATACATGTTCCTTTCACCTTACATGCGTTTTTCTTGTATTTTTTATATTTACTTCTTGTTTTGTTTGCTACTTACGGGTAAGGAACCAAATATGGTAACTTCATTGACCTTTATTTTCTACATAACAATAAAACATTTAGAAAAAGTATTAAAAAGTATTAGAGTCTTGTTATGTTCTCCAATAACACACTGAGGTTGAGAGTATTTCTATGAGTGAACTATAAAAGGTTAATTTGAGCTTTTATGAACATCTACATGATCAGTAAATCAAATATAGGAAAATACGTGATTTTCACTTAAGAATGCAAAATACTGAGCATAATATTAGAATAAATGGTGATAAATCACGTAATAAAAGTTCAAAATAGAGAAAAAAAATATTTGGGAACTGCCACAAAAATAGCACAGGATCTTTATGGGTTAAAAGAAAAAAAAGGCTTTAAATGGCTTATTGTTGTTTTAAATGCTACCTGATGTCTCACTTTTATTTTGACAGATGTGTCACAGTCTGCAGTAGTTGGTGGTTTCCATGGTGATGCAAACCTGTGACTGAAAGGTGTTTATGGGTGAGACACAGCAGCAACAACAGGGAATGAAATCCCATCAGTATGACCTGTCAGGAAGAAAATACACAAACTGAAATGTCATTAAAATCTAAATTTACACTTAACAGTGAGTGTTAAACAGCTGTTTTTGGAGATGGACTGGCTCCAACATTACAGACAAATTTACAACATGTAAAGAACAGACTTCCACAACCACAACCAACCCTGAACCCTTTATAGGGCACCCATAGAAATACTCTGAAATTCAAACTTCAACATTAGTGCGTTATTGGAGGACATAATAAGACATTTATCTAAATGTTTTATTGTTATGTAGAAAATCAAGGTCAATGAAGTTACCATATTTGGTTCCTTACCGTAAGTAAAAAAAAACCAAAATCAGTTAATGATATATTTGACTGAAAAAGTCACTTTTTTCTGTTTTGCTATAATAACCTTTGAATTAACTCTGAGTTTTCATGAAAATCTAAATCAAATATAGGAAATAGATGATTTACAGTGAAAAATGCTAAATATAGAGGATAATATTATAATAAATGGTGATCAATCACTTAAGAAACTTTAAATAGAGAGAAATATTCATCTAAGAACTGTAGAACTGGGTCTTTAAGGGTTAAATGAGGCAAAAAACCCTGTCAATATCTACTTTTCATTTTGTAATAACATCCACAGATTTGTAAATTTGTTAAATGGTCAAGACTTTATGAACACCCTGTATTACACTGACGTCAGGCTCATGTAAGACTCCAGTTGGACACCAGTGAAGCCTTATTCTGCTGCATAAATATTAAAAAACCAGCCCAAATATGCAGCTCCTCTTGGATCAGACTGATACATGCCCAGGAGTTAACATGCACAGTAATTGTCAAATGTGTTCCCCACTTTATTTTCTTTGCTGATACTATCTAACTATAACAACTACATGGAATACCAGCTGTCCAACAGCTTTCTCGCAATAATTTCTTCCTTGAACCAAAATCAAAAAGGATGTTTAAACCCCTGCAGACAGAGACCAGAGCCTCTTTCATCTTCAGAACAGATGGAGAGTGAACGAGTGATGAAAACTAAGAGAAGAAGAAAGACGAAGACAGCTCAGGAATCTTGTTCGTGTTAAATGTGAGCGGCGAGGTGTGTGTGTGTGTGTGTGTGTGTGTGTGTTTGTACGGGTGGGATAAAAGATAACGAGTCAGAGTTGGAAGGAAGGAGAGGAGTGTGAAAGGAGGAATAATGAGGAGGGAGACAAAAGAGGTGGCTTGAGAGACAGGCAGATGATATGGAGGAGAGACGTCTTTAATGCAGATTGAGATGCTGAGCTGGGCTTTGAGGTGGAACCTGTGTGATGATAAGGGGAGCGTCTCACAGCTCAGCCGCCTTTAACCTCAAGTGCCCTCGAATAAGAAGTTTAATGCATCCATAAATAAGACACAGCTAGGTCACAACACGCCTCCAGCATTAGAATTAAAATGAGAAATCTGCCATGTTAACACGCCGTTATTTATTGTAAAAGTTGAAGCTGCAGGAGCTGAAACGGGGGAGGAAAAGGATGTGAAACCACACCGTCCTTCTGCGGCTCCGTCCTCCAAATGCAAACACACAGATTTAACCCATAAACACCCAGACATCCACTGACAACCAGAACCATCTAGTCATGTAAACTGTTTAATACCTGTTGATCCACTAATCCTGTCAATATATGTACGGTGTTTCCACGGTAACTACGGAGCCTCTGAACGTCCAAATGGGTCATACTGTATCTGATGACCATGAAAAGATGAATAACTGTATTTTACACCAATTATTTCAACGTATTAGTGGGTCAGAAGTTATTAAACATTTCAGATCAGTAGATGACGTTGGTTTCCAGTGGCTGTTTGGGTCTTTATGGGTTAAATATTTACACAAAAAAGCCATGATATTAGTAGAACTAGAAAGCACTTGGAAAGCAGAAGGCAGTTAGACCCACCACACCCAGCATCACATTAGCTTCATGAAGAAAATAGAACATTAGAATTGATTTTATTTTGCTGGGAGATTATAGTCCAAAAATGCCAGGTAAAATCTGAAATAAATGTACTGAGAGACATTCTACATGTATCACATTAATTAACTGGGATTTTATTTTTAGGATTTTGGAAATTTACCCAGATCTTGACCTTTGACCTCAAGATGTTACACGCACAAGAAAAACATAAACCTAACAAATAAACGAGCTAACACTGTTTCAAACATAACCTTGGTGGTTGGATGCAAGTAATTCATGGGGGAAAAGTCATAAAAACATGAGGATCATTCAGAGTTATCAAAATTCCCAGCTGACTCAAACGCAGCAGTCTGTTTCCAGCGGCTGCCGTTGTATCTTATTTGATAAATACTTGTATTTTCTCAGCCAACAGGTTTACAGTTTCACAACAAAAGTTGGACATGACTTCTTCATTTCCATTAGGAAGTTTTACACAGCTAATATTAGGTGTTTATTTCCAGAATATTAAGCCTTTGTTTGTCTTGTTTTATTTCATTGCTCTCGTGGGTGTTTTTCCACTGAATTAGTTCTGCTTCTTGAACCGGTTCCACAGGATTCTTGGACCTGTTAATCCTCCAGTGAACCGGACCTGGTCTCCACAGGCTTTGGGTGGAAGCGTTGTAATCAAAGCTGCATCATTAACAGAGGACGTTGCACAATGGACCAGATACAATAACATGTTACCTCATCCAGCTCCACTGTTCAGACTCCATCATACTGACACTACTTTTACTTTGTTTACTATTTGTTTCTCAGTTTCAGTGAAACCATGTTGTCTACTGTTTCTACTGTTAATTTGTAGCTTTTCCTCAAACTCAGTAAACTCACTAATTCGCCGCCAAACACTGGGTTTCGTCAGGAGTTGTTACACATTTTTTCTCCTCCTCTGGTTTCTCTACTTCTACTTCTACATTCTCTTTTGAGACTTTCACACTGGTTCAGGTCAAAATAAAACCTGCTATTTTTTCCATCCGAGAAGCAAGGTTTCAGGTTCAGAACCAATTTATTTCTGGTGGAAATGCTCCAAATGCTTCAAAATTAGGTTTGTGAACAGTTGGTAGAAAAGGGCTTTCACTGTGGCCCTAACGCTCTCTTTCTTTTATATATATATATTTCCCAGTTTTTGTTCTTTCTTGTTTTTATTTGAGAATAACTCACCAAAAAACACGCCAGGCTTCACAAAACCTGCTACATATATCGACAGGATGAACATTCACATTTTTCACGTTTGTATTTAACAATTAAATCTGGGCAGTTGTTTGAAGTCGGAATCATTTCAGTGTAACACAAAACAATGGATTAGCTGATAACAGAAGGTTCATTAAGTAAAACCAAGTTATGATCAGAAAACAGCAAAGGTCACCAAATTTATAATCACTGCTTCATAATGCGACTTTTATTTTTGCTCGTTCAGTGAGTTTTAACAGTAGAGAAATACTACGTGTACTGTTGGATGTGCCAAGTGTTAGCTTAGTGTTAGCTTAGTGTTAGCTTAATGTTAGCTTAATGTTAGCTTGGCGCTGCAAATTTCGTTGACCGTTTAGGTGCTGGCTGTTTGGATTGTGTTCTGTTTCCTTACAAATGGTTTCAATAAGCTTTTACTTGACGAGAATGTGTGTATTGCTATAAGCATTGTGTAGTGTTACCATGGCAACACAGATGGAACTGTCCCTGGACCGGGGGCAACCGGGCTGAAGCCACTGCTGAAATCCACAGTTTTTCTTCTAAGTTAGCGATGTATTTTCTCCATAAACAGGGTTGACATCCCCACTTCAATGTATTTTTATTCATGTGTGTCCTTAGCTTCTAAACTGTGACATCCAACACTTGACTACATTCTTAAAACAATATGGAAAAGAAGGAACATATAGTAAAATACAAAAGATGGATGAACTTTTTGCAACCAGATTGATTCTGCTTCTGTTTGTTTGACATGTGCTGTACATACTGTGTTTTACATTTCTTTCCTATATATAATGTACATAGTCTTGATGTACATATTCTTGAGTGTTTCTATATATTTTTTTAATCCATTCCTTTATCAATTAACATGGATAAAACAGGAGCTGTGTATCGACTTGAGGAAAGATCCTCCTGCCTTCTCTCCTGTGCTGACAGACGGGGTGCTGTTGAGAAAGAACAGGAGTACAAATATCTTGGAACTGTGTTAGATGACAAACTGTGTTTTGAGCCTCATGTAGATGCTGTGCGAGAATTTGCACTAAAATTGGCACTCCCCTCAATAATATTCTTGCCCTGTACAACAGCAGGTCCCTGAAAAAGGCTCGAAGCGTTACTGCTGAGTCGAGTCCTCCGTAATCTGATGAATTCAGATTGCTTCCATCAGGTCGTAGATACAGCCAACCGCTGAGCAGAACCAATAGGTTCAAAAAATCATTTATTCCATCTGCCGTCCGGCTGGTTAATGACCCTCTTTAATTATTTATACCTGTATTGTTGTATTACTGTATTTGTCTGTTGTCTGCTTGCTGATTATTCTGCTGGCTGCAAAACAAATTGCCCTTCGAATATAATAATAATAATAATAATAATAATAATAATAATAATAATAATGATAATAATAATAATAGATTTTATTTGTAATGCACTTTTCATTCTAAGAATCTCAGAGTGCTACAGCAGAAAAAAGGACAAAAAAAGGCATATCAGCAATTAAAGGCTTTCTTAAATAGATACGTTTTCAGTTTATCTTTCAGAGTCCAGGCTCTGTGCTTCTCTCAGCTCCATGAGGAGACTGTTCCAATAATAATAAAGATACCTTGAACCTATCTAGCTGAGAACTACCTCTGAGAAAAATGTCGCTATGTGCGCATAATGACAATAAACATTCTTGAATCTTGAATGTCTCCAATCGTCCTGCATGTACAGTACCTCCCTTACACTGGATTATGGTTTGGGTTTTTTTTTTCAAGGAGAGGGACTATTTTTCTTTTTTTTATCTTCAAAAGGTGAGTTTCACTTGGGAGGCTCAACTCTTATCTCAATAAAAAGACCTCCATTTTTTTGGATAAAAGATTTGTACGCCGCTGATCATTTCGACTTTCATCAGTGGGTTTGGTTTCCCCTCCCCTCCCCTTCCCGATTCTAAACAGGCGAATATCCGAGGATCCAACAACACTGAGCACCAGCAGAAATATATGGTCAAAGTGTGGAGATGTTCAATAATAGAAATACAAACAAAACCCAGCCCACAGGAGAAGATGAACAGGAGTGTTTTTTCCCAGTCGATAAAAGAATATGTGAGTGAGCAGGACAGGGTGAGCACAAGGTGTTTTCTGAGATAAGTTTTGAGCCTGATGGGAGTGACTCAGCTTTTCTGTCCAAAGTGTAGAAGTCAGTGAGTTTCGAGACGAGTCGGTCGATTCAACCGACCCACAATAAACCCAGTCATATCATGTGTGGGCTCCGGCAGCTGCCACTTACATCTGCTGTTCTTCACTTTCACACTAATATTCACCAAACGGACATTTATCCACCACTAAAGTAAGACAAGAAGGCGCTGCATACGGTGGCTGATGAGGAGACGAGGTACTGAGGTATAAATTGGTACAAATTAACTTGTCAAACCGCTGATGAATGACAACGATATTAACTTGAATCATCTGAGCAGCCGTAATGAATCACTGTTTAATGTTAGTCATGTTTGCAAATTGACACTAAATGACAGTAAAAAATGATCGTAAACAACAAATAAGGCTAAAACTATCTAATAAATAAATGGAAATGTGCAGCAAATGATTGGACTAAATGGCTCATAAAGTCATCATTACAAATGACAGTTTATTGAAAGTGAACGCCAAGAAAAGGATGGAAACATTAAGTTTTGTGGCGTCTGAAAGGAAGCAAAAGCGCAAACAGATTTTACCACATCTTCTACAACACTGATTCACCAGTAAAACCCATGGAGTTAAATCAGTGACAGTGGATGGACACACTGGGTTTACGTTCAGTTAATGATGGATTTATGAAAAGGTCACTTTTCTTCAGTATTCTTTGTTTTTGATATAATAACCTTTGAACTTACTGTGAGTTTTTATGGACATCTAAATTAAATATAGGAAAATACATGTTTTACAATGAAAAATGGAAAATACAGAGGATTACATTATAATAAATGGTGATAAATCACTTAAGAAAAGTTAAAGAGAGGAAAAATTCATTTGGGAACTGACCCAAAAGTAGCGCTGGGTCTTTATGGGTTAATGGTGGGCTCGAGTCGAACACTCACTAAAAATGAACCGACTCCAAATGTAAACTCACAGCGATCCAGTTCTGAAAAGGGTTGTATTGTGTCTGTTCTTCTGAGTTTCCTTCATTAAAGAAAAAAAAAATCAGAAACCACAACTTCAAGCACAAAGAAAAGAAGGAAAGAAAACAGACAAAATGTGACTGACAGACGACTTGTGGGAATTATCGCGTGAAGAAAAAAAAAAGAAAACATTAATTAAAGCTTATCACCAAAGATGCTGCAGAAAAACAAAATACGTGAATATCTTGAGGTTTACAGCTTTATAAATCATCTCTTGTCAGTAATTGTGTGATGAGCATCTTCGGATTTGTCTGTGAAGCCTTCGCCAAGAGATCTCCGTCTCCCTGCCTCTGGAGAGACGTGATCATGTTCGCAAATTAAAAGTGTATGAGATGATGACTTACGTAATGAATACAGGGAATAGGTTTTATAGCGGGTATTATTCTTCAGAGAGCCTCCACTAAGACACATTTCTGTACATTTATTGTACTTGGTGAACAAAGTGTCTGTGATTTTGGCTGTAATTACTCAATCAGCTCTGCAGAAGCACCAATTACACCATGCATTGTGCTGCGGGAACACACAGGGATATTCAGCCGAATGTGAGCCGGTACGGCGTTAAAATGATGACACAAGTGTCTGTTTTGCTACTTCACAACAGTAATTCAACATTACATTAGCTCCCCCCAAAACAAACCGCTCTTTTCTGTAAAACCCACCTACAGTTCTGTGCAATAGTCTAAGGCTACTTTCAGACTGCAGGTAAATGTGGCCCAAATCCGATTTTTTTGCCGATATGTGACCTGTATCCGATCTGTTAAAGACGATCTGAATGCCACAAATCTGACTTTTTCAAATCCGACCCAGGCTGCTTTCATCTGTGGTCCTAAATCCGATACGTAGCCGATATTTGGAAATTCGACTTCAGTCTGAACGGCCAGGTCGCATTTATCCGACCTTTACGTCATTGAAAGGCGACAAACGTCACAAGACGAGATGCCTCCATATTTACTTCTGTAAACACGTGGTCATGTCAGGACCTCTTTTACTGTTCGTTTTTGTTCAATTTGTTGATCATTTTAGTAGTTTTGTTGATTATTTTATTCGTCTTTGTTCATCTTGTTGAATTTTTAATTCAGTTTTAATTATTATTGTGGTCATTTTATTGATTGTTTGCTTCATTTTTTATTATTTTGGTCATTTTGTTGATTATTTTATTCATCTTTGTTCATATTGTTTATTATTTCATTAATTTTCATTCATCTTGTTGATTATTCAAGTCAGTTTCATTATTATTTTGGTCATTTTGTTGATTATTGTATTTGTTTTTGTTCATCTTGATTATTTAATCCAGTTTTATTATCATTTTGGTCATTTTGTTGATTATTTTGTTCATTTTTGATTATTTTGGTCATTTTATTGATTACTTGAGTCATTTTTATTCATGTTGAACTGACATAAAAGTAGCGCTGGGTCTTTATGGGTTAAAGTATAAATGCACTAATATTGTAAACAGAAGGATCAACACTAGCCTATAAATACGAGGCCCTCAGAAAGCAACTGCACGACACTTTATTTTGTTAATTTAGTTAGAGCGGTTAGAAAAATCAAGAGGAAATGAGAAAAAGTAGGACATTCTCAGTCAACGTGATGAAATGTAAAATGGTAGCAATTATGTTTAATGTAGATCATCTTTTTCCCTTCATTCCTTCATTTCCCTTTGTTGTTTTTTTCCCTTTTCTTGACAGAGCGGAGCTGAATACAGGAGGGACCTGCGGAGAATCAAACAGCTGGCGGTGAAATGAAAAGCCAGATTTGAGCCAATGGATTCCGCAGAGAGGCAGAATGTGGAACCGCGAGACGGCGACGAGGGCCGCGGCTGCCGATCGGAGCCGCGTTTATTAATTGAAAACTTTTTCAATTATATCTCGGCGCTCGCTTTAGTCTGGCTGGAAAGAGAGAGAGAGAGAGAGAGAGAGATGGCTGAGGGCTGGTTTCTCTCCGAGCCATCCAATTGGCTTCATCAGGCGACGCGTGATGAATCTAAAAGCAGAAATAATTGAATCCATCTCAAGCAGCGAGAGAAACGCCTGTTATTTTTGTCGCCGGAGTTGAATTTAAATGACAGAATGTGAAGCGTTTGTGTGTTGGCTGGTGTCGTCGCTGCTGTCGTGTCACCGTTCCATGGCCTCTATTTGTAAATGTAATCCCCGTTAATGAAAAAACCGCTCCATCCAAACCTTTCAGTTTTTTTTGGGACGCTCACGTTTTCACTGCATGAGTTTTTCTATGAGATGTGAAAATCTGGACGACGTGTTGTCGATTTGGAACCGACTCAAACCCTGAAAGCCTCAGAAACGACAATGAATCCTGTGATGACAAACTTTACTCACTATGTTGAGAAATAAAACTTTCACTTAAAAACAATTAGCGTCATTTTTTTCCTGACATTATGTCATTAGTTTTGAGGATCTAAATTGTTATTTTTGTGATTCCAAGACACTATTTTGAGAACATATTATATAATACATTAGTTTTTATGAAGTATTACGATTGTGAATAATAAATGCTTACAAGAGTCCGTTTTAGTAAAAAAGAAAAAGTTTTTAGCATATAGATTATCATAAACAACTGTATCTGTCCATAATGAAACTTTTAGATATTGCAGAATAAACTTTCAACCATTTTACATCTGCTCAAACATGCTTTTTGGTCTTGAACATTCAGTATGCATATTATGGCTTAATATTTTTGGTTATTTCCAGGTGTTTTTTAGCCTGTGAGGAAGTCTCTGAAACTGTTCCTTTCTACTTGTAATACAGCCACACATTGCTGCCGTAAAGTGTTATATAGTATCGGAAAACTCATGATGTCAACTTTCCGATGCCATTTGAATTTTATGGATACGGTTCAGGAGTTACAGACCTTTCAATGCTGTAAAGTACAACATGTAGCGCCGGTGAGACTGCCGTTGTTAAAGGGTTACGTGACTATAATAAATAAAGTGTCTTCTACGTTACATACACCAGTATAAAGACATGAAACAGACACAAATGGCTGAATTAGTACATATGTTTCTATGTTTGTTTGTATGAGCCGGTCCCTGTAAAGACAAAAATCCAGGAAATCACAGCTTCACGTATGAGTCACACCTGAGAGGACATTAGAGTGTCCTCTGAAGACCCCGACTCCATCAGATGTTCTCAGGGGACACATAAACCTCCACTTCCTGCTCATTCAGCCTCCGCCTGTGTGTTTCTGTAAATATTCTTCCTCTGGAGCAGAAAAACAGCAGACAACGGCTACAGGAAGCCACCTTTTACTGATGCTTTTACCTAAAGAGGTTTATAATGACTGCTGAAGAGTGTGCAGATGATATTATGTGTCACAGGGAGAACGTTTTAATGTTTATATGACTTTCAAAGCTTCCTGTTTAGCATATATGCAGGATGATGGGAAAACTGCTGCGCATAGACATAGTTTAGTTTCTCCGTAAATGTCAGCACGAAGTTAAACTCAGACATTTACACACATCCTGGTTTATGGGAGTTTTTTTTTTTTTTTTTTTCCTGGTTTACGCCGTCACACTGTGGACGCTGTGGAGCTGTTGGAGGTTTTATCGATCTGGAACCTGAAGAGCTGAAGAAGCTGCAAACCTGAAACTGAGAGCTTCTTTCTTGCATTGAAAATGTAAAATCTATTCACACAAATGCACTATTTTAATAGACTTTCATAGATTTACACACTGTTAATATTACTAATATTCATAGATATACATACACTTAATAATGTTAATATTATATCTGTTCATGTTTTATGTCTGTTTTCATTTTATTCTACTTTAGTTCTAGTCTTATTCTACTCTTTGTACAATTTCATATTCTATTTTCTTATTTTCCTTTTAAGTTTTTCGTAATTTTATATTCGCTCCATTCTTATTTTCTATTGGTTTTATTCATATTGTTGCACTGACTAATTTCATTGAACACACAATCACAGTAAAGTTTATTCTATTCTATTCTGCAATATTTATTCAATATTTATTCACACAAATGCACTGTTTTTATAGACTTGCATAGATATACACACTGTTCATATTACTAATATTCATAGATATACATACGGTTAATACTGTTAATATTGTAAATATTAGTACTGTAATATGTAATATGAGAATAATATTCTAATACTTGGGAATTGACCCTCAACAGATGTCTGCCACTAAAAGCATCTACTGATTTAAAATGTTTAAGAACTATAGTTTGTACCATTAAATATATTAATACGTGTAAATAATTCAATTAAAATATATTTTCGTCAGCATCTGATTTATGTTTTTGGATGTTCAGAGGCTCTGTAGTTACCATGGAAACACCTTCATCTTCTACAACACTGATTCACCAGTAAAACCAATGGAGTTGGATCAGTGACAGTGGATGGACATTCAGTTAATGATATATTTTGCTGTAAATGTGTGATAAATTGCTTAGAAAAGGTAAAATGTAGAGACATTTATTTTGCAGTTTCCCAAGTTAATGCAGTGGGTGAGATGTTCCTGTAGTATTGTTGTGTTTTGACCCTCAGGGCCACCGTAGTATCATTCATATTTGCTGATAAACATGTAACTAGAACAACCATCTATGAAAAGGTTTGGGTTGACACATATCAGTAAAATGTCACCGATACAGGAAGTTATGATCATTTTCTTCTGCGGTTAAAAAAAAAACAGAGGAGACTTTACAAGATGACATCCAAACATCTCATTTTTTGGCCGCGGGGAGAAATTGAAATGGAATTCAAACGTCTTGAAACGATAACAACACTGTTCTGATCTTTAACTGCATCTTGAGGAAATCAACGCTGACAGATAAGAGCCATGTTCGACGACTAACGCGGCGAGGAAAGTGGTGACGAGCGCCAATCTGTCTCCTGCAGTGACAGTCATAATTTCAGCGGAGTGGGCGGGTTGGCGGCGCCGTTCCTCTTTCTCCTCTTGTGTCTTAGAACTCCTCTTCTCAAAGATACAAACCGCTAATTTCAACAGCATGAAATTAAGTTAATTACAGCTGCGAAATGTCAGCGTGAACGCTCCGAGACGCCGCGCACGGAGACCCGCGCGCATCCGCAAAACAAATAAAGTGGGAATATAGCTGCAGATATACAGCCATAAACTATGAAATCCACTCAGCTGTCAGGTTTGATCTGTGAAGTAAAGTCTTGTGAAGGTTGGAGCTCTTCTACTAAACAAACACACAGGCTGCAAATGCACACACTTCCATACAGGCACAAAGTCAAAGCTCCTCAGCTGTCAAATGTACGCCCTGCAGGAAAGCAATATAGAAGTTTGCATTCGCCTACAAATACACACACACACACACACGGCCGGATGTACACACTCATTCGCCAACCGCCTAAACGCGCCCTAAAGAGAACGTTTTATAATCCGACTGCAGAGGAAAGTGCACCAAGTTCCTCTGAAACTTCATCTTGGCAACTTCTAACTTCTATACTATTTACTTAAACGCTGTCGCACACAACAGGAGACTGAGTGTACACTCTGTTTATAAAACCTTTGACTCATTTTATATCAGATACATGGACTCCACTACATTTATCGGACAGATCTAGACCAGTCATAGGGATAATAACGTGTGAATTCTGTTATATAACTACTATACAAGAAGGTGAATGTGACAGATATATGTGACACCCCAGTACCGCGGGTTACCCCGGGTACGTCCCTCTCTCTCTCTCTCTCTCTCTCTCTCTCTCTCTCTATTACTCACAGGTGACCAGAGAAGCTGTTAGGGTTCTCCCGGGCAACGTGGCAGGGGGCGTGGCCT
>JAPQRQ010000003.1:27630221-27650403 GCA_037367365.1 Apogon talboti | reverse complement strand
GGGGTCTTTCAAATATCGACTTAGATTTTGATCATAAATAAAGCTCATTTTCCATCCCTGTGTGTGTGCAAAAGTTGCGCCGTGCGTAAAAGCGCTTTAGTGGATGCAGAATATGATTGCATCACACCGGTCCATATGATGGATCCTATTGCCTGTGCGAATGTGAACGAAATAGTCCCCCTGGGGGAGAGTTCTTAGAACTAAATTAGTTCTAAGAACTACTCTGTGCGAAAGCGCCTTATGACGTTACAATAAATCTGTAAAACCTCAGAATCTCAACATCTACCTGTGATAATGATGGGTGTGTGTTATCCATTTACACTGACACAGCAAAGAAATCAATTACACATCCAATATTTGGGTTTGGTTTGCATTTTCACCTCAAAACAAGAAGGTTCTGAGTTCAGTTCCCAGATGGACCACGTTCTCCAGGTCCTTTGTTTTCCTCTGCTACAGGTTAACCCTTAAAACCCGTGATTGTGGTGACTTCCAGATGGGTTTTTCTCTGCATTTAATCATTCCTAAGTGATTTATCACCATTAATTATCCTCCTCATTTTGTATTTCTCAGCAAAAAGCAGCCCCCCTCCCCCCCCAATATTTATTTTACTGATCATATAAATGTTCATAAATGCTCGGAGTAAATTCAAGTTATTATATCAACACAGAGAAAACTGAATAAAAAGGGATTCTTTCTGCAAAATTCATTATTAAGTGAACATAAAAGCAAGAGTCTCCAACCGCTGCCATTTATCAAACTACATGTTCTTTACTGGTGAATCAGTGTTGAAGAAGATCCTATAAAAAATATAGGATTTTCACTGGGAAAATGCAAAATACAGAGGATAATATCATAAATGATGTGTAGGTGATAGGAAAGGTTTAATATGGAGAAAAAATCATTTGGGAATCTAACATCAAAACACACATCTACAAACACTGTCATTTGTCAATTTACATGGAAAATCAGGTATTTTCCTATATTTAATTTATTGATCATATAGATGTAAAGAGTCAAAGGTTATTATAAAAAACTGAGAAAAAAGACATTTTCAGCAAAATCTCTCATGAACTGAACATAAACCCAGTGTGTCCATCCACTGTCATTGATCCAACTCCATGGGTTTTACTGGTGAATCAGTGTTGTAGAAGATGAGGGTGTTTCCATGGTAACTACAGAGCCTCTGAACGTCCAAATGGGTCATATCTGATGACCATGAAAAGTTGAGAACCTGCATTTATGTGAATTATTTCCATGTATTGGTAGGATGGGTGGATCAGAAACGATGAAACACTTTGAATCAGTAGATGCTTCTGGTCACCGGTGGCTGTTTAGGTCTTTAAGGGTTCATTGTCTTATGGGTGACCTTGACTGCTGTGGACACCTTTAGTGGCAGCTCCCTGCTCCCTGTTTGTGTAATAGGATGGATTGAATTTCCCTTTCCAGCATTTATTTCTGTCCATAGCATGTGTTTATTTTTGTCCCAGATCTTGTATTGATGATGTAGAATGGAACCACTGTGCAGAGTCTTCTCCACCACATCCCACAAACCCTCAGTGTGGTCCAGGTCTGGTCCAATCCGTGTGTACATGAATGAGTTTTAGACTCTTGTGTTAAAGATCCGGTAAACTGGGCCAACGTTACAGTTTTAGAACATCTTCAAACTTTAAATGCACTTAAAACTCATGTCATGTCTGAGTTCTCGTCCCTAAGATGGTAGCAATATGGCAGCGTCACAAGAGAGCAGGGGTTCCATCTGGTGTTTCTATATCTACGGAGCAGGCAGTGGAAGCGCAAAAACGATGAAGAAGCAAAGAAACGACTGATTTTTCAACTGCGTACCCATGTGCCTCCCAACTGTAGAAACAGAAGAGTATAAAAAAAAAAACAATAAACAACAGGAGACAACAGTTTAAAATGAATGACCGTCCGCATTAACATGTACGCCCGAAACCTGAAATAACCTGGACCGAAAGAGAAAAGAAAAAAGCCATGACGAATTACACCCCTAAGTATAGCATGGAACAGTGCAACAGCAGCACAGTGGGAGTAGGAGGCATCCTGAGAAGCAGAAAGCAGGACAGCGCTGCATTAAGTAAATTGGTTACAGACGACAATGAGACTTGGAACCAGTGTTGGGAGGAGGAAACTTCATCCACATCTGCTGGAGTCTCAGCTGGCCCGGCACACACTGGGCTTTAAATGGATTAACCACAAAAGCCCAGCTCAATAACTAATAGGCCTCTTCTTCCTCCTCTGTGTTCCAGGCCCCTCTCCCACTCTTCCTATCTCACCGTCTTCCTCCCTCAGAATGCAGCGTGGAGATAATGCGGAACACTTTCATGCCTTCTGCTGAATTAAACATGGAGCGAACAGCTTGTTCTGGGCGCTAAAGCTGAGGCAAAGACAGAGAGAATATGAAAAAGGAGGATATATACAATTCCGCCCCTGCACAGGGGTCCCCAGTGTGCTGCTGAACATTTCTTTACAATTAAAAAGATCTGTCGCCGATAGACTGTGCTGAGGGAAGCTAAACAGGACAGGCTTTTTTCCTCTAATTGGCCGGGTTGAAAAGGACTGTCAGTTGTCGTCGGTTGGAAGCGGCCAATCGCCACACAGAAGGGTGGCACAGCACTCAAAAATACTCCTCTGAGGCTCGATATCCACCTCCAGCTTTCATTGTCAGAGCTGTAAATCCCATCTTGCCAATCTCTCATTCCTTTCACACACACGCTGTCATCTTTACGCTGCAGCCAACCAATTGGGCTCCACAAGTAACAAATCTGCCCATCTCTATAACTCCAGGCCCGATGGTGAATAATTGAAAGTGTTTCAAACGTTCCCGGTCTCAGGTGGTTTACAGAAAGCCCCGGTGATGTCTTCTCATCCTCTCAGCGGGGGCCGAGGTTTCAGTTTCTGTTGTGCCTGGGTTTTTTTAACTGGCGCTTTCGCAGATCTAAGAGCAGAACGTCTCCCGTCTCTGCGAGCCTGTTTGGTATTCCCAGATGGAAGGCCGAGCTGCCACCCTCATCCTCCAGCCTCCCTTCGCTCTGTTCCACTCCCTTTGCCTCTGACAGAGCCAAGTGACCTGTTACGGCGCTTTGTGCTTAGCATGGGCGCCGCATTCACAGCAGCAAGGACAGGACTTTACAGAGGTTGCATTCAGGACTACAACCTCCCGAAGAACACGCCATGCGAGTCAGAGCGGCGGCTAAAGATCACAGAGGGACGCTTGTAACTGGGCTGACCCTGTTTTGGACTAACCAGACAGGCTGGGCACCCGGGACAGCCTCCATCCACAGCACTTCAGACGTGGCAGTCCCACAAAGCCGCAATGTCTCACTTTGGAATGATTAAATCTTAATCTTTCTTATCGATGATAAATCATCTTGTCAACAAGCATTTGAGTCGAGCTGATTAGATTTGTTTCAAGGTTGTGTTTTAACCTTTATGTGAAGTTATTTTTCTCCTTACTCAAAGTTTTTCACATCTTCTGTCACGGCTTTTCAGAGAAATGAGATAGGCGGAAAGATCAAGCAACTTTATCTTAATATTCAGATTTTTCAAGCCTTTGTGGTTCTAAGGTCAGATAATGTTTCATTTCTGCAGATTTGTGTCTCTTGATTAAAGAGTGTTTTTGGTGAATTTGCCAAAAGAAAAGACAAGGATGGAACTGGTGGCTTTTTTTGTGTTTCTTTTTCTTAACGAAGCCTTGCTGTGATGAGGAGGAGGAGCTCTTGAGGTAGTGAAACTGTGATGGGTTACAGATGACTTGTTACTGTTATTTAACAGTAACTCCTGACCTTACAATATCACTGTCTCATAACTGTAATGCGTTGCACATGGCTCCTGTATTACTTCTGAGTTACATACAGACTCCTGTCACAAATGGTGTGTGTGCAGGAGAACCCAACCTACCCCCCCCCCAATACAAGACATTGCAGAGCCTTAGGAGGCATATATTTATGCCCTGAAGTCCATGTGGACGAATAGCTTATAGAGTAACACTACGGTCTACGATGTTCCAATCCCAGCAGGAACACTTGCATTTTTATCAACACTTTACATGTACACACAGGGGGGCGGGGCCGAGGACACCGGTAGATAAATCCACAATCAATAAAAAATTCTAACTAGACATAGAACCGTTAGCTTACCTTGTCACAAGGGTCATGCTAACTGTCTTCTGTAAAGCAGGGTTAGGGTTACTAATGAGCATACGTCCATGTGGACAATGGACTGTCTTCTGCCGTCTTCACCCATTGGCTGAACACCAACAGGAAACAGAACTTTACAGTTTTTTTTCTTATTTGAGCAATTAAATTATGGCAGAAAAGCGTGTTATTGAGTAAAATATGACTGAAAATGGATTAGTAATGCCTTAAACTACTGCGTTACAGCAAAAAGTAACCTGTGACTGTAACGCATGACTTTTGTCATGTGTTACTGCCAACACTGGTGATAGACATGAGTTAAATCCCCTAAAAGTGCGCAGAAATGTTCCTCAGTCGAACCCGGTGCGTTCAGCCTCTGCAGTAAATAACCTTGTCAACAGCGGTTGGAATTACTGCCTTCGATTTGTTTGAAGGTTGTGTTTTAACCTTCATGTTCGGTTCTTTTTTCCTCTTCCTCAGAGGTTTCACGTCTTCTATAACCCCCTTTAAGATAAATAAGAGAAAGATCAAGCAGCTTTAACGGACACATTTGAAGTCTAAAGCCCGTACAGTTTTCTATGTCAGATAGTATTTTCAGTTTCGCTTCACAGATTTTTGTCTAAAAGCACATTTCTTTAGATTACATAATATTTTTCTCTGATGTTTTTTTTTTTTTTCCCGTTGACACACAAGAAAAGAAGAAGGGAAGGAACTGAAGGTCTTTTTAAGTGAATCTTCCTTAGTTTTGCAGGAGGTATTCATAACTCTGCTATGTTTTTGGTTTTTGGAAAAGACCTGAATTATCTGAGAGCCGTCTGAATTCTCTAAACGCTTCCTTTAGGGTCCCCTTTAGCAGAGGAAAGAACAGAACGACATCCCACAATTCACTGCAGCTGCAACATCCGCCAACCTGACGTTCAGGAAAACAAATGATCAACATGACAAACTGGACGCACAATGCCATGGTATAATGAAACGGTCTAATGTGACGATATGTTCTACACTTTAAAGACTGAAATGTTAAGTTTGCATACAGTATGTTAGATCTACACAACCTATCGTTATATTTGTGATTCATTTTCGTCTCCTTCAGCCACAGCTGTCTTAATAAAACTAAACTGAAAAGTGAACCTTGATCTTTAAGAAGAGAAATGCAGTGAAATCAGGTTAGATTAAGTGTATTTATGAGTTAAAATGTTGTATAAACATAAGTACAAGTGATTAATTCACCAAGTAGACCGGAGAATGACCACATATAGGATGGTAGATTTATCATTTATATTATGTCATTTATAGCTTTATGTACAACTGTGGAAAAAAGTTTATGAACACCTATAAAATTCTCAAATTTTAGCATAAAATATTTGCAGAAAAATCTTTTTTGTGTTTGAAAAGGTTTGGCTGCATCAGAAAGACACAAAAATGCTTATTATTATTATTATTATTATTATTATTATTATTATTATTATTTTATTGTTAATGACAACAAATAACTAAACTAAATTCTTGACTGTTTCAACATGTCAACATGTCCTTGATGTGTTCCATTTTCTGCTGAAACATCCAGTTTTGACCTGGATGGAACTGAGCATGTGCAGAAGGGGAGCATGTGGGTTTGGAGAATGGAATAATACTTGGTATAGTTCAATGACAGTGATTCTTAATGTAATATATGGCAAATGCATTGGGTGAAAACCATTGTACAATTACATAGATTTAGTATTTATATAATCATGCTGATTTAGGATGTATATTGACAAATACAAGTGGACAGAAGCATTTGAGTGTGCATATTAGAGCAGCTTTATCTTTCATTTAGACATATTTCTATTTCAACCTTCATAATGAAGCTACATTTCTAAGGTCTTGTCCGTGTTTATACCCTACATTAAACAACACAGTAAGAACCAGTGGAAGGATCCATGATGTGTTTTATGTCATTCACCTTCAGAACATTATATTTTCACCCGCATAACGTCCGTCTGATGTAAGAACAGTTGGATTCCATCTGCACCGTTCTGTCATTTCCCAAGTGTTCTACCTAGGTCAAGGAAAAGTAGATATGAAGGCTTTTTTTTGGGGGGGGTGGACTTTTGGACGTATACGACTCTTTTTCCACCACTGTACAGGATCATCCATGATCTGGGTTTGGTCCTTGAACATCTCTGCTTCTGATGCGCTACATGCTAATGCTAATGCTAGGTACTGTAGATTATGGGTAAACGCAGAGACTGAATTCCCTTATGTGGATAATAAAGTGAGTTAACCTTTAAATGGTATAATCACATAAGATAGTGCAAAATTATGTGTAAAATACTACAATTACTCTGATAAATGAGGCTTTTAACACATCAGATGAGTAGGAACACTTTGATAGTGGTGTTCGTTGGATTCCATCAACACCATTCGGTCATTTCCCAGGTTTTCTACCTGGGTCAAGGAAAAGTAGATATGAAGTTATTTTTTGGCACATAACTCTTACTGTATTTTTGGTTTGTGGTTGTGATAATAGTGATAACATGTGACGTCATCTGCTCCATGTTTTCATGTGCACTTCCTATTCTTATATCTTCTGCAATCCCCTTTGAGATCAATAAGAAAAAAAAAAAAGCAAGCAGTTTTAATCCACAGATTTGTTTGAAGCCGTTACAGTTTTTATGCTAGACACTGTTTTCAGTTTTGCTTCACAGGTTTTTTTTTTTCCTGAAAGCACATTTCTCCTGATTACATAATATTTTCTACAGTTATTCAAGTGATATAACCAAAGCAAAAGGACGGAACTGAAAGACCTGAGTTATGCAGCTGGTTTTCTCAACTAGCATTTTCAGTTTGTGGTAATAGTGAGAACACTATGATTACTTCATCTGTTCCGAGGTTGTGTTTTAACTTTTGTGCAAAGAGCTTATTCATCTAATCTTATGCAATCCATGTTTAGATAAATAAAATAAAGATCAAACATCTTTATCTTAAATGTGTTGTTTCTCTGAATGGCAGCGTATTTTTAGTCGTTTGTTTTTCTTATTGTCACAGCGCTGAATTAAAGTCCCATCTCCAGGTGTGTGTGAGTGGAAATAGGAGTGTGTTTCTTCCCTGAGTTAGCAAAACTTCAATCACATCCAGTCGCGTATTTGTTTATTACATCACGGAACAGGTGCAGGATACTGTGTAATGTGCTGAGAAAGGAAAGCTGTATGGGAGTCTGGTATTTATAGAATGATAACACGACTCGAATTAATTAATTACCAGTTCTTCCAGAGAGCATTGTTTCAGGAAGTTTTTTTTTATTGAAAATGGGTTGTGCAAAAACAAAAGTTATGACTGATGATGAGTTTTCTCACTGAGGGAACATACACGCTACAAGACTCAGGGACTAATTAGGCGCCAAAGTTGAGATCACAGTCGACTATTTAGAATACCGGCGCTGTGAGAAACCCCTGGAGGTAAGATGTGCTGAGGCATACGACGCCCGAACACAGAGTAAATAGGCTGGAGAAACGTCAGTGGTTTTATTTTAGCTTAAACACTAAATCAAATGAGGACGTTCTCCATCTGGGGTAGGTAAAAGCCAAGCACTGGGAGTCTTCGAAATGGGTTCAGATTAGACCCAATAACCACCTCTTGAATCTAATTTTCTTTCTTTGAAACCGCAAAGCGTGCATGTTCCCATCAGAGCCGAAAACACACGTCAATACTGGAATCCAGACTGTTTGTGTTGTGAGACAATAAACACGTCCAACTACATGTGACACGTGTGGCGACAGATGTTACACTGTGGCTGTTTCTCAGCTGATTCCAGAGTAATTGGCAACCTGTCCAAACACTGTGAAATGAACGTGGTGAAAAGTCTCCGCTGGATTGTGTGGTAACATAGCAGATATAACGGTCTCATTTACAGAAGAACAGACGGCACAGTGTATAACGTTCAACGATAATCAACAACAACGGACCAGCTCGGGGCTCGTGGGGACGTCGAGCTGCAAACAACAACAGAATCAATCACCTGTCTGAAGGCAAACTTTGAATATCTCAGCTATTACTTCATGGATACATGTCTCTATAGATCTAGAACCCACAGATCTGTACTTAGAGGTCATTTGGGGAGATTAACACCTTACGTACACTGCAAAAAAGGAAGATCTGACTCAGGTGAACTGACTAAAATTTGGAATATTTATCTTCAAAGATCATTTTTTACATTTAATTACCCATTGAGACTCTTGTTAAGATTATTTGAATTTTCATCTTGAGCTACCCCACTTTGATATTACAACTAATTTTAAGCAATATTTATAACACAGGTGTCAAACATACGGCCCATGGGCCAAAACCGACCCGCCAGAGAGTCCAATCCAGCCCGTGAATGTAAAAATTACACTGAATAATAACAATAAATAATAACAATAACATAATTGATAATGTTATTATAATTGCTAATTGTTAATTGATAATAACAATTAATTAACAATCAGGTCATGTTAGTTCAGGGGCCACATTCAGACCAATATGATCTAAAGTGGATCAGACCAGTAAAATACTATCATGAAAACATATAAATAATGACAAATACACATTTCTCTTTGTTTTAGTGTAAAAAGTAAAATTACATGAAAATGTTTACATTTACAAACTATCCATTCACAATAAGTGTGAATAACCTGAACAAATATGAAAAACCTGAGATGTCTTAAGTGAAATAAGTGTAATTTTAACCATATTCTGCCTGTTATTTAATGTTTTGTGTGTTTGTAGATCCACTGTGATCTGTGAGTTGTACTGAACACGTGTCAATGAGAAGCTGAGCCATAATATTGTCAAAACTGCACTGATTTTTCTTCATATATTTCAGTTTTTTCATAATTGTTCACAATATTCACTTTTTTAAGGGATACTTTGTAGATGTAAACATACTCATGTAATTTTACTTTTTTCACTCTAAAACATGAGAAAAGTTTGGACTTGACATTATGTATATATTATTATGTTATTATTTTACTGGTCCGGCCCACTTCAGATTATTTTGGGAGGAAGTGGCCCCTGAACTAAAATGAGTTTGACACCTCTGATTTATACCAAAACCAGCTCCATTGTTTGGGATGAATACGGCGGACACTGTAACTGTTTGCCCTCAAGAAATTTGTACTTGTTTTATGCAGTTTTTGCCTATACAGATCTATTGAGTTATTACATCTTCATAAGAATGTCTCTCTCTATATATATATAGATTAAAAAAAATCTTACTATATTCTGCTAAAAAATAAGAATTTTAGCATTCTATAATCCTTAGATAATATATTCTTATTTGAAGAAAACTTGATAAGTGCAATTTTTTTTACTAATTTTACTTGATATAAGACATTTTAACCCCATAATGAGTTTAATTTTCTTAGTTTTGTACAGGCCTTTTTTGCAGTGTATTATAACAGTAGAGTTTATTCTTACATTGTTATTGTAGATGAAATGGTACAAGACTTGTGTGAGTTTACATGAAAAACCTACTGACTTTTCCAGTGTTAAAGATCATCACATTCCTTAAAGATTCCCTTTTTCAGATCCTTTTTTGTCCATTAGTATCATCAGTGCAGACGTTTACTAAACCCCCCAAAACCCTCTAAAAATAAGCTGTTTTATCACCATGTTTACTTAGAGCATCCTCTGCTGAAAAAGGACCCCAACCACCAAAGCTGAGCGTATCTACAGTAAAAATAAACTGTGGTTGAAATGTGATATGATGAGCCTGAAAAGCAGACGATGTGCTCGGTTCAGCTGCAGAAGTGTTTTTTTTTTTTGTTTTTTTTTTTGCACCAGTCTACTCGTCGTTGTTGTTCTTCTGTTTCTATTCAGCTGTGGCCTTGCATTTCAGCATCTCCAACAAAGTTTGTGGCGGTTGATACAAAGCTTTAAGTGCTCAACGCCACACAA
The DNA here is from genome assembly GCA_037367365.1 of Apogon talboti. Classification (NCBI taxonomy): domain Eukaryota; kingdom Metazoa; phylum Chordata; class Actinopteri; order Kurtiformes; family Apogonidae; genus Apogon; species Apogon talboti. The sequence continues at coordinate 27,640,330 of JAPQRQ010000003.1, read as the reverse complement.
TATCAGCCCTCAACCACTCAGGCATATAAAAGACGAATAACACCATTCAACAGTTCGTCAAAAAGCAATGAAATAGCTCGGAAACTTGTGAATCAATAAGGCAAAAAGTGATCCTGGAATAAAACACTGACATCTTATTTCCTGACTCTTGTTACACACGAGCAGAAAAGTCTTAAAAGTAAGTTAACGAACCGCTAAATCGTCATATTTTTCACCGTGGTATTACATGAACATGAATTAAAACGTCTTATTTACGCGTCTTATTCTGAGCAGGACTGTAACGTCACCTGTGGCTTAATATAAGACAAACTTTATGGGTTTGGGATTTCATTTAGACTGATTTTAAGTCCTCCTGGGAACGTTTCTTTCCATCCAATCAGGATCCAGAACATGGACTAATCTGATTCATAGCCTCCAACATTCTGCGGAACATGGAAAATGAATAGATGAAATACAGCAGCCTCCAACAAAGCCGGTGAATATTTTGCCTCGTTGAATGCGACCCAGATTGGAATATAAATACAAGTTATCCCCTGTTCCCTGCACACAATCATTGCGGCAGTCGCCTAAGCCGCCCATTATGTAAATAAAGAAAGAAGAGGATGAGGAAGAGATGGAGGGGATGTGTGTGGGACAGATACATATGCTGCAGGATGCACGTGGAACAGAACCAAAAGAGAAAGAAAACACTCAGAAAGTTAGGAAATAGAGTTAGAAACAAAGAAAAGCACGTCTTTTTTTACCCATTATATGACTCATTACCGACCCACTGTGGAACTGTGTGAAACCCCCAAGGCTCCCGGTGCGTCTTTTCTTTAGCAAGATCAACACCATTACACAACAGTAACAACAACAAGAAGAACAACATCTACAACAACAACAATAACAACAACTGTGCTATAGTGAGACGGCGCCCGATATATAGATGATGCACATCATTAACACCACAGCCAGCCACACATTAGCACACACTGTTAAGTCTGTTATGTTACTCCGTTTAGTGGCCCTCGCTTCAGCTGCACCCATCAGGAAACCAGGTGGTGTCACAGGGTGGGGCCGCAACCCCCCGAGTCACTGTTCGCCCACAAAAGTCATCGCAGGGGTGAACAGAAACTCCAATGTTGTTGCCAAGGCGACAAGTTCGGCCTTTTTCAAGTTTTAAAGCAATATGAGCCAAAGTCAGGGTGGCGTCCGCAGAAGCCGTCAGACGCTTTCGTGGTCAAGTCGTCGATGGCGGTTCTTCGTTATGTTTGTTACGAGACAAAGAAGGCCGTTTCTGAACAGCGGTGATTCGGACGATAGTGGTCGCGGCTTTGCAGATTACTGTACGTTTTGCTCATAAGGTATAAAATACAAACAATGTAGTCACTCGGCACATAATCACACACTTGCAAAGCTGAAGAAACAACAACATACTGTAGCAGGAAGCAGCATCAGAGTTACTGTTGTTTTTGTTTGCTCTTTGCAGTATTTTTTTTTCTACTTATTTATGTTTGGCTGACACTGAATAGAACCTGTCCCCAGTTAAACACAGTCACATGTTCAGTCACAGAACACACAACGTTCCCGTCATCAGCAACAACGTGGCTGACTCTGGATTCTTTTTCTTTACATCCTCTGTTCATACAATAATACAGTTTGTGTCAGGCAGAGAGGACATAGAGTAACTGATGGCATCTCTGTACTCAGGTTGGTATTGAAGCAGGAAGGTGTTGAGCTGATGGAGGCGATGTTGACTTGTTTGGCAGTGAGAGGGGTTGGCGGGGGTCTTCCCTCTTCACCCACCTTTCGCGTCTCCTTTCCCTATTTCCCTTTCCCTCCTCAGACGTAGATGGCAGTCCGGGAAATGACCGAGCCGTCCCTCTGAGACTCCATGTCGTCGTCCAGGTAGACGTCCATTTCTTCCTCGTCACCGTGGCCCCTGTGGACGTGGTACGCCGGGGGAAGCACGTTCCCGCCTCCCCTCATGCCTCCGAACCTGTCGTACCGCTCTTCTTCCTCCTCCATGCTGTCGTCCAGGTCGAACTTCCTCCTCTCGGCTTCTTCCATGTCGCCGCTCAAGAGGATGTCGTGAGCGGTGGGGGCGCTGCCGGTCGAGGCGTGGTGAAGGTGGTGATGGTGGTAGTCGTTGGCCTTCTCCGTCAGAGTCCCCGTGGCGTCGCAGCCCTCTCGATACGTATAAATGGGGCCATTGTTGTTGGCGCCCGTTCCGTTTTTGCTGCTGCCGTTACCGGATCCGCTGAAGAGCAGGCGGGCTTTGTTGCCATAGTCGCCACCATTGCTGCCTCCGCTACCTGTCGCTATGGAGTCGCCGCTGTTGGGATAGCCACGTCTCTGTTGGCGCCGGCCGCGGGTCAGGAGAACGGCAATGAGCGCAACGACCAATAGCAGGGCCAGAAGCGAGCCAATCACTGCTCCTGCCACGACGCCGGCGCTGGACGGATCCTCGAGGGCTTCTGCAGAGGGGATGGAGGGGTTGGAAGGAGGGATGGAAAATTGGGTGTAAGAAAAGAAAAAGGGAAGGAATTGGTGGCTTTTTTTAAGGAAGCCTCGCTCAATGTTGGAGGAGCTCTTCTTGTATTGTTAGTGTGTGGTAGTGATACTAGTAGTGTCTTCTTCTACGTGTGTTAAATCCTCTTACAAGTGTGTAGTAATGTTCTTCACAATGTAATCCCCTGGTAAGGGTGCAGTCAGTCTTTGCTGGGATCAGGCTGAATGGGACTCATTCACTTTCTCTTTCGTTGAGCTTCATTTTCCAGACATTTTGCTCTACACACATGTCTGTCCAGCTGCTGGCACTTCAGTTTTTTGTCGCCCCGCCCCCCTTTGCCAGCTGGGGAAAAGACTTTCACTACTGTAACGGTCCCGTGTTCGCTCTATACGTCATGTTGGTGTGAGCCAAGTTTGCCTCTCCACTCTTGTTTCAGTCGAAGATTGAAACAAAAATGAAAGATGTTTTAACAGCATCAGCAAAAAGCAGTCTGTTTTGTGCCTCATGCTGTCTTTGCTATGCTGGCCCAGCAGAGACAGACGGACAGAAACAGAGACAGACACACAGAACAGAGAGGCAGAGGGGTTATTTGAAGAGAGTCAGTGAAAACAAGAAAGTACCACAATGTCCGACATCCCTCACGCCCTCCCCTTTCCTCCCCCCCTCGCCCACTTCCTAATTATCCGGTCATTATCCCTTTTCTTCCTCCACATTCTCCCGTCCTCTGCCTCCTCCCTATGCCTCTTATCGGTCAGCTAGTCAAACCACGGGGCAGAGAAATCGCCTGCTGTCAACTCAGGACTGAGTCCAGATTTCACTGATCAGAAGCACACAAAGGTAAAAGGTTCACACTGCGGAGCACGACTCATGCCAGGACATTTTTAAGAGGATTCTCTGCAGGAGTATAAGACAGAAAAGAGGCCTGGCTCAGACAACACACGATCTGTATGAGTGGATTCACGCTGGGTAAAAAAAGAGGAGAAAAGAAAGTGTCAAAGCAGGCAAGAAGAAGCATTGAGCCTATAGTGCAGAAGTGCACAAGGCCGGCTAATGGATTATTTTTCTGTGAATTGCATGCTGATTTTTCTTTGGGGTACAGCTAGGGCAGCGGAACGCAGAACAGCAGGCAAATCTGAACCCCTTCCTGCTTTATGCAAATAACAGCGAGGTTCTGCCAGCACTTCTGGCAAACACAGCAGTGAATGCCAATCAAACAATCTGAGCTTGGCTGAAATGAGCGCGAAGTGGGGTGAGGTGCCAGGGCAACACCAGCGAGCAAACGACTTTTTTTTGCCCTTACTGACATCACATTTTATGTCAAATAAGGATGTGCACGGTGCAGGCATGTATGGGTTACGTGAACATATCCATCCAGTGTGGAGATGTCACTATCTACAGGATGTGATTCATAGAAATCGATCATTCTAAGAGCGTAGAAGGAAAAAGGAGGGGGAGCAGGGGAGGTATTGAGCCGGAGCAGAGCAAACTGGAGAGGGCTGGTGAGAGGAGAGGTCTCAGCTTGATTTCAAACACTTTTCGTGTTCTCTCATTGGGGGACGCGAGAGGGTGATGCCAGGGTGAGACAGAAGGGTTGGCGATTGAGGCGGGGCTCCTGGGACAGGATATGATGTCTAAATTAGGGGCTAGTGTCTCATGATATCCCATCGAAGTGACAGAAGGCATTAAGGATGACGACTCCAACTTTCCCTGTCCTAGTTTCATCTCTCTGAAAACTTACAGACTGGCATGGAAACGCGCCGTGTGGGCCAAAATGTTATTTATATTTATCGTGCCACTTATATATAAGGAATTAGTGTCATTTTTCAAAGGCCTGAATGAAAGACAGCTGAATAATGGCCTTTTGTGGAAGAGCTTTGGTGGCTGTCGTCCCTCTGATAATCAAGTGCTTAAAAATCTATTATTCTGTATAGGCTATAAAGAACAATTCTGTTACAAAGGCCCATTAGTGCTGGCATGTTCATTTCTCAATAAATCTTGTCACAAGCATGAGCAGCCTGATTTTCTAGTCATTTTCTCAAACAAGTCCAAAGCCAAGAGTTGATTACCGAGTTTTTGGTCTGAAGTTATTTGTCCCAACTCCAGAGGTTTCCAAAATTCCTCTGGCATTTCTCTAAAATGAAGCCTCAGTGAAGTAGAAACACTCCCATTAGTTTATACCAGTTAAACTGTGGCCACTTTAGATTCACATCTCACAGGAATATGATTGACTATGTTTACATACGCATTAATATTCCAGCACTAATCTGAATTTAACACAGATCATGTAACAGCATATTTAACAGGAATATTCTGAATTAGGATGGATTTGACATGACATTTTTGCGTGTTTGATGAAATAGATCATACTTTGTGTTGTAAACAAACCAACAAGGCAGAGGTAGAGATGCGGGTATGAAAGAAAAACCCGTATTTCTGGTCAAACACAGATGTACAATTAAAAAAAAAAATAAAAAAATCAGAAATTCCGTAAAAAAAAACAAAAACATCTACTTTGCCTTGAACAACAAGACATTACCATGTTTCACCATGTAACCCTTGGATCCACTGTGAGGATATGGTGGATGTAAATGCACCAGAATAGGGAATAATAGGTACATTTGACATTTTATCAACAACATTACCGGAATATTCCTTTCTAAATAAGTACAAAAACCATTTACAAGTAAATAATGTCACTCTTGCCCCCAAGGCAGTAGCTTTAACTAAGTCTTCTCCTTCACATCCCAAACACTACGTTCACACAGCAGGTCTTAATGCACCATTTGGATTTTTTGGTGAAATCCAATTTTGTTGTGTGCTCGTTCATATTACACATTAAATACGACTTCTTTCAGTTTTGAGTATGAACTGAATGCGACCCTGAAGTGACCCGCATGCACAAAAGGGGTCCTGACGTACCACATGACCATGCAGGCACGCACTGTGTTTACAGAAGTAAATATATTTTTCTCGCTGCTTCTCCTCCTCGGACACAGAATTGTGACATTTGTCGCATTTCAATGACGTAAAGGTCGGATAAATGCGACCTGACTGTTCAGACTGAAGTCTCATTGTAAAATATCAGATTCGTATCGGGTTTAGGACCACATATGAAAGTGTCTTGGGTCGGATTTGGACTGTTCAAACTGTCTTTAACAGATCGGATACAGGTCACATATGGGCAAAAAAATTGGATTTGGGCCACATTTACCTGCAGTCTGAACGTGGCCAAAGATTCTCAATGTGGTTCAGGTCTGGACTGTGTGGTGTCCAATCCATGCATGTAAATGATGTCTCATACTCCTGAACTTTAACAGTCTGATCGTGATGAATCCTGGTGTTGTCATCTATGAATACATCAGTGTCATCAGCATAGAATGACATACCCTGGTCATTCAGTATATTCAGGTTAATCTGACTTCATTTCATGGACACATAATGTTATGAACCTAGACCTGACCAACTCAATCAGCTCATAACACTGCCTCCATAGGCTTGGACTATAGGCACTAGGCATGATGGGTAATCCCTTCGGACTCATCGGACCACATGACCTTTTTCCATTGAAACACAGTCCAATCTTTATTCTCTCTACAAACTGATGGTGGTTTAAGGAATGAGAAGCTCTTCACTGCATCATTTAAAGGGTTAAAGAACTGAAACATATTAATCATAATTATCTGAACTAGTAGTTAAATCTAGACGGGACCTCATATGGAATCATTATCATTCAATTGAAAGAAACTAGAAAAGACTTAACATGAAATCTGAGGGTTGAAAAGATGTTAAATCTAGTAGCATTCATTATCACTCTGATGAACCCACGACAAGAAACAAGGAGATGTTGACTGTCAATCAAATCCTGGTGTATATATTTAGTGGCTGCAGCCTGAGAGAGGAGATATATCATTAACTGGCTGAAGATCCACTCACGACCACGTCTCTATCGCATGTTTCCACTTTAATAACCAGTTTCTATAGTCATGTCTGTTTGCTGTTTCATGGTGCAGGTATTAGTCACTTGCCGTTGCCATAAATCTATTGTTAGCATAAGAGTGTTGTGGGTAAATATGCTGCCTGTAGGTGTTTTAACATCAGTTATTATGTGATTTAATACAGTAATGGATGCCACATCAGCTCAGACACAAACATGGCAGATATGTGCTTAACATCAGCATCAAATCCGCAACCTTCCTACGAAATGCATTGGTAAACACACTTTTGTGAACATATTCGCTATCAAAAAAAAAAAAAAGTGGAGAGGGAAATGGCAAAGAAACTATCGTTAGCACGAAAATAGGCCATGCTTGTCATCCTTATTTCTCATCAACAGCAGCAGCCTGCCTGCATTAAGAAGCACGATGATAAATGTCATAGAGAGAGGCAGGGGAGCTTATATCAGTCTCTGTATTAGTGTCATGTACATGGAGAAGATTAGGGGGGAGAGGAAGAGCGATGGAGAGGGGCGAGTAGCAGTGAAGACCCATGAAAACTATCCATTTCCACTCAGTTACATTCACTGCGGTGGGGATAATCTAAATGAGAAAATTCGGGATGTGTGAAAGCAAGGTGGAAAGAGAGTCGGAATGGAGCGAGACAAAGTTCAAAGCACATGAAAATGCTGGAATCTAAATAATCTTTTGTTGATCTCCCAAACGTTCTCCTTACTCTCTCCTTGCTTCGATTTCAGGAGTCAAATCACGCCTCAAAACACTGGGAGCAGCTGCAAAAGTCACAAAAAGCTAGTGGCAGTGACTGGAAACGCTCCACAGTGGGAATTCTCATTAAAAGCAGCTTTTGGTCAAGGACGAGACATAAAAATGTACCCGTGAATATACTCCAAACATCAAAAAAAAAACTTACACTTGAAGATAAAAGCACCACAAATCTATCATCTATAGAGATAAAGAGCTTATATATCTGTAATAAATAAGATTACTTTCATTCTTCTCATCTATTTGCTTGAACTCTGAGCCAAGTCACTGAGATAAGGAGGATCCGACCTGCTCTGTAATATTTTGTGTTATTTACTGTTCATCTTCTTCACCAAGTGGCTTTTAGAGCAATATTTTTGTAGGAAAATTCATGGAACTTCTACAATAACATTCATTTTTAATCAGATATATCATTAGCTACACAGTCCTTAAGCCATAAAGACCCACAAAGGTGACCAAAAGCATCCACTCACCTCTAATGCTTAATACCTGTTGATCCACTAATCCTATCAGTACATGTCAATAATTGGTGTAAAATGCAGCTTGTCATCTTTTCATGGTCATCAGATATGACCCATGTGGATGTCCAGAGGCTTCGTAGTTACCGTGGAAACACCGTTTAATAAATTACAGCGGTTTTTGAGGCTTGTTTTTATGTTCAGTTAATGAAGAAGTCACTTTTTCTTCAGTTTTCTCGGTTTGTGTATAATAACCTTTGAATTTACTACACAGCTACATGATCAGTTAATCAAACATTGAATAATACCAAAAAGATGGGATAATATGATAACAAATGGTGAGAAATCACTTAAGCAAGGTTAAAAAAGAGATAAAAATCCATTGAGGAGCTGCCATAAAAGTTGCACTGGATCTTTATGGGTTAATCAAAATATGCGTGTTTTATTTTAGGAAGTTACTGGTAAAATCTAGTCCTTTCTTAGCTGGAATAATGTAGAACAGTGATGAAAAAGGCAGAAACAAGGTTTTGTACTTTCATGAAATTCCCTTTTACAGTTCAAAGCATCAAATTCATGGATTCAGTAAAGATAAGGCCTATTATAATTAACAAAAATAGAAAATAAGTCAAAGAATATTCCAGAAAAATACAGGTTGTACATTCAAGATAATTAAAATCAGAAATAAGTAAGATGTAAGAGAAGAACGCCAAATGACAAATAAAATACAGATGATATGTTAGAACAATATGAAATTATATCATGATTGTGGATCCATCTGATCTCCAAAGTAAACTGTCACAACATAGAAGTGATATCGCAATATGATACATGATTATTTGATGATAACTAAAGCAGCGTATGACTTTCATCACAATGTTTTTTTCAAATGTGTCAAACCCCATTAATATCCTAATTATCACTAATCCATTAGTCTTTCCGTGCTTACGCGTCTGAATCACTTCTTTCACAGTGAACTGCTTCAAAAATGACTCCATCATAAACACAGTCCGCTTGTTTACATAAAAAACCCAAACGTCACTCGGGCCTTTTCAGAAACTTTGTGGCGAAGTGCATTGTGGGAATGGGAATTCCACACAGCAGCAGTTTGTCTGTCTCTCGGTGAGTGCTGAACCCAAACGTGGCCTTTACCTCCATCCACCGACTAGACTCATCCTTTAAAACAACCCTGGTGGACTGGAGAATTCCACGTTGGAGCGGTCTGGCTCGTTTTCTTACTGAATCTGTAAGAAACCACTTTCACTTGGTGGCCATTCCCACAATGCACTTCCTATAAATTAAGGATTTCCTCAGAATATATGAAAACCTCCAAAAGTCGACACATAGTGATTAATCAAAACACAAATAAATCTAACATCAACTTGTTAAATTAACTTAAAAACCCAAAAACTAAACCCAACCATTAAAAAAAACAAAAACAAACTGAAAAACAAACATGTAAAAAAAAGGCCAAATCTGTCAAATGTAAGCCTTAACATTTCCATTTAGCACTAGATTGTTGATGTATACTCCATGGAAGACATGAAACATCTGTGCAAAACTGAATCTCCATGTTCTGTTTGTGTGTATTTGCTATAATTATGTCATAAAATCTCTGTAAAAAGACTGAATCATGGTATTTTACTATCTATATAAAGCAGTGCGTCTCCAAGGCACAGGCTCATAATCAAAGCACAGATAAGTGGAGGTGGAGAGGTACGGCCGTGGCTAAATGTTACCGCGGTGGGTTAATAGGATCCAGAGGCAACGCGGGCTGAACATTACCGCTGTAACGGCAGGAATACGATGTGAGGGTTACCTCCTCTCTGACACAGCAAACACAAGGCTGATATTTTCCTGCTGATTTTGACACGGTGCATCCTGACAGATCACATCTGGGATTCGATTTGGAGTCATAAATGTGGGCTTTTTCCTGAGCAGACAGATGGGAACAAAGGGTCAGCATCAGCAAAGACACACGTCTGAGTCCGAGTACAGGACATGTGCCAAGAAGAAGGGTGTTCTGTTACAGTATTCCAGATGCTGACAGTGCACATGGCATTCATCCAGCAGAGTACCACTGATGGAGCATCATTTGTTCATGGGTAAGCACATGGAAGGCACCTTTTTACAGGAACAAGTAGAGTTTGTCGAATTCTGGCGACGGCTAAGTACATCTAAGCAATTAAATGCATAATAGTGTAGGTGAATGTGACTCAGTAGGTGCACTCTCAATAATAGCCCTTGAAAATAAAGGAGCAATTTTCAAGGTAAACGGACCTGCCTGAAGTGTATTTACCTGCAGTTTTACAGCATCATTCTGAGAAACAGAACCAGGCTTAAGCTGTCGGGGGCCGAAAGCAAGGGTATATAAGTGAACCCCCCCCCCCCCCCCAGTCCTCTGCTGTATATAAGTCTAACCACGATAATTGTTAGACAATCGATATG
>JAPQRQ010000003.1:27600017-27610385 GCA_037367365.1 Apogon talboti | reverse complement strand
GAAGGATGCTGTAAAGCAGTCCAGTTTTGTAGTTCTTTTTGTGTAGGGTTTACAAAACCGAAACCAGAAGTTGCATAGTGCCAATGCAGGCGATACAAACGCTCTGGAGCGATGACGAAAGTGTAATTGAACCTATTGTGAGTTGTGGTACCAACCAAACTGACCTGGAAAATAGAGTCTGAAGGCTGAGAAACTCCACAGTGTTGCTTTCAAATTAAGGCAGTAAAAGTAAAACAGTCAAAGTCTGTTTGAAGAGCTCCACAGTATTTGTGCTTGGGTGCTTGTTCTCCGGCATCCTCTCCTCATTATCTCTATCTCTTCTGTCGCTCTTTGCATACCAACAAGTCTTTATCTTCAGCATGTTCTCATTCTGTTCCAATCTAACCTCCCGTCTCTCTCTCTCCCAAAAGCATGTGACCCTGGCCGTCCCTCCTCCTTCCCCTTCCATCCATTGATCAGTCCCCGGTGGATTAGCTACAGATGGCGATAGCAGTCTGACCCCGGCTGGACCTGAACAAGCCCCGGCGGCTAATTGAAAGACGGTGTGTCGGTCTGCAGGATTAGAGCCCGCTCTGCCTCACACATTATCACGCACACGCAAATAAACACGTACACACAAATGCAGCCTGTTATTGAGGCTTTCGGACGTGTCAGGCCAGAAGGGAATAGCTTGCAGTTCCGCGGCTGAGAGAAATGAGAAATGTAACTAAGCCCTCGACACAAATTGGATGTTTTGTGCGAGTTCCAGAGTGTTTATGTCTGCGTGGTCGCACCGCATCTGCTTGTGTAAGTACTTCCGTGAGCGTTGATGTGTGCGTGTGTTTGAGAGTGTGCGACTGTACCTGTATGTGGGAATGAACTGTATTAAAAAAAAAAAAAAAACAGAAATAGAAGTGACTGAGCTGAGGCCCAGGGTCTTTAACATTGAAATGGAAAGCAGTAGCAGAAGCGCAGAGGTAATCATGGACTGCTCCCTCGCCGAGCGTCAGCTGCAGGTAACACAACGAACGTCTGACCCTGTGAGTCGGCTGAAGAATGAGGCTGCGTTCAGGTCCAATGCCAACGTACGTACGACTGAATACATCTGTGTGCAGAAGCAAATTTAAAGGAGGACAGTGTGCATGTGCATGTAAATTATAGGACGCCGATTTGTGTGTTTGACCACAAAATGTATCTACGGTTGTAAACACAGAGGAGTCGGACCGGATGGGTGTTTTACGTGGAGTGTTTCTGCATTAGTGGCGTTAGATGCGTTCCATTTATCCACACACTTCCACACCAGTAACAGCTGGGAACAGGTGGAGTTCCATGGCTTATCTAGCAATTTCTTCAAACATCTTCTCTGATGAAACAACTGGTCAGATTCATTCAAATTTTATATGTATCGTCCTTGAGACGATGTCCATCAAAATGTGTTTGCAGTTTTGAGAAATTTAGATTTTTGATGAATTTTTTAAATTAGCCTTTACTTATAACGGTCCATATTTTCATGGCTTGTAACATGTAAATGGTTAGAGAGGTCAATATAGTCCCTATTGACCACTGATAGAAGTCATATATGGATTATATGGATTTTAGTTGAGTTCTCCTCCAGTGAAAGTACCACCCACTTCTACTGGGAGATCGATTTCCTGCATCCAGACCACCGCTACCATAGAACAGAACCTCACAAATTCAACCTGTTATTGATTCTTGATAGAACATGATGCTGGGATACAGGGGCATGGTCCTTTTTTCTTTTTTTTTTTGGATGACTCTGACGAAGCTCCTGGTTCATGGCCACCCTAGGTTTTCTTTTTTTGTGCATGAATTTCCCAGAAATGATGCTCATATGCAACTCCACTCCTAATCCAATGACATTTTGCAAAGAAACATGACGCTGCCTGACCTATGTTTTGCTATAAACATAATAAATGACTCGATTTTGTACCAAGGTTATGTAATTGTGCATTGAAAGATCTATGACTGTTGCCTTTCCTCAGGAGGCATCGGCGTTATTTCAACCGTAAAACATGAGGGAGACGAGAAGAGGGATGACTGCAAAGGGAGAAAACAACAAACCAAGTGTGGGCCAGGACTAAAGTGGCTTCTTGCATTTCACGAATACAGTCAGAAGTAAAAAAATGAAAATCAAACATCTACACACCAATAATTCCACTCGCTCTGGATCAATTTCACGTCATGTTTTTTTTATGGAAACTATTGGTGTTTTTTTGGAGGACTAACTCCAGTAGGTGTTTAGTCGCAGTAGTAAAAGTGTTTGGGTTAAGGTCAAGATCCTGGTTTGGTTTAAATAGTAACACATGCATTATGAGTCATGTTTTAATCACACATTTGCAGCCTTTTTCCCACTCCTGGCATGCCCCCCCACCCCCACCCAGAACACAAGTGTTGCCAGTCCCTAAAGTCGACCACAAAGAGTTTCGTAATGTTCTCATCAAAAACACTGAAGAGTGAGTTGGCATATATTTTATAAAAACAACATTTTTGATGATCATTTTGTTGAAAACATAAAACCTCCAATGCCGACGGGAGTATATTTATAACATAATATATTCGTGGTTACTCTGTATTTGCATATGAACACAATTTGTACTCGATAGGGTGACTATATTTGACATTATGTGACATATGTGCAGAATACGATCGCTTTGTGTATGTGTATTGAATCATTGCCTGTAATTCTGCCTGAAAACCACAAACAGGCAGAGGCATGGAAGTGGACAGCGGCCCAGGGCAGGCGGATACAGCACAATACATGACGAATCTATGTGTAAGCGCATTCATGGGTCACCCACATGCTGCCTGGCTCTGATTGAAACCAGCAGTGCCCTGGTTCTGTTCAGCTCCGTCTATGACTTCAGCCCCTCCCCCCCCCGACCCGAGCAACGAAAAAAGGGAAAGTTGAAAAATCTTGACTGCATCAAACCACACGGGCCCCTAAAGTGAAATATTTAGGCAAGAAACATACAGAAATAAGGGCCTTTACTTCAAATATTTAGACTATATACTGCACCAAATATCACTCCACCTCTCCGCTCATATTCAACTCCACCGGCTGCGAATCAATAATGTATCGTGTTTCGACAGGACGGATAAATTTCAAAGCAGAGACAGATTTGGCTGCGAGGGAAGGTCGAATGTGCGACAGAGCAGGTTTTGGTTGGGATTCATCATGGCTGAACTTTCAGTGGGTAAATCAGAGTGTTGCCATAGGGACACACATTTTCCAACCCTTAAAATCAATGAAAATCAGGGGGTATTTGTGTTAATAAAGTTAAAGTCGTAATACCACACCGAGAAAGTACACTTACTACATGTGAAAGTCGAAACCGCACTCAAGTGAAGAAAAATGCAGAAAATGTTGACTCACACACATTTAAAGCTGTTGCTGTTGAGCCATTGAGCAAATGTCCTATAATTTCCTTTCATGATATCTTAATTGACGCAGACATGAGACTGATGCATAAGTTCCTTGTGTTTTCAAGCTGGAAAAAAAATCTTTATCATGTCAGAAAAGTAAGAGAAACGTTCCTCAACTAACTTTGTGGTCAACACTTCATACTCTAGGTCTACACTGATGTGGTTTGTTTGAAAAAAATGGAGATTTTGGGGTTTACGAGGTGCAGTGAATGCACCGTTCTCATCTGTGACAAAGTACAACAGAAACAGTTTCATTTAAAGAAACAGTGCGTCTTTAAATGGCTAAGTTGGTACAAACATTTAACCTCAGGGCATTGAGGTTAAAGATGTTAGATTCAGCCAAATCAAAGTTAACCAGTGTTATATCATTAATTGCGACCTGTTTTAAGACCTTTTCATCTTGATAGTTGCCTGTAGTTTCTGCTTGATAGTTATGTAGCGTCATTGAGTTAATATCCCATAATTCCCCTTCAGGATGCTATAGTTGAAGTGATCTGAGAGGATGTGAGTCTTCTGCTTCTACTCCTTGTGTTTTCAGGCTGAAAAAAAAAATCAACCCCATGGCGCCGACTACGTTCAATCAGAGGCGTTTTCAAGCAAAGGCGGGGGGTTGTATGTGATTGACGGCTGTAATTACCGATCACTGATCAGACTCAGCCAGACATAACCTGGACTCCGTTCGACTTCTCTACTCCATGTCTCGACACAGAAGCTTTAGAAACAGGGCTTTACTTTTCCGTAAGAGCATGAAACAACGTCAGGTCGTCTGTTTTAATACTTAGTCTTTTGATTTGGACCAAGCTGCAGAAGGAGGCTGTGGTTTTTTTTTTTAATTCTGACATTTTCATCCCCTGATTTTGGAAATGACTCCCAGAGACAAATGACTGTCTCAGGATGAAATAATGTAATGCAAAGAGAGTCTGCGCCATTAAATAGGAACATTTATAATGAATGCAGTACAAATGAAAAAGGAATGCGCAAAGTCATAATATAAGTATGCAGGACAGGGCTGGAGCAAATGAAACTAACAAAGTGAGTGAGTGTCCCAATGACCGATAGGAATCCCAAAAGGAAAAAAAGCAGTATGATGATAAATCTTATTGTTTCATGAATAACATGAGGTAATAAACGACCTTATCCATGAGGTAATGGAAAGGATCAGTGTTTTTTTGGGATACCGATCAGTTTTTTAGTTGAGACTGTACAATCACTGGCCACTTTATTAGGTACACTTTAAATGTACAAGCTGTACCTAATAAAGTGGCCAGTCTGCTTTGAGGTGTGTCATATTGTGTGTTCAGACATGTTCTTCTGCAGACCTTAGTTGTATCTGTATTGTACTTATTGAATATTTGACAGGAGCCGTGCTACAATCAACAGAAACATGAGAAACTGTAAATGAGCCAAAGTTAGGCTAATTTTCATGTGTATCCCCTGCAGATGTTAAAATGCAGCCAAAAAACAGAAACAATCTGGAAAAGAAAGAAAATGCCCCAAAGAATTCAAAATACCATAAAAAAATGGCAAAAAATGTGATTAAAATGCAATACAATGCAACGGGTGCCAATAAACTGTATAATATATAGTGCAGTAACAAAAACTAAAATAACCAGTGATTATTTGTTTCTTTTCTATTAGTGTGGCCACTCTCCTCAGATTTCAACAAGGTGTTTTCATGCAAAGAACCGCCGCTCAATAGATATTTTCTCTTCTTCAGATCTTTCTCTGGTTTTAATGTGAAAGTCCCAGTAGATCAGCAGTTTGTGACATATTCAGACCAACAACTGTGTCACATTCAAAGTCACTTAAATCCCCTTTTTTCATATTTTGATGCTCATTTTTAACTCCTGCAGATCATCTTAACCATCTCTACATGTCTAAATACACTAAGTGGCTGCCATGTGACTGGCCTTGTAGATATACGCATTAATGTGAGGTGAACAGATGTACCTAATAAACTGGCCACTGAGTGCATCTTGTGATGATGCAGACGTCTCTACATCTGAAACTGAGATGATTTACTGTGTGTAACAAGGGAAATGCAGTATATTTCTTCACAGGTGCAGCGATACCTCTGTGTTAGAGTAAAAAGAGGTGAGAAATCTGTGGCGAGTCCCGAGGATGGACATTTTTCCAGCGTCTCCTTTATCTGATCTAAACCTTCAGTTAGATCTCAACTTACATCATGTTTTTTTTTAACCTGTATTCTGTTGCTCATTTTTAACTCCAGCAGATCATCTTAACCATCTCTACAGGTCTAAACACACTGAGTTGCTGCCATGTGATTGGCCTTGTAGATATTTACATTACCGTGAGGTAAACAGATGTACCTAATAAACTGGCCACTGCATCTTGTGATGATGCAGACGTCTCTACATCTGAAACTGAGACGATTTACTGCATAGTGTGTAACAAGGGAAATATATTTCTTCACAGGAGCAGTGAAAGCTCCGTCTTAGAGTAAAAAGAGGTAAGAAATTTCCTTTGAGTCCCAAGGATGGACATTTGTCCTGCATCTCCTTTATCTGGTCTAGACCTTCAGTTGATCTCAGCTGGGGTTTGTCTGCCTCCTCTTTAAGTGTGAAATATAGTCCTGGATGAACAAAACGCCACCTGTAAATTCTTCACAAGAGGGGGTCTTGATTCTGCGACTGCTTGTGAAAAAGATGCCCCCGGTTCTTTGGTTCTCGCTGCATTTCCTTTTAATTCATTGTCTCTGATGCTGAAACCATCTTGAAGGACAACAAAGGGGCTGCCAGTGGCTAAGAACCCAACACCAACTTCTGGCCCACTTCCCAGAAAATAATCTAGCAACGACACTTGGTAGAAATAACTACACTTTCCTCTGTAGAGCCAGAATTCTCCTGCTTTCACCCCTTGAACCCTATTTTTGTTCATTTTCAGTTAATCGGAAGCCTAATCCCCACTGTTAATTCTGCTAATGTGTTCCTGCACCACACAGCCACTCGCTAAATTTATACCCGTTATGCTCTTTATCGAAGAATTTTGTATTTTAAGGTAATTATAGGGCTAATCCTAATTAGGTGTCATTTTTGTTCCTACCATATGGGATGGAAATTTCCCCAAAATATCCACCTACTTCATTCTAATTGAATTAGCCTTCATGTCATTATATAATAAAATTTTTGGACTGCACTCAACCTGTGGTTGTGCATACACAAGACACAAGATGAGAATTTTGGAAAGGATCAGTGTTTTTGGGATAAAGATCCGTCATCTGCGCACTTATTCAGTTTTGTTTTGTTTGGTTTTTTTTTTAGTTACATGAGGCAGTACAATCACCAGCCACTTTATTAGATACACTTTGCAGGTACAAGGTGTACCTAATAAAGTGGCCAGTTAGAGTACATGCAGCTGTAGCCCATCTGCTTCGAGGTTTGACATGTTGTGTGCTCTTTATTGAAGAATTTTGTATTGTACAGGATGGAAATTTCCCCAAAATATCCACCTACTTCACTCTAATTGAATTAGCCCTCATTTAATTATATATTAAAAAAAATTTGAACTATACTCATCCTGTGGCTGCGCATACAGAAGATGCAAGACTAGAATTTTGGACAGGATCAGTGTTTTTGGGATAAAGATCCGTCATCTGCACACTTATTCAGTTTTTTTTTGGTTTTTTTTAGTTATATGAGGTAGTACAATCACCGGCCACTTTATCAGATACACTTTGCAAGTACAAGGTGTACCTAATAAAGTGGCCAGTTAGAGTACATGCAGCTGTAGCTCATCTGCTTCGAGGTTTGACGTATTGTGTGTTCAGACGTGTTCTTCTGCAGACCTTGGTCATATCTGTATTATACTTATTGCATTATTTGACAGGAACAGTGCTAAAATCAACCAAAACATAAGAAACTGTAAACGAGCCAAAGCTAAATTTATAACCGTTATGCTCTTTATTCAGAGTAGCCTTCATTTCACTACATACTCAACCTGTGGCTCACACACAACACCGCTCGCCACTACATCTACTGTACCTCCCATACACAAACTCCAAACTCTTATGAATATTTTACAAAACAACTATAAGATTCGCATTTGACATTTTAGTGCTTTAGAACTGACTACAGAAATAATTTAGGAGTGAGCTGCGGTGTCTTGGAGAGGCCACACGGCTTCGACTGCACTCACACAGGCTGATGATGGGACTGCATTGTTGACCTTTCAGTAATGAGACCTTCTTCCTCCCCAGCAGGCCACCAAAAAACACATTTAATATATTCACTCCCTGCTGGTGCCTGGCAGTGCATATTGCAAGACAGCATACTTTAATAATGAACTGCAGACATGTAATGTTTATGAAATGTCAAACACGCTCACGTACTATGCAACAGGTTTGCTTGTTAAGGTCCGCAACACGCGGCATGGTTACATTCTTCATATTTAGTGATTATATGGTGAAAACACATGACTGATTGACTCTGGGAAATGCATTTTTTTTTTCTGCAGATAATGACACGGCTTTGAAGTGGAGGCCTTGGCGTTATTTAAATTCATAGCTGCGAGGCATCTCCTGCCTGCCGATGCTTGGATGTGTCTTCTCCGACTTGTTAGAGGAGCAAAGAAATGCTGACTCTACTCCTGATTGCAAATATTCAGAAGGCTTTGCATCTGAAGCCCAAACTGCTTAATTACTCGACACTTGTGGGATCATGCACTTCCTTATAATTTCTTTAAAACTGGGGAGTTCAAGGACTGTGATTGATCAGCTCTGCAGCGTTCTGATGCTGAGGATAACATTAAAGAGCCACTGTAGGCTACCCCACCCCACCCCACCTCCTTCTCACACTGCAAATCAACCAGGCCCGAGCAATAACATCAAATATTATCGAAATTACAGGACGGCCAAGTGCAATACCCAAAACACACCAGCTGTAATTTTTCACCGAAGGTAAAATGTGTAACTAGATGAACCATTGTGGAGCTACAGGGAGGGCCGGCTGCAAATTGAATTCGCCAGACATTAAGGATAGTTTGGTTCCTGCAAATATCACATTGCCACCATCATCATCATCATCATCATCATCGTTGTTGTCATTCATATATTTCTCCTAGTGAAAATGAAATGACCACTCCCACTGAAATTATGACTCATTGCAATCTCATTACAGGCTAAAATAATCGTTGGGCTCTAAAACCAGCTGCTCTCAGGGATTTAAAGCTGCAGGGAATGAAACTAGAGGGAAAAACACCAGAAACGGAGGATTCACTCCTTCGCTCCTTTAAAAATAAGTAAATAGATACATTTAAAAAAAAAAATTTAAAAATAAATAATTAATAAAAAATTAAGAAAAAAAAGTCAATGGGGAGTTTTTATCATGTTTTTAGCGTCTCTGTCTAAATGAATGATGTAATAATACAACAGGAAACTCCCTCATTAATGAAACAAAGTAAAATAGAAAAGACCAGGCTGTAACTCTACGTACAGAGCTCATGTGCATCCAACTTTAGCTTCATATCACAGTCAAAGAACGCATGTAATAACCTGATTTACTGAACTCAACCAACCAACAGTATCTATAACTCTTCTATCATTTACATCAGGCATAAATCCAGCTAAACGCCGCCGCCATCCCAAACACCCGCTGCTTTTCACAGGAGGGGATTAGTCACTGCTTCATGTTGGGTTTGGTTTATCTGGGATATCCACATACAGGACGTTCACAGAGGAGTGGAGCAACCTTGACAATATTTGTAGAGGAAAAACGAGTGGAATCGAGCAGTTGATGAGTGTTTAGTCTTCAGTCACTGAGGTGGTGTCGATGCACAGGTGATGTCATCAGTTCAAGATGTGATGGGGCTTATTTTAATATTTAATACTTTCTTGATAGTTTACATGTAAATAGACTAGATCAGTGGATCTCAATTTTTTTTTACAGTGGAGTATTCTGAAATAGATTCTTTTACCCAAAAATTTGTAAAAATTTGTTCCTGTTCCAACATATATTTAATTGTAATATGTTAAAAATAAATGTTTATGAGCTAATTTGGCAAAATATAAACTGAAAAGTGCCCTCTTCCGCCATCTTCCCTCTTCCATTGATAAGAAAAATAAATGAATTAGTCCTTAATGAATAAATGAACCTTTCATCCACAAATAAAATAATTGCTTAATTACTTAAACTCATCTTGAATAATATAAAATAGAATTGTTCTTAAAATGTTACCAAAGCTTAGGGGAGGGGCCTCAGAGTTTTTAAAATATTAGAAATGAAATAAGGTCAGGAGTGTCAATTCTATTATATGAATGTATTTATTGTGTTTTATATTTCTGCATTAATTCTCGTTACTTATTTTGTATTCAGTATATGATGACTCATTCAATGTATTTTTCCAAATAAATTTCAAGTACCCCCTGGGGGTCCGCGTACCCCCATTTGAGGAAGACAGGACTAGATAAACAACCTACAGCACCTCCCATGTCAAGCACTCCGACATCCATGATCCGACATCAACTCCGACTCCAGAGCACAGCAAAAGTGAAAAAAAATTACATATATTGTGAAGAGACCTTGAAAAAGTCATCCACGCTTTCTCCTCATCTTGTCTGGATTATTGCAATTCCCTGAACTCTGGCTCAGACAAAAGGCCAGCTCCTGTCTGTGGCTTTGTCCAAACTCAGCCGCCGGGTTTTTAACTAACTCGGAGAGATGAGGCGGTGTCATTCCCATCTCTGCAACCCTCTCAGATGGAGGACGGATTTGACTGGTAGTCAATGGTTCAAGGTGTGAAAATAGAAGAAAACATTTGACAAATAAGAATAGAGCTAAAAGTAGAATAGAAATTTTAAAAAATGGACATGAAATGTGAATAGACACATTATTAAAAGTGTGTAACAGTATGTGTATCTATGATCAATATTAACGGTATGTATATATGTATGAACAATATTAACAATTTTTAACAGTTTTAACACTATGT
>JAPQRQ010000003.1:27533297-27543313 GCA_037367365.1 Apogon talboti | reverse complement strand
ATATACTGTAGTTAGAATTTCTGAAAAGTTTTATACTGAACGATACGTTGCGGTGACACGGTGGACATGGTCAGCTTGCATCCAAGTACAAACATAAAATGATAAAGGTGCCGGGGGACGCACTGAGCATGCTCAAATGTCTATTGAAAGAAAAAGGTATATTCTATTAGTATGTTTTGAAGTTTTACAGACAGACGGACAGACAGACAGACAGGTCAGGGGTTAAAGGGTTAAAGAACTTGTTGACTTTTTTTGTTATTGCTGCGGTCATTTCACCAGGTTGCTGCTTTTTTTAGACCTGATTATTTTATAACGTGTGACTTGTTTTCAATGCCGTACTACTCAGGTCATGTAGAAGTCTGCTTACCCTCCAGGTCTCTATGAATATTAGTGAAACTGCCTTTAGCGCTCATGCTCCAAGCCACTGGATCGGACTACCCAATCACATCACTCGATCCTCTGGTTTTCCTGCTTTACCATTTACTGTTCAAGGATGAGTCTGAACCATCTTCACTCTCCTCTCTCTCTGCATCATCATCATCATCATCATCATCTTCGTCGTCGGGCCTCTGCTCTGACTTCATGCTCCCTCTTCATCCCTGTCATGTAATCACTGCATGCACTCAGAGCCTCCGTTCAGAAGAGCACCCCTTCCTCTTCGTCCCTCTTGATCATCTCGCTGTTACCCTCCACCGCCACGGCTCCACCCACCACCACAGGCCTCCAGACTCCACCGCCATCGCTCAGTCGCCTTCCTGCAACGAACTAGACGTCTGTCATCTTGTGACTCAGACGGAGATCAAACCTGTCTTTAAGAACCGCTCAGTCTCTTACAACGGGCCATTCTTACAGAGCACACGCCCCTCAGGGAGGTGCACGACTTATCATTAATACTGCTCTTACTTTGTTCTTACTTATTTTTCTCTACTTGTTTATTATGTCCACAGTTATATTCTGTTAAGGTCTGGGGAAAAATAGCAGTTTTTGAAAAAGTCTGGAATTTTCACTTGGATAAAGAGCAAACATCCTGCAGTTGTTTTATTGCATGTGTTTACTTCTTAGTGAGTGCCACTCGGATGTTTTACGGCAAGAGGAGGGAGACTGTTGTCACGCCAACCGACGAGGGGGTAGATAATGACGTCCGACAACACACCAAGGTTGAAATTTAGAATTTCAGAGTATTTCAGTGAGTGCCCTATAAAGGGTTAACACGGTACCGAAGAAGAGTTCCTGAACAGCAGCTAGATGCTAATGCTAATTGCCAACGTTAACGCTCGGAGCTGTGTTTTCATTAGAGAACCAACGCCCTTTAACCTTTAAAAGCTGGAAGTAATGATTTCAAAACAGTTGCCAAAAGCAGTCGGGAGCATTTTAATGCAGCGATTTCAGTGTTTGCCCTTTTCACAGGAGTTCGCCCATGTTGCCAAATCCACAAGTACACATTAAGGTCATGATGAACAGCGGGGATTTATTTTGACAAAGTGAACTGTCTGCAGAAGCCTCACTCCAAACTGCCACTTGCTGGAGAGGGCGATGATCCATGAACTGCAGCCAGTAACCCTCCAGTCTGCAGCCCACTCCTCCAAACTCCGGATCGCTCTTCACATTCAAAACACTGACGCCAACTTTTCACCCTCAGGGCTTCGAAACACTCGTCACGGCCCTCAGATCTACCAGAGTTTCTGGCACCTGCAATTGTATTTGTGTGGTGGAATGAGATGCAGTATAATTGGCTACCATTCGTTTTGTTCAGTCCCCATCCAAGACGATATGATATCATTCACTGCCAAGTGAGTGATTCTTTATTCACACCCCAATAAGTGGTAATAAGATTGGCTAGTGTTGCTGCTGTATCCAATAAGTCATAATACAATTGGCTGTCAGTATTATGCATTCATACCTAAATAAGCTGTGATATGATTTGGGTGCTGGTGGTTCTATATCCAATAAAGTGTAATATGATTGGCTGCCTGCAGTTGTGGCTTCGATAGGGTCTAATGCGATTGGCTCATATGGATTTTAGATTAAATAAGGTAAAGTATGACTTTGAGACACTAAATTGGCCCATTGCAAAAAATAAAAAAAAACCCACAGACCTTGATGTGCCCTCCAGAGACTGGCAGTGTCATAACTCCAGACAAAAGGACAAGTCAGTGTGTTTTCCAGCAGGTATTTCCCAGTCTACGTCTGCCGAGTGCCAGCGGTGGCAGCAGTTTAGGAGGCTTAGCCCACATCTATCTGCACGCCAGCCAGAATATCTCCCCCTTTTCTCTGCCAGATGGCCAAGTTTTGCATCTCCTGCGTGCTGTGTTGTCTGTGAAAGAAGCTTCCAGAGTGGATTTTGTATTGTTTAGCGAAGGTTTACTACTGAGGAAAAGATCACTGGCAGCTGGGATACAACATGAAAGGGATTGTAAAAACACAACCACACTGCCTGGAAACTAATGCATTTGTTAAATTACTGTTTTTTTAATCACTTATAGTACATTGTCTGCATTGAGAGGATTACTTTTCAGGTACATTTTAACACCTGTTAGCGTCCTCTTAATTCACATTCAGCTTTTCTTTATCACGTCTTCTTTTTACTGTACCGGGCCAAAACTAAATTAAATATGCTGGAATTTCTTGTGCTTATATTGCCGTAACTGCAGTTAAATTAAATGCAGTTCAGTTCAATCTGTGACATCCCTCTAAACCGGTGTTGATGGTAAGTCCTCTTCTGCTCTATAACAATAAAGGGAACTTTTCTTAGTTTGGGCGAAAGACAGCAGACATCTGATTCCTTTGTAAGCTAAGTGCAAACGGGAGGACATGTGGGTGGATGAATAACACCAGCTGTCTCCGATTGCAAACAGGATGCATCCCCTGCGAACGGCGAGGAAACATCCACGCACTTGAAAAAATAAATAAAATAAATCAAGACACAGAGGTAAAACTGTTCTCCATATTTCACATTCAGGTCATATGTCTAGTGTTAGCAGGGTACAGCCTCTGGAGATACCGCACACTAAAACCTGTTTTTTTGGCTGAAAGTTGAATTATACGAGACTTATCTATGAGGAAAAACAGCAATGCTGGAGGTAAAACATGGAAAAAAATGAGAAAAATCAGCATTTTACAGCCTCAAACAGTCCAACATGCCACGTCCAGTCTTAAAATCCTTCCCACTAATACTGATAAGAGTCAGCATCTTCAATCTATATCATGAAGAGCAGATGAAACGGCTCGGTTGGGAGAGCGTTAGACTGAGGATCTGAAGGTCCCGCGTTTCGGCAGCCTGTCCCACAGTGTCCCAGAGTGGAGTCAGACTGTCTATAGGACACCCAGACTCAGGAACTCTGTTATCAGGCTCCTTAACAGCTGACAGGAGTCTCCAACAAGAGCCATACTGACTGTTGACAGTGTTTACCCTCCAACTGTGACACTGTTTATGCGACTTATATTTACATGTATGATAGTGTTCATCTCTGACAGTTTATGCACATTTATCAGCTCACTTATCTCAGGCAGTTTTTCACACGTTGTATACCATTTACCTCTGACAGTTTGCACAGATATTGCACATTTATGTAAAGATTTTTATGCTCTTTTTCACTTGCATGCCACATTTTAAATGCCACTTTGTTTTTGGTTGTTTTAATTTCCCAGTTAAATTATTCTATTTTAATTTTTATAGTTTTATACTTATCTTAAATTCTTGTGGCGTTCAGTGTGGACGGCAAAGTAAGTTTTTTATTGTACAGGGAAACCTGTTTCTTTACTTTACACATGACAATAAAATGCTTTGAATCCTTTGAAATTTGTAAAAAAAAAAAAAAAGTATCAGTATTAATGAGATGATGATGATTACGCTGGTCTACAATTTTTTATAAATTATCTGCCTTAAACATTAAATGTGCTAAAGGTTATGTATTTTAATTAGATGAATTGGAAAACAAATGACAAAAGTACTGGTTTGTTGATATTTTCCAGGTATATGATGAAATGTTATTACACATATATATTGGTTTATGTTCATTTATACAATAGATTTATAAATCTTCCACTACATAGAACCTGTACAGTCAATGTATGTTAATGTGCAGACAGTGTTTTGAAGTAGATCTGTAGCTCTGACACTAATATTCCTTTGGAGTTAAACCCATTCCTTTGTTAATTCTCCAATTTCACATTTTGACCCAGGACTGCACCTTGGAAACTTCAGCCAACCAGCATTTTGACTTGATTTTTCTTCATCAGTGACTCACACGTGGTCAAATTTCACTACTTTTATTCTGGAAGCATTTGACTTGCAGACCAGTGGAATCAGAGGTGTGTGGTCGATGAGCTAAACTATGTTCTGTTGAATCCGTCTTAGCGTTGCATTCTCAACCAGTTGTACGTATTTTACTGCTGGGTTGTTTGTCAGTTTCGATCCGAAGGCACACAGTAACCCAGCAGGCCTCTGGACAATGGAGGAGATGCAGAATTACTGTTATTGTCTGGGAGTCCAGACCCGCTGCCATCTGAAGAGCACTTCAGGGCTGCAGTTCCAAGTGGGAAAGGATTGTATAACAGCACGGTAACGTAGCAAACATTCTCTAAATACAGTATAGCCTGCACTCAAAATGATGTCGATTGTTTTTTCTTGAAGGTAAACAGTACAAAAGCCCCATCTGACATCTTCATATAGTTCTGAATACGGGGGTCTTGTGATTCTCTATTCCACGTCCACACAGTCTAGTTTTGGACTGTAGGTGGTGTTCGACTTAAAATGGGGTATTACAGTATTTCTATCACTAACTGTTCTAGGTCAGTATTTCGATTCTAACGGCAGTGTGAGTTTGTGTTGGTGCAGTGCCTCGCTTTAACCAGATCCATCTCTCTACTGTCTGGTCTGCGTAGAACTGAAATGGTCGTCTTCAGGGCACGGCAAGGTGTATTAACCTCAGTGTACAAGGCCAACATGGGATGGCACTGGATGACCCGCCCTGGTCTGCTCCGGATTGGTTCTGACCTGGAGACGGTAGGGTTCTAAACTGACCAATCAGCGGGACAGGGCTTCTATTCAATGCCCGCCCCCAGAGTGACAAAATTCAGTAACTGCGAGTGGTTAGAAGGCACAAGGCATGACCGCGAGCGCGCAGAGAGTGGGATTCATGCGCGCTGATTACGGTTTCTATGTATGCGAATTATGGCACTAAATTATCGCCATATTCATGAAAGTGTTGGTTGTGGAAGTGTATTTTTTACATGATGTGGATTTGACCATAACACCAGTCCGGTCCATCTTCTAAAGGTATCGATGCTGACCTGGATCTACTGCAGGTCATACACTGACTTATACACCTGGACTTGATGTTTCAGGTGCAGCTTCATTAAACAGAGTCATAACAGACTGACTGTATCATTTAATCGTTTATACTTGTACTCTGAGAGACCTCTGCATAATAACTCCTATGTACCTGAATGTGTGTAAATGGCAAATAAAATATCTTTATCTTTATGGACTTGAACAAAATGCAGCGTGCCGCCAACATTTTCCCTGAACACGCAGATACACACAAACCAGAGTTTATATAAAAATCTCAATCTCAAATGTAATCTCAGCATGATAATTAAAGTACATGATTTGTAAATTAAATATAGGAAAACAGCTGATTTTCACTGAAGAAAAAATGCAAAATGGAGGGGATAATATTACGATAAATGGCGATAAAACACTTAAGAAAGGTTAAATAGAGAGAAAAAAATAATTTGGGAACTAACACAAAAGTAGCACTGGGTCTTCATGGGTTAAATGAAGGTTAATAAATGAATAATAAAAAGAAATGATAGTGCAATGCACTTATTGCAAAGACAAAGACCGAACTCTTGTCAAGCTGAATCAGTCACATGATAAAACCATCAGATGTACAATTTTCCAGACAACTCAACAGGTGCAGCACAGGAAAAAGATAACACAACAAAAGTGATCCGAGTCATTCTATTAACCACTTACACCACTTGAATAGAAATAAACATACGCTTCTATGGAAACCGACAGTGTGTGTCTATTCTTGAAATACAGTGACCCATTTAAAAGAAGAATCTTTGTTGCCCATCTTCTGTTTTCCATTCTGCATCTTACAGAATATACCCAGAGAATAACCGTCAAACTGCTTTAAATTGCTTCTTCTAAGGCTGTGGGTCTATTGAGAGCTTCTTTTATGAAAGCAGTGATAAGCACATGGCCGGGGAGGCACTTGTCAAGGCTGTTGTGGCAGAAAAGCTTTTGAAAGCATTTTAGCTACAGCTCTCTTTTGCAGAGAAGCTGAAAAACTCTTGACCTTTTGGAGCTCTAACCCTCACTTTCAAAGACAACATGTAAAGGTTCTTTTCTACAGCGCCTCGTGTCAGTTGTATGTAGACTAAGGCTACGTTCACACAGCAGGTCTTAATGCACCGCTCGGATTTTTGGGTGAAATCCGATTTTTTTGCGTGCTCGTTCGTATTACACATTAAATCCAACTTCTGTCAGTTTGGAGTATGAACTGAATGCGACCCTGAAGTGACCCGCATGCGCAAAAGACGTAATACGTGACCACGAACGCACGCACTGTGGTTACGGAAGAATTGTGACATTTGTCGGATTTCAACGATGTAAAGGTCGGATAAATGTGACATGGCCGTTCAGACTGAAGTCGCATTGCAAAATATCAGATACGTATCGGATTTAGGAGCACATATAAAAGTGTCCTGGGTCGGATTAGAAAAAATCGGATTTGTCTGTCTTTAACAGATCGGACACATGTCACATTTGGGGGAAAAATCGGATTTGGGCCACATTTACCTGCAGTGTGAACGTAGCCTAACAACAGCGGTCACATCTGTACTCACAGAGCATCGTGAGGGTGGTGGTCCCTTGTTCGTTCCCTGAAGGGTAGGTGGCATACTCGCAGGTGTAGCGGCCGGCGTCGGACATCCTCAGGTCAGATATCCTGATGGACGGGTTCTCCAGAGTGTTCTTCAGAAAAACAACCCGGTCCTTGAAAGCCACGTTGGGGAAACTCTGCCCATAGATCGGATGGAAAACGGCGATGTTGTCCCTCTGTCCGTCGGAGGGCTCCCATATCCAAGAGACCTGAGGAAAAGCATTCAGGAACAGGCTTTATTCACCTCAGCTCAGTTTATTTCACTCCCCTTCACAAATAATGAACACAATAGAATCCAAACACATTCCAAGGAGCAGGAAGAGACAATAAAACTGTTACCACAACTACCTTCCCTCTTCCTTAACCCTTTAACCCCTGACGTGTCTGTGGTGAGCCTTCAGAATGTATGATTTATACACACATTCAGGTGGATACATAGGGTTGATTCATTGGTGGTTTTAGTCCTAAGTGTGTTCAGCATTGCTTAGTTAAATACAGTCTATAAACTCAATAACATTCCTTTTAATATAAATATCCAGTACACTGATGATGTCTAGTTATTTTGTTGGTAATTTCCATCCAAATAATTAAAACACTTGAAGGACATTAGTGTCTATTTCAAGGACAGCAGCGAAAGGAATCTTCACTTAACCGAAGAATAAACCTGATGTTTTCAAAAACAAAGTCTAAATAAAAGCTGAAGAATGTAAAATGATCTCCAATGAAGCAGAAAGGCTGCGTTGTTTTAGTTTTCCCCTCGATTTGGACTGCAGTTGCTGCACCACTTTATCCTCATAAAACGGCCGCGTGGAATGATACATGGTTTTGTAAATCACACTCGATGTCAGGGCGTCTTTCAACCTGCATTTTTCAGCTCATATAAATCAAGGACTTTCTCATAATACATGAAAAAGTAAAACTAAAGTAACACTAGTCGATTCCTCAAAATGAAAATAAGAAAAAGAAACAATTTATTCATAAAACTGATAACAACTGAGCTGAATAAATATAATAAAGACTGTAGCTCACGGGTGTCAAACATATGGCCTGCGGGCCAAAACCGGCCCGCCAAAGGGTCCTATCCGGCCCGTGGAATGAATGTGTTAAACGCAACACTGACACTGTTAGTTCAGGGGTCACATTCAGACCAGTACAATACTATGTTTACATTTACAAAATATCCTTTTACAAAAACATGTAAATAATCTGAACAAATACGAACGACGTGAAATGTCTTAAGAGAACTGAACGCAATTTTAAGAATATTCTGCCAGTTCCTAAATGTTTTATGTATTTATAGATCCACTGTGATCTATTAGTTCTAATATACATCTGTAAATGAGAAACTGAGGCGTAATATTGTTAAAATTGCTCTATTTTTTCTTAATACATTTCTGTTTTTTCATGTTATTCACATTTTTTTTAAAAGGATAGTTTCTAGATGTAAACTTTTTCATGTAATTTGACCTTTTTTTGTCTAAAACAGAGAAAACTTTGGAGTTGACATTAATGTATTATTATGTTATTTTTTTGTTGGTCCGGTCCAACTTCAGATCAAATTGGGGGGATGTGGCACCTGAACTAAAATGAGTTTGACCCCCCGGCTGTAGCTCATCCACTGCCTCTGTTTAACTGTGGTTTGTAAGTGTGCCAATAATGGACAGTTTCACATATTACGTCATCATTTAATTATATTTAAAAAAAAAAAAAAAGCTTGTGTAAATGTTAAACATCATGTATGTAGCTCCATTTGTGCCCTTCTGTCTTCCTCAAAAGCAGAGGAAGTTTCACTTACAGCGACAAAATGTCAATTAAAGCTGTCAGAGTGAGGAGTGGAGAATCTATTACAAGATTAAATTAAAGGTCTCTTAGCCCCGCAAACACTGTCTGAAGGACCCGCTGCCATTTTGAATAACATCATTTGACGGAGCGTTCTCTTATTGGAGGCTTTTCCACTTCAGATTAACAATACTGAAATCTGGCTGTGATTGTACCACAGTGGAGGACACTGTGAGGATATACTCAATTGATATTCTTTTCTTTTCAGTTTCCAAAGTAATATGTATTCATAGAAGCTGCCGTCTGAGCTGGTAAAGCACTGAAACGTATCAATATTCACTTAGAAACAGGTATATTCTGCAGTTTGTCATCTGCAGGGAGGTGGAGGATGGAGCAGGTTGTGAGCAGGAAGACAAATGATAACCCAGATGTCAACACACATTAGTGGATGAGACTCCCTTGGTAGAGGAAGACTGCAGAGAAAATATCATGGAGGGCAATTTAGCCCGTCTGCAATTTCAGATTTTGTATGAGAGCAAATTGGCTATTGATTGCATCCCCAACTCAGATCACAGATCACACCAGGATCAAATTGAGCTCCCAAACAGCTCATAGGGTTCACATTAGTTTAGTTTATGGGTGATGTGCATCCAAACGGGCCCGATAAATCTGGGGTCTGATGAGGTTAGTATTTCTGTGTTGTGACTGCGTAACCAGGTTAACCCAATAATACCCAAACAGCCCCTGGCAACCAAAGCATCTACTGATCTAAACGGTCTAATACCTGTTGATCCACTAATCCTATCAATACATGGAAATAACTGGTGTAAAATGCAGTTTGTCGTCTTTTCATGGTCATCAGATACAGTATGACCCATTTGGATGTTCAGAGGCTCCGTAGTTACCGTGGAAACACCGTCATCTACTACAACATTGACTCACCAGTAAAACCCATGGAGTTGGATCAATGACAGTGGTTACAGTTCATTTCTGAGCTCATGAAAAGTCGACTTTTTCTAACTTATACGTCTCCCCCAAGACAGTGATGCCACAAACACATGGTGATCTTATAGAATACAATCAATTTCTATAGAATAAAACTCCAACACTATCGGCTGGTGAACTGAAAACCAATTCTGATTGGCTGCAGGGCGCAAAAATTGCCCCCTGGGGTGATTCTTTAATCCGCCAATAAGAGAACAGGATCTTTTCAACCAGGAAGTGAACATATTCTCACAGAAAGTAACTAAACACAGTTAAAAACCCCTGTTGATCTGAGCTGCAGGACACAGGATGAGTATATATCATCATCATTTAAAGGTTTCAGATACATTTTTGCCGCTG
>JAPQRQ010000003.1:27495716-27509897 GCA_037367365.1 Apogon talboti | reverse complement strand
ATGTGGACATGTTGAATTCAGGTGTTTGTTTTCTAACAGGGGTCTGGGATACAAAACAATAATGACAAATGTCATAAAATAGTTTTATATTGAAATAAATATCATTGCTTTGCATTGGTTAGTTTGGTTTAAATTGTTATCTTTGCTTCCAAAATGCCTCAGAGATGGTTTTTACTTAATTTTTCACAAGATTGATTTTTTTTTTTTACATTTTTTTATCCATGACTATGATTTCAGATGTTCTTCCTCTAAATTTCTAAACTATTTTTCATGCTGTGACTAAATAATAATTTTTAACCACAACTAACCATCTACTTTTGTCACATCTCACTTAGGAAGAAAAATCTCCCATTAAACTTTAAGAAAATATTGATGTTTATAAACTATATGGACAAAAATATTGGGACACATTATGTAGAAAATTATTATTTACAGTCAGAGCATGAAAAATATTTTAGAAATTTATAGGTAGAACATTTAAAGTCATAGTCATAGATACAAAAAGACCAATATTGAGAGAAATGAAGTAAAAACCATCTCTGAGGCATTTTGGAAACAAAGATAACAATTTAAACCAAACAAACCAATGCAATGAAATGATATTTATCCCAATATAAAACTATATTCTGACATTTGCCATTATTGTTTTGTATCCCAGACCCCTGTTAGAAAAGAAACACCTGAACTCAACGTGTCCACATACTTTTGTCCATATAGTGGATGTTGCTGAGGAGACTAAAGTGCAAATGACTTGCGGATCCATAGAATTTACTGTATGTTTCAGGGTTTGATGTATGAACGCTCTACATGCACCGCTCTATGAAATAAAACCTGTTTAGCGCTTCATGATTATTCGTTATAGTTTATGGGTTGAACCGCAGTGATCAGGGGGCCATGGCATGTGTAATCAATCACCGGGGACTTTGATATATTTCACACAACATGGTCGTTAAACAGGTCAACACCCATTAAAGTCTGATAGCTCCTGACATTCACACAAGGAAAAAAATTATATCATTCTTCAAATGTGGCGTAAAAGAGAAAAAAAAGGCAGAGTGGGGCTGGCGTTGAGTGAGTGTCTCATCCACCACACACTAGGGAGCTGAATTACCAGTAATTGGCATTTGACAGCTCATAATCATGGCATTTTGCGTTGGCTTTTCAGTAACAGGACACTAATAAACAATGTGGTGCAGGAAGGGAAAAGGAAAGAGGAGATTAGTTGTCACGAGGACGGCTTTGGTTTCACAAACACAGTTACCGTTGGCTGGCAGGCGGCCGCTCCTGGCATCTGCGTCTCTGACTGAGGATTTTTACCGCAAAGATGCTAATACAGCTGAAATTAATTCCAAAACCAAATCCATTTGAGAAATTCAACCCCAATCATCAGAGTTTGATAAAAAAAAAAAGCAGAAAATTGCAGATTCATTCAATCTAATTTTGTGCAAGAACGACTCGATTCAAAACCACCTTTTTTCCCCAAATTGGATCAATTCTGTGTTTTCTGGCACAGACGACGAGCTAATTACGGTAGAAGTCAAAGGATATACAGTCGATATTCCACAGATGTGAGTGTTCAGTTGTATTAAGACAATTCATCTCAACTCATCCACATGTAAATGTCGTTTTCTCACAACAACTAAACCTAAAGGAATGGAAAAGATGCAATGAAAGACCGGCATCGACGTCTGTCTGAATGAGTGGCAGCATCATATGAAAGCAGACCGTCTTTAATCTGTAGTAACAGTATTTACATTAGGTGTGAACTTTTATGAAAAGATATATGACAGCTTTAAAATAAATAATAAATAAAAAAAGCTGATTTTGAGTTTTTATTGCAAGAAACAGTTGAATGTTTTTATTTTCCTGCAGAAACCAATGTGTTCATGCCCATTGATGACCTTTGACCTGCTCAGATCAGCTGTTTAACTCATTATTTTTCACATTAGAGAAAGGATGAATGTATACACAACTGGAAAGGAAAGAGGAGATAAGACAAGTTTAGTCTGTCCGCCCAGTATGTGAATGTTCATTAATGTTGTAGATAAATGTAAAGGGAGGGGTCATCAGGTTTGGCTTTGGTTCAGCTCTTCCACCTTCTACTGTTTCAGCCTGTTTCTCCGTTTTCGTCGACTCCTGCCTCTTGTGATATATAATACACATTACAACGGCCTTAGAATTGACGAACTGTCAGTGTTTCCATGCAGCTGAACGATTAACAAAGGCTGATTTACACATGACTGCAAAAAATCTTTATTATACGGCCACGTGTGAGCTGATACAATAGCAGATGATAATTATGACATCAATATTTTTATAGTTGTGACTAATTACCAGTGATTACTGATGAGTGGTTTTCCTTGAAATGCCCATCTTGAGCTAAAAATGTATATTACAATGTTTTGTTCTGTCCTGTGTAAACCTCCACATACATGCATACATTCAATAGAGGTGTTTTTGTCATTATTTACCCCTTAAAGACTCAAACAGCCACTTACGTCCAAAACCATCTACTGATCTAAACTGTTTAATACCTGTTGATCCATTAATCCTATCAATGCATGTAAATAATTGGTGTAAAATACAGTTTGTCTGCTTTTTTGTGAGTTTTCTTTATTCTTGGTATAATAAAACTCAACTTTAATCTGAGCTTTTATGAAAATTGACATGTTCAGTGAATTAAATATAGGAACATACCTGAGCACTGAAAAATGCTAAATACAGGGGATGATATTATAATAAATGGTGTTAAATCACTTAGGTTAAATATAGAGAAAAACTATTATTTTGGAACTGCCACAAAACTAGCACTGGGTCTTTATGCATTAAGAAATCAAGATAATTACATCAGTGGTTGTTAATGTGTTCAGAAATACATAGTTCTTGCAAATACAGTGACTTTTTGTTGTTGATGTTTATTATCTACTATGTATAGGGTTGCTGTAACAGATTCAGATCATAGAGATTTGGTTTCAGGTGCTTTTTAAAGTTATAGTTTGGGGAAATTTAGAGCTGAAATCAAGGGTAAAATGCCAGAATTTGAGAAAGCATACTTGTCATCTGCAGCTTTCTCCTCTGAGTCCAAATCAAAGACTAATTAAACAGATACTACAGATTGTACAGACAATACAGATGAACCTGATGTAGCGTCACACCACTGTGGAAAAGAGAAAGCATGTCTGTCTGTCTAAATCTGACCAATGATCAGTGATTTAAGGTGTTAATCATGTATTTAACCCCTCTACCTCCCTGGAAACTTCAGTACTTAGTCATAGTCTGCGTCACAGGGTAGATTTTCTACAGCCTGAAAACAAGTCAACGGGAGTCGGTGGAATTATTGTTTCCTGTCAGATTAGTTTAACTACAATATGCAGAAAGGTAATTATGGAATATCTGCTCAATAACAGCAAAAAATAAGGAAAGAAAAGTAGTTTCATATGAGAGGAACAGAAATAAAACCTGAAATAGTTTCCTGTTTCAAGTCTTAAAATGAAACTTTAATTAATACTGAAAAATAATGCCATCAGTATAAGTGATTGCATCTTTAATAATTTATTTTTCCAGTAAGTAGGAGTAATAATATTTAAATTATTTTGGCATTAATTGTCAGATACGTGTGTGGTGTGATAGACCGGTCCACAAAAGCAAAAAAGTTAATTTTAATTTCAGCTGAACGTTAATGGGCAGCTGACAGCTCAGATAATTGGCATGTTTACACTGTGGGTGGTTTTTAGTGTGACCATGTTGTCAGCTGACAACCCATTAACTCCAGGGATTTCTTGTCTTTTTCAACTGGAACTGAAAGCTGCATAATCCTCTGTGGGCTGAGAAAATGATATGGCCTGTGGGCTTATGAAACCCTTTCAAAACCCCTCAGCATGTTTATACAAAATGCACGGTGGAATATCGCACAAAAACTCGGCTGTTATTCTGCTCTGAAAAGTTGCCATTTTTCAGATGCTGGATTTTTACTCGCCATGTGACGAGGGCATTAATGCAGCGCCACAGTGAGTGTGTGAAGAGTGTGTGTGATTTATAATGAGCTTGAGAACTGATTTGCAAGTAACTGGTATTTGACATTAAGTGACTTCCAGTGTATATAACCATCTTCAATTAGGTTCCCATTGTCCCTCTGATGCAGAATGCAGACATTTCCTATTCAGATTGGCCACCGGCTCCATGAAGAGGCTGATCGGGTTAATGATACTCCACACGGAGGCTGTTGATAGAATCATAATGAACAGGTGGACATGATGTTTAGTTGTTCTGTCCATGCTGGAGGCCAGATAATAACTTCCTCAACTCACACTCCTCTGATCAAAAATGATATGATATTACACCTGGATTATGTGATATTTATTATGGATAGTAACGGCATCACATGTCTGACCCCGTCACTGAGCCACGCCCCCCTTAGTTACTGTTGCTACACGTGTCAGGCGCTAGCACTCTGCATTTTCACTCTGTGTTTTCAATGATCCAAAGAAAACAACTGGAAATTCCAATGATAACCACCATGAAATGACGGAGTGTTTCACAGAACAGACTAGAGCAGCTCTGTTCACTGTGTAGTGATAATAATCTGAGGTAAGATGCTAATTAATGTTAGCTTGTGTAGCCTGTAGTTGTTAGCAAACAAATATAGCTGAGCATTTTTGTTAATGTTAACTTTAATTGAGGTGCTTGTGCATGATTTTAGGCTGAGTAAATACTATAAATACATAAATGAAACAACATCTATGTGGTTTCAGAGACTTTTTTTTTATTGTTTGTTAAGTTAGCTAACATTAGCTAGTGTCTTACATAAGAGCAACCAAAGGAGTCTTTAATGATATTCATTAAGATCAGGTATTACATTATAAAAGAGTAACTAGTACTATTACTTATCAAAAAATAACCTTTAAAATACCGACTACTGAAATGTAAGTGAAATATAGACAAATATGTAAACATCAACACGTTCTTTATCTGAAATTAAAGGTTGGTTTGTGAGCTTAAGTCTCTGAATTTTCCAAACCATTCCTGTACACTGCTTCATTTCAAACCAAAAATCAACAGAACAGCCTCAAAAGCTTGATCAGACACCAATGAAACCTGATCACACACTGCACAGAGACACGTGTGGTGATGCACGAAACACAACAAACTTTTCAAACATGTTCTGATGAAGGGGTTTTGGTGCAAGTACAAGGGCTTGTCTCACAAAGCAGGATTACAAAGTGATTCTGATACCATATAACACCCAGAACAGCTCTTTTCTACCTCAGAGCATGTTCCAACTTTGAGAAGGGTTCCGCCTTTTACTCATCAAAGTTACCCAGTTAACTCAGTAATCCTGAGACAGTCTGAGGAGAGTGAACAAGAGACAGTCTTTCTCCCCTTCCCAAACACCGTGGAGTTGCCCTGAAGTAAAGTATTCAACCTTTAAAGCTGTTCACTGAGTGAGGTTTAAAACTGTGGCTCCTCATCCTGACTGTGACTGTAGGAGATTATATAAATATCAAGCAGGACCGTGCTGAAAAAGTAAATGAAAGCTCAGCAAACATTCCGAATAAATGGATGGACGTTTGCAGACGCCGTCTCAGGTGTTCCTTCAGCCTAATGTGCAGAGAATGTAGAACGGACAGTTGACAGCCTTCCCACTGTTTACACATGAAATAACAAGTGCACCAACAGTGTGAAGGTGAAGATGAGCTGGTTCAGTATCTAATGCATCCTTTAAAAAGCCCACCGTTGTTTCTGTGGCTGTGAGCAGCTTCTGTAGAACAACCGAACAAAGACCCGTATCTGAAAGGTGGTCAGTGACGGCAGGAAAATGCATTCAACGGTAAATAAATAGAGAGCTTTTACAGAAAGTTCACTTAAAGGAAGATCAACTGAGCTTCTTTTCAGCGGAGACAAAGGTTGGAGTCGGCAGAGAGCTGAGCGTGACCTTGTCCATGCGCCGCGCTGCATTAAAAGATACATCTCTGTCATATCATCGCAAAACAAAGGAACCACAGCGATGGTGTCAATGGCTTTTGTTCCACATGCAGGCGTTTCTTTTCAAGCCTGTGCCTTGTAGATCAAGGCTCCGCTGCTCTCTTCTGAGTTCCATTGAAGAGTTTGCCTCCTCTATCTGATGTGCTTCCACTGCTCAATACGCTCGCATTCTGCAGCACAGATGAAAGGCCGCCGAGAAACTCTTCAAAAGGAATTATTCAGAAAAAAAAAAAACAGAAAGACGAGAAGAGGATCAAGATGTAAGAGATGTAGGTCTGAACAAATTAGATCATTATCCAATATTGGTAGAAAGGACAAGAAGAGGCGAAAGGGAGATAGATGTCGAGTTTACAATTAGAGTATTTAGACTCTTACAAAATGACTCACTCTCATTTGTGTGGTAGAGATTTTTGATTAAAGTCAAAGCAGCGATTGTCACATAAACTGCATTTCACACTATATTATGTGCATATTGATCACAATTATTCCGTTTTATTTTTATTTAATTGTCAGGTTTTGTCTCGGATTTCAGTTTTAATAGTTTTTCAAACTCAAGTAGTTGTAGTTTGAGGAAAAGACTGAATTAAATTTGGTTTTAATTTCGTGTTAGCTCTCATTTTTCAACTATTCATTGCCATGAGCTTTGTTCTTATAAAAGCTAAAGTAGGGAGGATTAAATTAAGGAGACATGTTGTCAAATATAACTCACAAAACCGTGGTTTATTAAAATGTCTCGCATTGTGTGAAAACTTCAGATTTTTGTAAACTATGAAGGATTAATTGAAAACGAAATTGATTTTACCTTCACTATTTCATTCATGTTGTCGTTTCACGCTCTTGAAAACAGTTCATTTATAGATGATGTTTCCCAGAATCAGGATAGAGTTCATTCTTCATTAAATAATTTACAACAGGACACGAAACTGTGGCATTTTGTGATAATTGAGGTTCTAAATTTGCACTGGAGTCGCTTCTGAATATGTGCTTTATTATCTGGATATTGTGTTTATTCATTTGTTATATATGAAAGTAGTTTGTTTGTCGAGTTGCTTCTCTTATTTTCATTTTATGCATTTAATTGTTGTAACTATGCTGCTGTCTCGACCAGATCTCTTGGAAAAGTGATCCCTGACTCATGTCAACATTAATTAAATATTTTTCTCAAGCATTTTCCTGCAGCTTTTTGTTTTTATCCATCCTCATGACCTGTGTTTTACAATATATCTGTCCACACCACAACACAAACCTTTGTTTGTGTTGGACTTTAAACTGTGGACACAGACTGGATGCATTTGAGATGTTGAGCAGCAACAAGTTAAGTTAGAAATGTAACTATTAGCTCAGGTTGTCACCATGTTTTCTCTATTTAATGTGGATTTTGCCATAACACCAGTACATGTCTAGTCCGGGTCAGTCTCACAAATTAACCCAAAATAGAATATAAGATCTACATAAGATCTATATGTGATGTTTCAAGTGCATATTCATTACACAAAAATTATTCTCTTTGGAAAACCAAAGTGAAATCATGTTGCTGAGAGGCCAAAACGTAGAGAAAAATACCTGTTTTTTAAAATATCCATATTAACGTGAACATGGCATTGAATTCCACCTGATTAAACACATGATAATACATTTCTTATTCTACTTCTACTAACATAATTATTTTTTCACTCCTAGTTTTGGTTTCAGAGACATCAAACACCACCTTGCTCTTCAAGTCTCCATGGTCCTCTTACAACTCTTTCTTTTTTTTTTTGGTGCGAGTTTTAACAAATAAAAGAACCTGACCTCATTTGACTGCAATAAAAATGGAAAATAAAAAGAATTGGTGTTCTCATACAGTGGATCACAGTCAGCTCTTCTCCCATCCAGTCTCTGTTCTCATGGAATTTCCCACCAAACAAAAAACCAAACCACGCACGTGCCTGAACAGTCGACTCACTTAACCTCTTGTTATCATTTATTAATGCTTCTTTTCCACTGGGATCATTTAGGCCTCTTAAATCACGCAGAGTTGGGTCAGTTCATGAGCAGCATGTGTTTCCTCTGCAGCCTCACAGCAGGAGGTCACCACACTGAGCTGCTGTTTGTCTCGCTGTGGCACCGACTACTGTGTTTGGCTCTTGGATGTCCTGTTAACCTTATGCTATGCAGGTTTATTAGAGCTGTAATGAGTTACTGCTTGTGCAAAACAAATATTTTCTGTAGCTGCTTCTATATATTTGAAGGTAAAGTGTGTAATGTTTCACCTTGTGTCATCTTCACCACAATAAACTGAATAAAACGTAAGTGCTGATAGCAAGAAAGAAAACCAACATGGCCAACGTCTCCAACCACATTTGACAAATCAACCCTGGTTTGACCTTGAAAACAAAGGTCAAGGTCAACGCCAAAATACTCATCCAAGAGCTTCCCCAGGCTGCACCTAATCAACAAACATGGAGGAGATCAGGCAGCTTGGTAAAAAATAATCACGTCAACACTGTTGCCAAAGGTCAAATTTGACGCATTGACACGATTTGACCTTGAATGTAAAGGTCGAGGTTAACGCCCAAGAAACATGTGCAAGAACTTCCCAAATTGCCCCTGCATACCAGACATGAAGAAGATTGGATAATTTGGTGAAGAATAAATGTGTTGAAACAAAAGACCAAATTTAACTCGTCCACTCTGATTCGACCTTGAAAATGAAGGTCAAGAAGAACAAAAGTTGCACCTGAATATACAAAGCATGAAGAACACTGGAAGGATAGGACAGTATTGCAACAGGTTGCGGAACTAAATAAATGAATGTTATTTTCTCATATATTTCACACATGCTTTTCCCTCCATCCTGACCGTCTTTGTGTGTTTATTGGCCCAGTTTCGTCTCAGACAGAACTGCACAACACTGAGTAGTGCAGCAAGTGAGAAGAGCAGAATGCAGTGAAGTTGTTCTGCCCACAAAAATGCAGAAATGTCTGAAAATCGACATCCACAAACATCCTGAATATAAGAGAATAAGAGGAAAATGGGAAATCCAGGCAGAGGGAGTGGTCTCTACAGGTAAATACACCACACTGATAGAAGCAATGACTGAGAAGGATAATTGTAGTATGGCTTGATATACTGCTGTTCAGGAAAATTGTAGTTTTTTCCCCAAGAAGCTACATATTTGATAACATTTGTGGAACTTTGGTAGCTGTGCTGTTCTTTAGTGTTCTCTCTTCTCTCATTCCTACAGAGTTTAGAGGGGTTAGGAGAAAAAGACTTTTTACGACCTTTGTAAAGGCAATCGAACACCTATTTCACCTCAATGCAATTGAACAGCCTGTTATTTTTGAGACGAGGGATCTGCTGTTAAAAGTGTTGTCCTTTCCAGACTTAAAACAGAAATCAGGAGGGGAAAGAAACACCACAATTCTGCTGTTGTCTTTTCTCGGTCCAATTTAAGAGACACAGAGATAATCTGGTGTTGTTTCAGGCTGTTATGGAAAAGTAAAGCCAGTTTTTTGAGCAGTCGAGTCACGTCCAGGTCACATCTGATGGAATGTGATCAGTGATTGACAATGACAGCTGTCAGTCACATGAACCCCTCCTACCTGTCTGCAGCCGTCTACAGCCTGGAAACAAGGCAGATGCAGAGTAGATGCAGAAGCCTCAGGTCCTTCAGACCCCTTCAACTACGATATGAAAGGTAACAATGGAGTTTTTCTGTCAAGTATTTCAGCTTTAACCCATAAAGACCCAGTGCTACTTTTGTGGCAGTTCTCAAGTTAATTTTTCTCTCTATTTAACATTTCTTGAGTGATTCATCACCGTTAATTATATTATTCCCAGTATTTTGCATTTTTCACTGTAAATTATGCATTTTCCTGTATTTAATTTCCTGTATTTAATTTAGATGTTCATGAAAACTCAGAGTAAATTCAAAGGTTATTATATGAAAACAGAGAAAACTCAAGAAAAAGTGTTTGTTTCAGCAAAGATATCAATAACTGAATGTAAAAACAAGCATCTGCATCCACTGTCATTGATCCAACTCCATGGGTTTTACTGGTGAATTAATGTTGTAGAAGATGACAGTGTTTCCACGGTAACTACGGAGCCTCTGAACGTCCAAATGAGTCATATCTGATGACCATGAAAAGATGAATAACTGTATTTTACACCAATTATTTACATGAATTGATAGGATTGATGGATCAACAGGTATTAAACAGTTTATATCAGTAGATGATTTTGATCGCTGGTCGATGTTTGGGTCTTTAAGGGTTAAGGCGTCTTCATTGCTTTTACATGAATGACGTTTAGCTATTGCAAACTCCGGAGCATTTCCATCATCATTGAGCCTGTTTACATGTAAATAAAAGTCCAATATCTGGGAGTAATTGGATAATTGTAATAATCAGATCTAATGTATGTACATGCACTTAAGAAAGGCGATAATTGAAAAACCCTGGTTTAGACGTTCCGGTCCATTATCAGATTTCCTTCGGAGTACGTCCCTACATAGTGATGGTAGACTTAAACTTTCTGTTGTCTTCCGCTCACATTTGACTATGTAACTTCCATTCTCTACAGTTTTAATTGTGAGTTGTAAGAACGAAATAAATCAGATTAACCTGTATACATGTGTGAAGACATCTGAGTATTAGGGAGAAATAAAGGTGTGTTAATCTGATTTCTCATAATCAGATTACTGCCGTTATCAGATAAAGCCTATCAGATTATCCTGTTTACATGAATCATCTGATAACTCCAGAAATCAGATAATGCTCGCAGTACTGGTGTCCATGTAAAGGGGCTCAGTGTTGCCGCAGATCGGTTGCAGTCCGACTGAGATGCATTTAATGCGCCTTTAGGAATGTGCGGTTAACCTAATAATCATAACCATCAAACTGGACATCTGCCACTGGTGTTTGTGTGCGCCGTCCAGAACATATCCAGCTCAATCACGATCGATTTTAAGACCCGTGCGTCAAATTGTTGGATTTGACATTGTTTAAGCGAATCCTGCGTCGGGCCCATGCAGACCGTCTTTCTCTGTCCAGTTTTTGGTTGAGCTTCAGCCATTCGGACCGTCTGCTCCTGGCACCTGGTCCTCAGATTTATCTACATGACTCACCAGGATCTATTTTTCCCCATCTCTGGTCAGGCCTCTGTTTCGGCCTCTTGCCCAGCTCCGGCTGTGAGGACTGTATCCAAGTGGTTTCAGAGCCAGTCTCCATGCGATTACGGCCACCCACACCACAATCAGGTGTGTTTAGCAGCCCTGTTAGAGGCCCATTAGCCCTTACTTACATGCAAGTGCCTCCTCTCCGGCTTTATTATCTGCATTTTAACTCTCGACTGGCACATTAAAAGGGTTTATTAGACAAAAGAAACTGACTCACTGGTGTGCATCTCACCTCCTGACATCTGCCACTCTTAAATTCTCTGAGATTAGGCGCTAAAGACCTTCATGTCCAAGACAGAACCGGTCTCATTATGTTCTGAGCAGTGTGCACAGTCGAGATAAGTGCGGACACATCAAATACATTTTCCATATCATAAGGGTCAGCTGTTAAAAGTCACCTGTGAATAATCAGTGTAATGCTATTTCAGTGCAATTAACCCAAAAAGAAAACGTGCAACTGCAAAATGAAGCCGTAACATGCATATGCAACATGAATAATGATCACCAGCA
The DNA here is from genome assembly GCA_037367365.1 of Apogon talboti. Lineage (NCBI taxonomy): Eukaryota > Metazoa > Chordata > Actinopteri > Kurtiformes > Apogonidae > Apogon > Apogon talboti. Next base: position 27,498,244 of record JAPQRQ010000003.1, on the reverse strand, counting down.
GAGGTAGTTTTAATGATCAGTTATGGACACACAGGAGCCATGAAGCTGGAAATATTGAATGTTTTATAAGCAAAAGAAATTTATCAGGAAATCTAAGCCACGTTTTATGAGGTTTCATAGATTTTGCTGTTAATCTATTTTCCGCCTCAAATTAAACAGATGACTCATCAGTCCTGGGTTGGATGAGGCTGAGTCACTCAAACAGATGAATGGAATCCCACAAGAGGCCTGGATTTGGCTCATTTCATTCCAAAACGACACGGGTCCGTTTTAACAAGCGCTCTTCAATAAAACACTAAGACGAGAGTAATGTGGCCAACCAAGCACTGAGGCCTAATTACTGATATTTTCTGCCAGAACGAAAAGCAAGTGGCAAATAACCGGATTACAAAGCTGAACGCAAATTAATAAGGCGAGATCAGGAGGCGAACGGCAACATTAACGCTTGGCTTTCTGACGGTGACACAGATCTGAGGATGGAGGGAGAACGGAGCTGTGTACAACCACTAACACATTAATACATGTACATTTGTGTCGCTAAAACGGGGCTTAGATACCAGCGAGGGTTCCTTAACCCTTTATAGGACTGTCATAGAAATACTCTGAAACTCAACATTTCATCCTTAATGTGTTATCAGAGGACAAAACAACAATGTATTACTTTTGAAAAAAATTTCTGAATTGTTTATTGTTATGGAGAGAACCAAGGTTAATTAAGTTACCATATTTAGTTCCTTACCCATAAGTGACAACAACAAAAAAAAAAAAACATGATGTATATATAAAAAAAACACAAGAAAAACACATGTAAGGTTCACGCAATTAGAACAGAGATAAATAAAAGACGTCGAGTGTGAGTGGATGGGTTTTACTGGTGAATGAGTTGTAGAAGACGACAGTGTTTCCACGGTAACTACGGAGCCTCTGTTCAAACTGCATTTTACACCAATTATTTGCATGTATTGATAGGATTAATGGATCTAAAGCCATTAAACATTTTACATCAGTAGATGCTTTTGGTCATCATTACCTGTTAAAGGGTTAAACCGCCTCCTAAAACAGATCTTCTGGTTTAATAATAGTATTTTTTTTACTTGCAGCCACTGATAATCTGTTTTTAATGAGATGGAAAGGCCAAGTTCCTTTTGCAAAATGTGCATTTCTGAACTTTTTGCATTTTTTTCAGTATAAATATGATAAAAATGTAAAGAATGAAAAGTAAAACTACGGTATTCTTTTTTCATTTAGATTACTTTAGTTTTAATCGACAGAAATTGATTGTATTCTATCATATCACCATATGTTTGTAGCAAATATCTATAAAAAGGCGACTTTTATGAGCTCAGAAATGAACTATAACCAGTGTCATTAGTCAAACTCCACGGGTTTTACTGGTGAATCAATGTTGTAGAAGATGATGGTATTATGGGTTAAATCTAAGTCCGTGTCATATTTAATTAAATGCAAAAAAGTAAAAATATTTGATATTCAGAGAACGCATTGAAAGATCAGAGCTCGCAGCCGGGAGCCGTGCTGAGTTGGAAGGCACACTAATCACTAATAAAGCAGGTGATTGTGGTGAATGCTGCAGATTCATCCCCCCAGGCCCGCCTCCGCCCATGAATCCTCATTACATCCTCAGTCACTTGTCAGAATTTCAGACACAGAGTGCTCAATTCAGACACTACAGGGAAGGACCCTCCGCGAGCCCAGACGCAGAAACAATTAGCTCACAAATATGACAAACAAACGGATCCGTTACCTTTTATACATCCTCACACACAGGATTTTCACAAAAGGAAGATGAAACTGTCCAGTCAAGAAACATGACACCCGGGACGTTCAACATGTGTACACTCCAGCCTATGGGAGGTTCATTTAGGGGCAGAGTGGAGAAGAGCGTCTCCTTTTAACCCTTTACAGTTCACTCATAGAAATACTCTGAAATTCAACATTTCAACTTTAGTGTTTTATCGGACGACATAACAAATATGTATTAGTTTTGTGAAATTTTTCAACTTTTTTTTTATTATCGTAGAATATCAAGGTTAATTAAGTTACCATATTTGGTTCCTTACCCATAAGTAGCAAAAAAAAAAAAAGATATTAAGTGTATATAGTAAATACAAGAAAATATGTGCAAAGTGAAAAGAACATCACTTTTAGAACGTTAGACCAACATAAGTGCTGATCCAGACACCTGTCAACATCTACGTTTACCCGTTAACCCTTTATTGGTGACTCATAGAAATACTCTGAAATTCAACATTTAAAGCATAGTGTGTCATTGGAGGACATAACAAGACTTTATTACCTTTTTGAAATTTTCCAAAATGTTTTATTGTTATATAGACAATCAAGGTCAATGAAGTTACCATATTTGGTTCCTTGCCCATATGTGGCAAAAAAAAAAAAATCCAAGATGTATATATAAAAATACAAGAAAAATACAGGTGAAAGGAACATGTATTTTAGAACATTAGACCAACATCAGTGCTGATCCAGACCCCTGTCCACATCCACATTAA
>JAPQRQ010000003.1:27342542-27365796 GCA_037367365.1 Apogon talboti | reverse complement strand
GGTGGACCTTACAGACCCTGGAGACCACATTGGACCTGAGAGTGTTGACTCACTGTCCTCACTGGAACTGTTGTTCTCACCGTCTTGTAATGTTTTCTGATAAAGGGTTAAGGAAACGCAGTTTTACTACTGAACTACACCGTCATGACAGATGAAAGCCTCTGTGTCTGCTACGTCCAGGATTATCCATGGTATCCACAGGTTGGACAACAACAACTATGGTTTGTCTAACTTTTTGAACCAGTTTAGAGTCAATTGTAGGTTGTTGTGCGGCGATATTTGGAAAATGAAGGTCAAGAGGACAGAAAAGGAAGGAAATATGATTAGAAAAATCAGTGTCAGTGTTAACAGGGCACAAAAAGTGTTGCCGTGTCAGCAATTTATTGTAAATTTCTTAAGATTTGACGCATTAAAATCTGGCAACTGGGAGTACTCAGGTAATTGTAATGATCAGATCTGACACGTTTACATGCACTTCAGAAATGTGATCATCGAAAAATCTTGGTTTACATGTTTCAGCCCACCATCAGATTACTTCCTGTTATTGTCTTCTGCTCACATTTGACTACGTCACTTCTGTTTTCTACGATTTAATTGTTTTTACATATGCGCAGACGTAAAAGAATGAAATAACTCAGATTACCCTGTATACATGTAGTGGGGAGAAATCTAGGTGTGATAATCTGATTTATCATAATCAGATTACCACTGTTATCAGATAAAACATATCAGATTATGCTGTTTGCATGACCACTTGACTAATCTGATGACTCTAGAAATCAGATAAAGATCAGATGTTTTAGTGTGCATGTAAACGGGTCCAATGACAGGCGTAGACAGACGGATGAGACGAAGAGAGAGAATTAAAGATGAGGAAATTAATGAGTATGGTGACGGAGGAGGGAGTACGAAGAGACAGGATGAGACTGAGGCACCAAAAGAGGAAGAGGGGAAGAGAGAAAATGAAATAAGTGAGGGAATAAGGAGGGGAGGGGAGAGCAAAGGCCAGAGAGAAGACAGAGATAAAACACAAGGGATGGAAAAATTAATAGGGACTCAAATGGAGGGAGGATGGAGAGAATGAGAATAAGGTGGAGTGGAGAGGAAAATGAGTCTGCGCTTCAGTGAAACCAAAACGCACAAATTAAGAGCAGTAGGAGAAGAAAACTCTGAAGTGTGAGGTTGGTAAACAGGGTCAAATGGCAGAAATCGCCTCAAATAGAGTGAGATAGAGAGGCTGACGGAGGAAAAGAGAAAGCAGATGTGACAGGTGAAAGGAAAACGGGGGAAAAACCTGAATATGAAATGAGGAAGAACAGAGTCGGGGGCCTCAGCCAGCCAGGCACTGCCTGAGGCGATGCCATTGTCTGAGAGTGTGTGTGTGTGTGCACGTGGGTGTGTGTGCGCGCAGTGTGTTTACACTCCACTGAAGGTATGTGTGATGCCAGAAAATGTAGCTGGTGGACGGATGCCCAGAGTCCCCCGCCCCCTTTGGTTTCCTTCCATCCTTCTGTCAGTCCGTCCCCTGATCCCTCGCCTCTCCCTCTGTTATTACATCTACATTTGGACGGATGTAATCCCGTTTAGGTAAGCTGACTATAAAGCAAGCTGCAATGACATCTGAAAGGGAGACGTCTATTTACTGGCGTGTCTTTATTCCATACAACATTTTAACTAAGTGCAGTCCTCAGCACATGACTGTACATGTAACCACAGCACACGCACACGCTGTGAACGAGCACCTCACCCTGAACACGACGGAATGAAGCATTCATTTACTGACAAATGTGTCACATATTCAACATCTCCATTCAGATGTACTATACCTTCTATGTGCATCAAGGACATAAATTATGAAGAACTAGACGGTAGAGGCTGCAGGAACTGCTTAAGACGACTCCATGTCCAGAGTTATTAGAATTTATGACCACTAACACTAAACATGTTCTAATCTAAGTAGCACTACTCAACAATATGAAACCTAAAGACCACATTGTTTCAGCTCAGTGCAGAGTTCTGCTGGGGATCGATCAATGTTAATGGTATACTGTACGCAAGAATATAATGATTTAGCATAATATAGAATAATTAATATATCATTTGTGCATCATATCTTTCAATCTAGAAGTACTTTTGCAAAACAGAAATAATAAATTAAACAGAAAATAAGGAAAACTGATAAATCCAGAAGACATACATGTACTTTATGTCAGTCTGTCAGATTTGTTAATACGCTCCGTTAAATCTTACATTTGAAGAGCTAAAATAACAAGTGCTTCCTGCCTATTTCATTCTTATTTTTTCGTTTTGCAGCTTTTCAGCCAGCATTACTTCAGACTGAGGGTCCGCATTTTTGTTTCTGAAATCTTCTAAATCTCACTTCTGCCAAGTCTGTGTTCATGCTAATATATACGACCACAGGTTTGTCACATAATCACTATCAGTGTTTGCTTCCCACATCCATTCTGATATGCACTACACTACTACACAAGTCAAATGTGCATAGCTTTCACAATTTCCTTAGTTTCAGACCTCCAATGCTGACTTTACATCTCAAAGACACATGCACTTAACACATGAATTAAACATTATTGGCTCCCAGCTCCCGGTGGGCAGAGTACATATGTTCCCAAACTGCACAAATCACTGCCAGTGTTGCTAATCCTTCACAAACTGCTTCAACCATTTGCCAATGTTGTGATTAAGCTGCTTTAAGTCAGGAATAAACAAGGTCTTAACCAACTGTGAAATGACTTATCACCTATTTCACCGGAAACTTCTGCCGATTATATTTAGCTCTGATTATGGTCTGTTCTTGGCGAGCCCTGGTGAGCAGATCCCATTTTGAGGTGTTTGTTACAATGGTTTCCCATCTGACTCATCTCAGACATTTGAGTCCACAAATCTGACATAATGCGACATGATGTCTGCGATGTCATGGCTGGATCAATGTCACACTTGGGTTTTACGCCGTGCACTGTGCTCCTCTCTGTCGCCAACTCCACTCAATCTGCCGCCATGACAGTCCACCAGATGCCTGCTTAGATAACATTCTGTTCGATAGGAAGTAACTCAGTGTCTTTAAGGGTCGTCCATGACCATAACCATAAGGATGTGAGCATCCACACCGCTACACCATAGCATTCTGTAAACACCAGTGCCGAGCACAGATGTGTCGAGTCCCTGAATGGATACTGACGACCTGTTACACTGCATTTTTTATTATATTCTACCACCAATACAGTCTGTTCACAGCTGTGCAGTGGAGGAAGTGCTTTATAATTAATCATCAGATAAGAATAGACTCAATCAGGTGGCATAGAGAGGTAATGTCACCTGTACAGGGTTCTACAGGTTCCTACAGGTTACATTTAAGGCCTTTTTAAGAGTCCTTAGAACTGAATTCAATGCCCATTTCACAGTCATACTGGCAAAACTCATGTCAACCAGGTGGAGACTGAGCTTTTCTCCGACCAGGCATTATTACATCTGCACTTCTCGCTTGTGAGCGGTCCCTTAAAGTTCCCAAGGTCAGCTTTGTCATGTGACTAACGGCTGCATGTGTGTTGGGCTGAATGTTCTGTGATCATTTCTGCAAAGTTAGTGACAACTGGTTTCTAATTTCGATATAAATTGTCGGGTTGGAATGGGTGGCAGTGTAACTTAAGACCTACCATATCAAATGTAATACCTTTTAAAGACTTTTCCAAGGTATTAAATACAGATTTGTGAATTCAAGGCTTTTAAGACTTTTTCAGACCCCTGCCTGTACGTTCTGACATAGTGAAATTGACTGTCTGTGTTTCTACTGATCATCAAATCGGTTTGTTTTTGTAGTTTTAGTGTCGACTCCAACATCTGTTTGAACCTTTTTTACATCCTCAGTTATTGGTGTTGGAGTGAAAAGCCTTTTAATATTATAGTAGTAGACTCTGAGGCAGTTGTTTGGTACACAGTGGTGGAGATGAGAGTCGAGTCAAAGCAGATGAAGGGCTCAGTCGATGGACTCCACTTCTGCTGAGTCAGTTGCAACTTCTTCCATTTGAAGTACATGGAGAAAAGGACGATTTCAGTTCTTCATCTCTGGTTTCAATAGCATTGTGTAAATTATTAGCCATCTGAAAGCCGCATCACAAGGATCTAATGGAACCTGTCCATCTTCACACCTTAGTGTGAGACAGCTCCGAGGTAAAATCAGAACCAAATAGTGGAGGTGTCAAAAATGTGATTGATTTGCACCTGGGGGGGGGGGGCTTAAGAAGCCCCACAACAGTCATGCCAGATGGATATTGTTTATAACATAATGAGCAAAAAGAAAGGACAAAAAAACAACAACACTGAACTAAATCCTGCAGATTTTCTTCCAGGACGACCGGAGATTCTCTTCGAGCCTGCCAATCACAGGCCAGATAGCACTTATAAATCCCTGCACTTGTCTGTCAAATATCTTATGAAAAATGACCTGCAGTAAAATGTGGCACTGGCCGTCCAATTTCGCCCCCTGAGGAAACACACGCTACAATAGGAAGATGAATTAGCTCCATGCTGTACTAATTCGGCCATTCAAAGGAAATAAAACTCCAAATCTTGCCAGTGTCCCACTCTGCCCACTGTTCTGTACACAGTAAGAATTACAATCCCCAAATGATAGCGCAGTTCATGAAAAAGTACTAATCTGCGACTGCTATCGTGTTGCCAATACTTGTAATACTATTGTTGCTTGTGGCCTGCATATTGTGCCACAAACTGCAATCCCCAGTCTTTCTTCTCCCCCTCAATCGCTTTCCCCGCTTCCCTTTTCCCCTGCAGCTTAACAATAAAAAAAGAAAAAAAACAACACTGGCACGCGTTGCTGCCAAGCTCACATCCACCCATGACAAACACAGCTTGCTAAAATGCACAAAAGGCTGTAGAGACAAACCCAAAGAGAAAGAACTACAGAGGGAGTAAAAATGGTGGAGCGGATCCAGGGGGTGTTGGTAAATGAAGGGGATGGGATGGGGATAGGGAAGGGGTCCGTCCGCCCCCCCCCCCCTCCAAAATCACTCCCCTCAGTTGCCTCTAAAACATGCACCAATACTCTCCACGCACAGCAGCAATGTGCAGCCGTACGATAACCGGCCAGGCGGGGATGAACAAGCTGCACACACCAAAAGCAAACGCACACATTTACTGATACATATCTGTTTATCTTTACACGCTGTTTTCATTCTGCACGTCACTGCTCTCCCTCCTCTTTCCACCGTCTATCCCCCTCTCCCTTCCATCCTCTTGTTCCCTTTTCTGAGCTGCTCGTCTGGGCTTTCTACGGGTCTGGATGTACAGGGTCTGTAAAGCGTTCCCAGTTAAGTCCCCATACAGCGCAGTGGCTAGCATAGCGTCGCTGTAGGTTCCAAAGCGGGTCGTGACCTCTGGACCCTCTCAACACCTTCCTGCAGGTTTCTTTTTATCCACCGTAATTGAAAAAAATAAAAAATAAAAAAAATAAATCATCTTAAGCCGAGTTCAGACCGAAGATTCGAGCTGAAAACTTGCAGCGTTCACAAAAACCTGCCGATTCACACCAACACAACGAGGCAAGACCCGACTGTATTGTATCGTTTCCATAGTGACGACTTTCTGTGCTTCTGTTCCGTCGGCTTTCCAGGCTTTTTGAGTAGCTGTATATAATTTTTAGCTTTATAAAATATGAATGAGAGTAGTGATAGTGAGTTACTTAATATAGCAGCACTTCTGGTATTGATGAAACAGTGAAAATGAGATGGTTGAGGAACTCTTCTGTCTATTCCTGGAGTAGTGGAGCTATTTAGAGGAGATGGCATCACCTCTAATAAGCAGGAAAAACCACAAACTATCCAGACAGGCTTTTTACCAGAGGAAGACATGGTAAGAACTCAGCAGTTCTTGGAGACAGGTGAGCGACAGCCCATAAATACATGACATACACTATATGGATTTAAAGCCAATCACTGCAGACGTGACAACCCGGGCCACAGGCGACGCCATCAGCCAGTCTGAGTCCGGTTCGTTCCGCTGCGACTTTCCCATGCAATGTCCTGAAACAATTTTGGTCTCGTTGAAAATCTTTGGTCTGAGCCGGGCTTTAAACTTCAGCAAAAGCATGTGCAGGAAAATAAATCATCTCATTTTCACATTCCCTACGAGATCATAATCCTTCCACACACGAAGTCGCACTAATTTCCATCGGCTACTACCTCCCCCATGCACGCACGCACTCTAATCCACTTCACACACACTCATGACCCAGTTCTGACCCGCCCTGACCCCTATTTGTTTGATATCGTCGTCTCCCTGTTTTAAATCTTCCGCATCGACTCCAAACAGCAGACCCGCGCCCATAAATCCACTCTGAAAGGGACCAAATGTCAATGAAGTGCTACTTGAAAGTGTACGCAGGGGGCGGCCACACTGAATCCCTCAACTAAATAGCGACAGAGTAACGGAGCTCCATCACAGCCCGCCGCGGACCCCGCTGATGAAGTGCATGTTACGTCGTACCTATTCAGCGCCGCGGAGGTGAAACCTGCAGATAAAGTAGTGGAAAATGGCAGCAGAACGAGGTATGAGGTGTGTAGCATCAGACGGCATTTTTCACCAAGTGACACATGAAACCTCTCAGCTCAACTCGGGGAGCATAGAAAATGTGGTTCACCACCACAGCCCCCCACCCCAACACACACACACACACATATATATACACGTATACACACAGTGCTCGGTGGTCGATGGGTTCATCCATCATTCCTTAAAACAGTGAAATCACCATGGTAGAGGAGCCTGAGGTGCCACGGCTCCAGCCAGGTGACATTTTTCAAGTGGCGGTTGGTAGACTTTGGTTACAATGGTGATTAAGACTGTGCACCAAGTGGATCCCATGTCTGATTTATGATTAGCGTCATGTTGTTTGTATGGAATCAATATATTTGGACCCTTCTCGGAATGCACAAGGCAAGCCAGGGTACACAGGAAAAAATGCAATTTCCTGAAAAAAAAAAAAAAAGGGCATTTTTCCTCACCATTCTTGTAACAAACTGAAATGCCATCTTACCCCTTGTTGTTTAGCTGCATTCTTCAAAAGCCAATGGGAAGGTCACATGCATGCATAAGGTTTGCTACAGCAGGCCAACAGCACACCTCATTATCCACTGCCTAGGAATGTCGAAGGCCTCAGAATGTATATAACCAGGGGGAAATTATGACCTATATAGATGTGTTCAGCTTTAAACCTCAGATAAACATTAATATTTATCTAATTAACACCAAACCAAACCAGGTACTATTTATAGGCTGCATTTTTTTAACTAAAATTCAATTTCTGCGGACTAAAAAACAAACCAGACACCCTGGATACCAAAGTGTTTGACATGAATTTTATTATTTTTACATTTTATCGACAAATATTTTACTTGATTTATTTTTTAAGTAATTTTATCATTTCTGATGTGTTCCCCACTGTGAATAAGTGTTTCTATTTCAGTGACCAAATTAAGGTCATTATTTTATTCATTTCACAGTGATGACAGACTGAGTCAAAGCAAACACATGAGTCAAAAATCTACATATAGGGCTAAAAACACCCCTACTAGCTGCCATGAATGGTACCATACCAGCCATTGTTCATATGCCTTGGAGCTCAATTGTTTCCTAGTTAGGATCTTGATGTGTACTGGTTCCTCTACAAAGACTTAGGTTATGACTCATTATCTTGCTCGTTCTTCATTGTGGCACCGGCAGGAAAAATCCTGTTTACAGCACAAGCGCATTCAATTCAGTGTTTACAATAAGCTAGCTGGAGGAAAAGGTCAGGAAATCTACAGGCTATTTTAACACAAAATGCAAAGTGAAAAGAAAAAAAAAAGAAAACAACTACAGTGACAAGAGTCCTCTCTTGTTTATCTGTCGTCAAAATTCTGCAGAAAGTGGGTGAGAAGAGGACGACTGTGGCCTCATGGGAATGTCACCGTTTAGCCTCGACTACGCCACCAGCAAAACATCACCACCACTTATTCTCATTCATTACCAGGGCGACTTAAATATCTCACACCGTCCACCTTTCTCCCCATTATCTGGTGTGTTGGGTTTCATTCTCTGCTCCCTGGTGATTACAGAAACTAGTTCAGCTTCCCGGCCAAAAGGATGGGCCTCACCGTGAACTGCTGTAGAGGGAGAACTCAGTCAGTACATGGAATTATCTTCAGGCGTTTTCGGTTAGGTCCAGGCCTGTTGTTACTATAATTAACGGACAAGAAAGTCTCTATGAAATGAGTAATGTCAACAAAACACTAGTCAAACCGCAGTCTCATTACATGAATAATGTTGTAAGATTACTAAAGTTAATTAATAGCTACTAAGTGACTTAATATTACCAAGAAATTACAGAAAAAGTCATTCTGCTTCATGTCACTACTCACTTACTCACTACACTTATTTTATTGTCTTCCAACTGCATGTCATGTGATTACTTTCAGTCACATGACACATGAAAGTGGCCTTAATCGAGAGATGAAGACCCGCCATTCAAGTTGAGCCCCATGAGACGTTATGTAGGGATAAAAAAAAAAAACAGTATTACAAGAGAAATGCTTAGGATTTCATACAGATTTAAAGATAACTGTGCAAGTGAAGGTGGTCACAGTTTGTTGCAAAACTCTTGAACTATTAAACTGTGACAATGCAGAATATAAAGACTACACACCTGAAAGTCATCATAACGATCTCTGTCTGCGATCTGTTCAGTCACTAAAGATGTCTCTGCCGCTTCAACATGACCAGACTATATCATGACTACAACCACTTTTTTTTGACTGTTTTAACACTTATTCGCATTAGTTGGAACACTGAGGTGAAATCTACTGCATGCAACAACAGATGCAGTCCATTCAGCCGTTTCCACACAAAACTAGACGCTCCTTTACGATCTTTACCACAAACTGCGACTTTCTTCAAGATGTTTTTATCTGCTGACGGTTTTCGGCTGTAGCTCCAGCTTTCCTCAGAGCTGTCAAACGCTTCCTGGTGTGACACGTCTAAAAACAGCTGATCGGGCCGGGAAACGTTTGACAGCTCTGAGGAAGGCTGAAGCTACAGCCGAAAACCGTCAGCAGGTAAAAACATCTTAACTCGTCTCTTCTTGTCTGATCACAAGAAAACCTACAACTAACTATTGGAAAGAAGACAGAATGAACGCAATCGATCTGCCACTTCCTCGGTTCAAAAATTTTGCTTGTGTACGTGATGACACAAAACAGGGTCAACACGGACCACCATTTATGTTTATCTGATTTTAGATCCCATGGGGCACAGAAGAAGAGGCAGGACTTGGGTTCTTTATGAATAGAATAGAATAGAATAGAATAGAATAGAATAGAATAGAATAGAATAGAATAGAATAGAATAGAACTTTATTGTCACTGTTACAGGAACAATGAAAATCAGTTTTGCAGTTCTGTTTAGCAGCAAAACACTTAAAGTGCAAAGAGACTATAAAAACATCACAAAATTATACTGAAAAATATTGACAATATATAAAATAACTACAAATAAATACTTAAATATACAAAAAGCTAACTCTACACTACAGATAAAAGACACACACACACACATATATATATATATATATATATATGTGTGTGTGTAAAACATATGTTGACTGGCCTTAAGAGAAGAGTTCATTTTGTATTTTATTTAGTTATTTTCTATGCAGTCGAGCATTAAAAACATTAATACAACTCCATATTGGTCTTTATTTACAAACCAAGAGATGAACTGAGAATTTGGAGAGTCATTACACCAATAATAAACACAAGGCTTTTATATTTAAGTGTGTCTTTAAGTTAAAACAGAGCAGAAACTCGTCCTCCTCCCTGACACTGAGTGCCTATGTGTCATCTGTGGGTCTTGGGTTACATTTCAGTTTTTCTTTTTTTAATACTTGTGTACGTGCAGATGGATCGGTGTGTAATCGATGTGCAGGAGGGGCTTCTGTTCTCGCCAGTGTCCATCGACCCATGACCCTCTGCTATCTCAACTGGCGCCGATTCAGGATCCAAGCAACAATTAAATCTCTGCACCAGAGGGCAATCATCTGGCAGAAAACAAACACACCTGTGACAGTGGGGGCTCTGCGGAGGAACGGCTGCGCGCCCACCTGTCAGACAAGTCTGGCAGGGTTTGATCGTCTGGGCTACGCTGCTGCTCCGCCTCTTCATTGTGTCCTCACAAACTCTATAACAGGGCTGTTAAACTCATTTTCTTTCAGGAGCCACATTCAGCCCAGTTTGATCTTGAGTGGGCTGTGCTAGCAATATAATCACACAATATATATATATATAATAAATATTTACACTTACAAACTATCCAAACAGAAAAGATGTGAATAACCTGAAACAAATTAAATTTCTTAGGAAAAATAAATGCATTATGGATCAGATCTACAAAGGCACAAAACATTTACAAACAGGTAGAATATTGTCAAAATTACACTTAATTTTCTTTAGACATTTCAGGTTGTTCATATTTGTTCAGGTTATTCATATTTCATTGTTAAAGGATAGTTTGTTAATGTAAATATTTGCATAATTTAATGGGGGGGGGGGTTTGCACTAAAACAAAGAGAAAAATCAGAGTTGTCATTATTTATAAGCATAATGTCATATTATTTTTTTCACATTAAACCAAGAAGAAAATTTGGAGTCATTATTTATAAGTTATTGTTCTGTTATTTCCCTTGAGATCACACTGGTCTGTATGCGGTCCCTGAACTAAAACAACAGTTTGACTCCCTTTCCCTAACAGTTTGTTAATATCTTCAGTGTAATTTTTTCATTTTAAAAATTCATCCCATGACCCGGATTGAAACCTCTGGTGTTCCAGTTTTGGCCCACGGGCCCCATGTTTGACACCCCTGCTCTATACAGAAACAATATCAATGTCTTTAATTATTTATCTTTAGTTATGTCTCTGTTATCACCTCATTAAGGCTGTGCAGTTCATCTTTGCGTGCTTTCACACCTGGACGTCGTCCACTGGACCTCAGCTCCTGCCGCTGTAAAGGGTTGAGTGCTTTGCTCAAAGGTAATTTGATGGTAATTGTTGAGGGCAAGTGTTTGTCAACCTGCCAGTGGCTTTTAAACATTCAAGTCAATTAGAAGCCGTGGCGCGGTAGATGGAAAGCCTTGGCTTCAGTGAGAGAGGGTGCAGAGAGCCTTTTAATGCGAAGACAAGCGCCGTGTAGAACTGTGTCCAGAGCAGTTTGACCTTTCAGACCCCGTGGTCTCAGAGGAAGGAGCGCTACGTCTGCAAACAAAACCCAGAACGGGAGATGAAGGATACGGCAACGTCTTAAAGGTTCAATATGGAAGATTTGGTCATGGTCATGTGATGTTTCTGGAGTCAGAGAAGATCCACTGATGAACTCTGGTGCAACTATAAGGACTTTCACCAAATAAACAGATTTCACTACAAAGATGTCAGTTTACAACCTGGAGGAGACAACGACAGTCGTTAGCTTAGGAATGGAGTCGACCACCATCAATAAGTGACCAACTGGCACCATTCTCATTTATTGAAGCATTAAATCACTTACACTTAAAGCTAAAAGTTTTGGCAGCACCACAAATTTTGTTTTCACAAACTTTGCTGCTTCAGTTTTTTAACTTTGAAAGACTTTTATCGCCAAATAAATCACATTTGTAATACGAGTCACTTTGTGTCACTTGTAAAACTTTTGGCCACGCCTACACATTGTATTAATATTACAAATTCTAAAACAGTAAACCTTAACACCAGGCTGCATCACCCACTGAACAAAGGTGGAAGCTTAAGTTTTCTCCCTAAAATCAGTTTTTTTGCTACAAGAACTTCAGACAAAGGTTGACTCAAAAACACTTTATTAAAACTGGAGAAACACGCTAACAATTTATATGTTTCAAAAGTTTTTCTAATGTCTCCAAGAGAATAATCTCTGTTTTGTAATTTAGGAATTTTTCACCATTTTCAGAACCGATAAATTTGGAATCGAAGACGTTCACCTCTTCTCATGACGTTATTGTGACAGTGGGACTCCGTTTGTAACTGGGACTCCATATGTAAGCACTGAACCTGGTCAAAGCGGATTAAACAGGAATAAAACGAGGAACGCGTCTGAAAACAAAACTATTCCAACTCCATGGGTAACATGAATGCATACAATACTTTTATCCAAACACTAATGATGACTTTAGGCCACTTATGAATATTTAAAAGGTGAAACACTCCTTCAAAGGCTAAATTCATTGGTTTTAATATGAATTAACAACTATAAAGCACAGTGCAGAGACAGATTAGATCATGTTTACATCCGCTCCAGGAGTCCTGTTTTTACTGCATGGGTCACATTTCCACGTCAGTAACAGTTTTTTACTCCGGACGGCTCTTTAAACACTGATGAGACAGTTCCTTTAGAGGAGTGGAGCTCCGGTGAAAACATTTCCCAAGGAGACGCATGAATTATTCAAACAAGACAAGACGCTGTTTCAGAAAAGAGATGTTGCTCCTGATTTCTTTTATTTATTTTTTTTAGCCACTAATTGCTGTAAACAGGCCAGTGCTGAGATGTCTGTACAGATGGAAGTGACCCTCGCTGAGTCACTGTTTATGGCCAGAAGACGACTATTGACCTGCACCGTGTCCAAACATGTCCACAATGGGTTGTAATCTACGCACTAATCACAGTTTATGCTTTTTTCCCCAGATTAATCAATCAATCAATCAATCAATTAAATGACCAGTGCGACCTGAAAGAACCTGCGTTAACCCATGAAGTGCTACTTCTGTGGCAGTTCCCAAGTGAATTTTTCTCTATAACTGTTCTAAAGCAATTTATCACTATTTACTACAATATTATACTCTGAATTTGGCATTTTTCACTGTAAATCATTGATGTTCCTATATTTAATTTATATGTTCATGAAAACTCAGAGTAAATGCAAAGGTTATTATATCAAAACAGAGAAAACTGAAGAAAAAGTGACTTTATCAATAAATATATCAATAGCTGAATGTAAAAACAAGTGTGTCCATCCACTGTCACTGATCCAACTCCATGGGTTTTACTGGTGAATCAAAGGTTGTAGAAGATGATGGTGTTTCCACGGTAATTACGGAGCCTCTAAATGTCCAAATGGGTCATATCTGATGACCATGACCATTTTATTTATTATTTTATTAGTTTTGTTAATTTAGTTGCTCATTTTCCCATGTTAAATGTTATTTTGTCATTCATTTTTGTTCATTTTATTGATAACTTTGGCTATTGCTGTTGATTCTGTTGCTTATTTTATTCTTTTTTTACTTCATTTTAGTTCATTTTTTGAAATTTTTTCACGTTATTTTATATTTTGTAAATGTTTCCATTGTTTGTTCATCAAAGTGACTTTTCCGTTCACTACGGAGCTTCTCAATGTCCAAATGGGTCACATCTGACGACCGTGAAAAGATGACAAACTGCATTTTACACCAATTGTTTACATGTATCGATAAGATTAGTTGATCAGAAGTTATTAAACCCTACATCAGTAGATGCTTTCAATTGCCGGTGGATGTTTGGGTCTTTAACGGTTAAACAAAAACTACAACAGAACCATGTGACATTTAATGCCTGTTAGTGAGGGTTCCTGGTGCAACGTATGGTTTTCTACACTAATTCATCATCACTGATATTTTCCTCACACCAGCAGCTCCCAGTACAGCAGTTACATTGATTTAGCATCTGTGGCGAAGCAGCTCAACCAGGGAGTGATTTACTTTGGTTCATCATCTAATGATTCCGTTATTTAATACAAGAAACTCAACAATAATTACAGCAAGGAGTAAAGATAAATAACCTTCTGTATTTTTTATCTTAATTACCTTTTAATCACCTACAATCCTTCAGATTTATTATGTGAACCTCTTTGGACGCCACTGATTTAAAGTACAATCGTATTATGTATGAATCTCAATCTACTTTGTGGTTCTATGTTTTTTCTGTGGGTTTTTATGTGGTAATGACCATACCGTAGTCTCACGCGCAGACATGTTAATGACTCTGTCAGTAGGTGTGAATGTGTTAAATGTGTTTCCACTGTTACTGAAATAGTGTGCGTGTTCAATCAACCTTTGCTGGATAAATAAAGGTCAAAATGTATTTTATATGATAATTTGCCTGTTAAAAAGCCCCAACACTTAATTACCACAGCACCTTTAGAGCGGCAGCAGTTTGCCCTTTAGGGTGGCAGCTCTTTAAATTTCCTCCTGTTCTTGTATGAACAAACAAGTTTTTGTGTGACATTTCCCAGAAGTCAATAATTAGGTTTATTGTGATATTTGGGCTTGTACGAGCATGCCGCTGCATCCAAAGTAAATGAGAATCTCTGCCTTAACACACAACCTTCGCCACACTTAGTGCTCTAACGTTCCTGTCTCGCCTCTGTGGAAATCAATTGAGCATGGCCTGATACTATTTAGAAAAGCAGATGGCATGTCTAAATGCTAAGCAGGAACTAATTTGTTCATTTCATACCAGCAGTGTCAACAGCACATTACAAATTATATCATTCATATTCACACAGACACTATATCAGGCCTGTAGTGTACGTTAGGTTACCGCCCTGAAGTGATACCTGATAGGTTTACAGGGACGAACACTAGGAGAAACACTGCACACAAGCTGATTGAGTGGCACTACGGCGGATCCTACAGACAGTAGAGTGGCCGTGGAGAGAAAACCAGGCACCAGGATGTCCTGCCTGTGTGTCCTCCAGTCTGGGCACTATCAACGGTTTGTCTGTTCTGGCCGTTTTCCCAGAAGAAGAACGAGTCCATCCCCTGCCCACAGCTTATCCACACTATTTATTTACAGACCACTTTATAGAGTCTAAAGACGGTGAATGTGGATGTTCCTACTGAGGGGAGGCGGGCTTCTCTGTCTGTTTAGAAAAACATCTTTTCCACCTTCGAGTCACTCACCAATCCAAATGTACCCACTTTTTGTTTATTTTTCTCAGTATGTAGAAGGACAGCAGTTACAGAGCATAAAGGACTGGGCTTCACATCCTGACTGGCTTTTGGAGAGACTAAAGAAAAGATGACACTTTGGTTGGTTTCAATCTTATTAAATCAATCTGCAGACTTTTCTGTATTAAAACTAAAGTCCTTGTATCTTTCCCTAAACCAAACCAAGTGCTCTCACAGCCTAAACCAAACGAAAATACACCAAATAGTCTCATATAATCATAGTTTCTGACAGACGTGGTTGAAAAATGACGAATGAAACATTTTTTGTGGTACAGATAAGTTGAGTTTTATACATTTAGACTTAAATTCTACACGTATATGTGCATCTGACACCATAAAGACTGTGTCAGGTGATCCATGCATGCACATTTAGTGAACAAATCAGTAAATAGATGCAGTTGATGCATATTTTTAGACATTTTAAAGCACAATGAGCAAAACTAGTTAAAAATGTGCATGGGAAACATTAATATTTAATGAAACTGTGTCGTGTGTTTGTAAAATAGTTTTGCATGTGTTACTGGTTTTCATGTGTGCATTTATGTTTGTGAACAGCCTAGTTACACACAAATTATTTTGCATATTTGTAAATATTTTAGTTGTAGGTCATACAATACACATGCGTGATTATTTTCTGTCTGTAAGCCAAAGCTACAGGGAGCTCCAATGAATCCTCTACGTCTCCACTAATAGAGGAAAATGCAGTATTTGTCAACAATATGACATGTGAGTTAATCTTTTTGATTAAAACACAAGACAAGTGATGGCTGGAAGGGTTGGTAAATGTTGACCTCAACAAAGCCGTGTGAAAAACAGAGGAGGCTCAGTTGTAAAAGACGTAACAAGATGAAAACACAAAAGATGAAAACAACACTTCAAAGACGTAAAAGGGTTGGAATGATGTAAAAGATGCTAAAGGTCAGAATGATGAAGCCGGACCTGAGTGGAGGACCATGACCGTAGATGGACATCCACATGTGTTTGTGGGAGTCTCAGCCCCGAGGACAGACCGCATTTCTGTTCGAGTCTCGAGCTGAAAAAGTTTGGCAACGACTGCTCTGGGCCTTTAGGTAAAAAAGATGTCTCACAGATGAAAAGTTTTGGTTGATGCTGTCAGAGTTTTGTACAACTCTACATTTTTATGGAGTTACACAAAACTCAAAAAAAACCAGTTAAACCTGGGAGGACAGCTTCTCCAAACCCACCTCCACCGAGCTGTGAATAACAGAGCTGGCTGCTGCACAGTCAGTGGAACATTAATGATTTCCTTTCTTCAAGAGTGGAGCATTAAGGCAGTGTTTAGCACAGTTAACCGCTTGACACATTTGTCATTTTATGTCTTACGTCTCTCAAGTAAAGGCGCGCTGAAAAACCCAGCTTCGGTTTTTTGAACTGCGTTAATGTGTTGGCTTTCAAACCACTTGGTATGCCTGACATTTGCTCTGGCTGTTTGTCTAATCTGAACAGGTCTGATAATCACAGAGCTTCACATACAGTCGGGCACGGCGGCTCTAAATGAAACGCAATCACTCTGGCAAAGAAGACGGCGGCATCTAAAAGCTCTTTTTTTGAACCGCTAGTGGAGCTTAAAACTGCTATTTTGGAGTAAGACACTAACTTCAGCTACTTAGAGACCTGAAGACTAGCAGGCCCGAAAAAACACCACACACACACACACACACACACACACACACCAACACACAGCCAGTTTGCAGAGTTGACAATAAGAGAGGATCTGTACCGAATGACAGATAAATAGGGCTGACCACAGACCAGGGCAATAACCCAGTCTTCTTCTCGGAACACAGTATTATCGAGCCACAAACAAACCACAGATGACGACTTCTGTTCCCTCCTTTGTGTCAGCTGGGGCCACTGGTTACAGTTCTGGTTAAAGAGATGAAGACGCGTCACGACTGAGCTTAGACCAGACCAAAAGCCTATTTCCAGAATATTTGGTTTCATGACAATTATAATAACTCTGGGGTGATCTGTAAAATCCTATCCACAGAACAGCAAATCATGAAGCCGCTGCTAAGACCTAAAGAGAGATCATTTGGTGAGAAAAATTACCCCACATATGCATTTTATGTCCTTTTATATGCTGATACGGTTTTAACAGTCAGTCTGTAACACCATGGCTATTCGGTTGGTTGGTTGGTTTATTTACTAGTTGTTCAGTTGGTTGTTTGTTTAGTTGCTTAGTTCATTGTTTGTTTATTTTATGGTTGATTGTTGACTTGTTTGGATAGTTGGTTGTTTAGTTGTTTGGTTGACTGACTGGCTAGTTGTTCAGTTGTTCGTTCGGTTGTTTAGTTTACTGTTCATTTGTTTATATTTTTTAGTTGTTGACTTGTTTGCATAGTTGGTTGTTTAGTTGTTTGGTCAAATGGTTTAAGTTATCCCATCTTAAATAGAGGTTTTCTTTTCCCTTTTGCATTTTTCTGCTGACAGACATGACAATTAGTCATACCGCCTTAAAGGGTCATAACTACATGAGCCAAAGACAATAGAGAAACTGAAACGATAGAAACTGTAATGTATCCACCAAGTGTTCAGTCTGTTCAGAGCTGATGAAAACTAAATGATCTACTGCTGCTGCGCTGCACTGACGTTACTGCTGCTTCATTCCCTCTATTCTGTCTCCACTGGATTTATGATTAAAGCTTTACTGCAGAACAAACCAAAGTTGTCGTTATTTTAGACTCAACCATCCAAAAGCTCAACATTTAAATATAGAACAAACAAAAGTTACTCGCATTCCAGCTTCACATCCTGACCTGAACTCCTATAGCACTTGAATTATCTCACAAGAGTTTCTGGGAAATGTAATAACTTTGATGCGTTGCAGTAGTGCTGACTATGGACAACGGTGATGAAACAGAATCAGCAACTATCAATGTGTAACCATGCAGACAGGCTTATTAAGGCGGCTCACAGTGGGCTCCTGTGGCGCGGACGGGGCCAACGCACCGCTGCACAACGCCGACATAAAACACAAGTAAGCAAAACTTTCCATTTGTCGGAGAAAGTTTTTGTGTTTGTGATCAGTGATTCTGTTTCTGCCGCTTTGTTCTTTATAACGAAATGACATCTCAGTAGACGTGAACGAGATCAATGGAGTCTCCGATGTGTATGAAGACAGAGTGTGTTCGATCAAGTGGACAAATCCAACACAAAAAAGACTTTACTTTCAACTCACACAGAACAGATCACATTAGTTGTATAACCGGTCAGCTGCCATGAGGACATTTCCTTTAACTGATACATCCATTTACAGATAAGCTTCATATCAATATTAAACTGTAAATCACTCTATAGAAAGCAACAGAGCACACTGTATATTCACTGTGAGCTTATCCTCCGGTGCCTCGCTGAAAACAGACGCGCTAAAACAATGTGCGATCGTTCTCTCCAGTATCTGACACAAACTGACCTCAACAAATATGCTTTACAACATTTCAATTTCCTGCTCCTATCGCCTTATTTGCCGACTTGAGGCAGCGCTGGTGTCGTCTTGTTCTTCACTCAGTCTATATCAAACACAACTTCTCAGCGCCTCAGCGTGAGCTCAAACTAAAACATGGGGGGTTTTTTGAGCCGTAAACACAATCATACAACTCAAATGTGACAAAACACATCAGTGCTGGCCGTACTGCACATAAAAAAGGCAAATATGTACCAAACAAATGCATTTTATAGGTTAAAACGGTTCAGCTTATCATTTCCTCGTACTTTTAGCACATCTAGGGATGGGTTTTGTTAAGATTGAATCAATACTACTGCTTTTATCCATCCCGTACTTTAATGGTATTCTTATTGGATACTTTTTTAAGCTAGGTTTACAGTTCGAACAGAATTATTTGCTTTATTTTCTTATTTGTTGCATAGGCCTATATAATTTATAATAAATAAATAATTTATATTCTTTAGTAGGAAAGTGCAACAGTATTGTAGTGAAAAAACCACCATCACAGACTCTTATTTTGTAAAAAATTCACTCATTTTTAAAGATAAAACTGAATACAGGACTGTCAGTACGTTGACAGTGTGGTGGTTTTCCTGCAGCCTCCAGACCTCCTGATAAGTTTTACAGTTATCATTAGTTTTATCAATACTCCTGTCTTTAATTATTTGGCCCATTTAACACCGGGGTTCATTACCTATTCCTAAGTACATCTCTACATCAGGGAAATTTGTGTAAAAAAATAAAAAAAGAATGAAAAATTAAGTGTTCAGTCCACTTCTCTTTCAGTCAAGTGCTTTTGAGTTTATATCGCTCCTTTCAGAGCCACAGGACAGTGATTTTACCTCCTAAAATCACCACCTCAATCAAACCATTTGCGCCCAATTTTGAGTCTGAAATAATTTATTAAACACAACAGTGACACAACAGCAGCCGGCAGAATCAGTCTATTTGTCTGCCAACTCCGGTAGCTTGAAGAGCACTTCAGGGCTTCAGTTCTACGTGGGAAAAGAGTACTATAACAGTGAGAAAAAGTGTAAAAAATACCAAAAAAAATAATAATACAGTGTTACATTTAGATAAATACTGATTTTTAAGTTGGTCTTCTTCAACCAGAACAAAAAGTCAAACGAAGCCTTACAGCGACTTATATTCTTGTGACGCTCTGTTTTACGGACTGTCACTGAACTACACCTGTCACACAAACTCTCAGCCATTATGATTGTGTGGACATTTTCAGAATCACGAAGTGGACAAACCAAAATCCTGTTAATGTATTATCATTCACAGGAGCCTTATTTTAATGTTTTACTTATGTCCAGTTGAGCAAACATAATCACTGTTTTAGTTTTTTAGTTTACTGTGATCTAAATGTTGGAGCAGCAAAATATTACCCCTAATATCTCGGAAGTATCAGGTATATAGAATAATAGTTCATATTTCACTTATTAATAACCACTTTACCTCAAACTGATAATTAGACACAACTCAAAGTAAAACTGAGGAATTAGGGAATAATTGGCCTGAGTGTAATTAACTGTAATAAACTGTCAAATTCCCTCCTTTGACTTTTGCCTTTTAATAATATAAACTGCTCATTATTCACTGAGTCTTTGTGCAGATAAGGCGATGCTCCTAAATGTTCTGTTTATGCCAAATAAGCTCTTAAATAAGTACAGTTGGTGCAATATCTCGTAGGTGTTTGCTTGTAATGGCAAATCTAATCAGCGGGATGAAAAACATACACACTTATGTGCACAAATACATGTGGTGTTTGACAGTGTGAGCCGAAGTCTGTCAAACTGGCAATGGCAGCAGCGGGGGTTTGTGACTAAGCTGCCGCCGCTTTGTTCATAAATCATCATACAACACTGTAATTAGTACACGCTGCGTTGACCCTGATTGATAGCAGATAGGAACACATTCATTCAGCCAGAACACACACAAAGCCACGAGACGCACACCGAGGTACGGGCGCCTTCATCTGCGCCCCTTTACTGCAAAAGATAATTTTATCAATAACATTTTATCAATCACAGGAGCCCGTGTTTGCGTGCGTTCGTTCACTGTTGCGCGTCTGCACGTCCTCAGGTGTTGTATATTTTAATTGAACAAGGGGCTGCTCTAATAGATAGGCTTCTTCATAATAAATGGGAGGATCTGCCCTCCTGCAAAACATGTTTGTTAGCATGACAACCCGGCGAGCAGACGCACGCAGAGCAGCTCGCAACAGAGTTATCGACACACACACACACACACACACATACACACATACACACAGCGGGTTATTGATCACAACTGGGCTGAGCTGTAAAGAGTGAGGTCAGGAGGGATACATTATCTTAATGTACTCCTATCCCTTAATGGTGCATATGTCACACACACACAGAAACGCACACACAGGCAGTTACAGAATAGACTGCATGTTAATCTATATCACATCCTAATAGTATGATTCACTCATGTTTGGCTAATAAGCACTTCTTTGCTTTACTCCGACGTCACCCGGAGCATTTTTTTGACCTTATTCAGTGTAAACTATCTGATCAGTGTCCCCCCGAATGGAGAAAACATGGCGTCATATGCAGGGCCATAAAATACAGCGAGGAAATCAGATTAAATGGATCTACTCCCTGGAACAAGCTGAAAAAAACTCCAAGAAGAACGAGGCGTCTTGACATTTTATGCACCATATGAACACAAACAGCATTATTAGGAGATTCCATACACTCTCTAGACCCTCCACTATATTACTCATCTCCATCCCACACACACACTGACAGTGCCATTTTGTGCAAAACACCCCAAGTAAATAACTCGGAGAACCAAAACATAGCATCGAGGACATCTGCATGTACACCACGGTGGCTCTGTCCAGACAAATACCTCAATCAACATGAAGCAAACGCAAAGAGTCGCAAAAATAAATATGCTGATCATTTGTGCATATGCATTTCCATACGCTTATTTGGTGTCAATTATCTCTGCTGCATTGTGTCACCAGCAGGTGGCGCTGTAGGCGACTTCACACATGGCTTTAAAACGTAGAGTAGAAGAAGGAGGTTCTGTTTTCTGTCTAAAACAGCTGTGACATCTTTATATCACAGATAGAAGGAATAAGTTGGTCTCCTCACCGCGACATGTTGTCATATTTAATCGGAATTAAGTGTAACTGATTATTTATTGGAGTTAGATGTTCAACTTCCATTTCCTCTAATTATGTGTGTTTAGTCTTTGGTGACAAACAGATAAAAACACATCAAACAATAGACTGATCAACTTTTTGAACATAACTGGAGAGTTTTTATTTTTTGCCAATTTAATATTTATTGTTAATTCACTTTATTATTTAATTATTTTTTTCTCTTTCATTTGACATTATTCACTGTAAAATGTTAAAATGTGCATTAAATACATTTATGGTAATGTGTCTACTGTTGGGACCAGTGGAATCCAGGTGGTCATCAGAAGAGTTAGTTTCATTTACTCGCATTCGCTGATTTCCCATCAGCCCTTGGTTTAAAAGACCAGATAAATGTATATGTGCACCATCAGTAAATAAAAACAAAGGATGGACAAACAATGGGAAAATAACTTGCACGTTTTATTGAGTAGTAAGTTTACAGAATGACTTCCTCTTTTTCAGCCACTTAACGCTGTTTGAAAACAGACAAGGTCAACGATAACTCCTTTTTGGTACCATTTTACTGCAAAAGAATCCCAGTTGTTGTTATGAGGCGGCGGAATGAAAGTATGTGAAAAGAGAATTAACTATATGAACTTTATAATCAAGTCGTCATTTACTGGATGATGATGCAGGAAATAAAAAGTCAAAGAAAAATGATGTCTCCATCGTCAAACCTTTCGTGTGTTTTCACGTCTGTGTTTGTGTTAGAGCGTCTGCTGGGGTCAGTTTAGGTTCCACTGTTGTGTGAATGTCACTGTTGGATCCAATACAGGAGTATCCAAATGTATTTAAAACAAGATACAAGTTCCATGTACAGTCCTGTGTTCTGTAATCTGGAGTGACGTGTATGTTAGACCCACACTGACACAACAAGGACAGACACACACACACACACACACACACACACACACACACACGTCGTTAACCTCATAGCATATTTGCCCGTCATAATTTTAGCCAAGTTGTGAAATTTGTATAAAATGAAGCAGCAGTGTTAGGAGAGTGAACTTATGCTGATTTCACAATTTGGCCAAAAATATGACTTAACCAACTATGTTATGAGGCTAACAACGTGCACAAAAACCATGTATTGACGAACAGAGACGTCACAGACTGAGGGAAGCCCTTAAAGGGGGAGCGCAGGAAGGAAACCAAACGACCAAATTAGAAACAGGGGAACCCACAGGTACGGTACCCGTCCGCATCCGCCGCGCCGGCCTCGGCACGAGGGGGGAGACGGCGCTGAGAGAGGGAGGGGTTGGACTTGTCAGGGTGATAGATTATACGTCGGCCTGTATGACAGATCGCCGAGAGAAACGGCAGCAGGAGATTCGCCAGGGAACGGAATCTCATCTCAGATTCAACAATAATATTTACATAGCCAGCCTGAAATGAGGGCATCAGCGGGCCTGACAGGATGGTAAATCGAACCAAATTGAGTGAGTGAGCAAGAGAGGGAGAGAGAGAGGGGGGAGAGAGAGAGAGGGAGAGAGAGAGAGAGAGAGAGAGAGAGAGAGAGAGAGAGAGAGAGAGAGAGAGAGAGAGAG
>JAPQRQ010000003.1:27275074-27287284 GCA_037367365.1 Apogon talboti | reverse complement strand
GTGATGATTTTTTGTATCAAATGTTTGCCGTGACGGTGCGCCACGGCAAAACCTTAGCAATAGAAACGCTGTTGGATTTACCTACCAGTGCCCTCAGCGCTGCGCCCCAGTTTGAACATGTAAAATACTGTAAGTCAAACATAGGCCTATATCTCTACTGTATCCTGTTGTTTCTAATTTTAAATTATTTGGAATGTAATGGAATTCAATGTCATAACTGAGTCCAACCTGATTAAAGCCAACTCTTGCTTTGGTTCCAAAAGTGGTCACATTAGTTCAATTGTATTCATTTTATTGGTGTATGATAGTAAAATGTGATTTGAAGCATTTATAATGTTAATTTTGCTTCGTGTCACCCCCTTGAACCCCTGACCCTGGACCCCACCATTCTCCTGCATTTCTTCTCCATGTTTTTTCTGGATCCACCACTGGCTCTGCTCCTTTACGTCATAGTCAGCGTTTCAGTTCATCATAGCCAAAAAGTCTGAGTGATAAAATCCGGCTGAATTACTAGGATACATGTGTAGGCGGGAACGTATCGCCATCCTGCTGGTAAAAGGTCAAACCCCTGCTGTTCACAGGAACTGTGACCAAACCGCAGCAAGACTTGATGAACGGGGGGTATGAGCAAGTATGCAGAGCTGAACCATTTTCACGTGTCAAATGTGAAAAAAAGAGGGTATAATTGACTTAACAGCAGCCAATGGTGAAAGTATTTTTATTAAAAATGCTATCCTTAATGACAAATCTGTGGCACTCTGCACTTTTCAGAGGTAAATATTCCACTTTTTATTCACAGCTTTACCTCCTTTAACTTCCTGTTAATTTCCAAATGTGTTAATTTAGTTTGTGATAAATGAGCTTAATTTAGGGATTGAGCTCAAAGTTCTATTTTGTCTTCACCCAAATAAACTGTAAGCCAACTCAGATAAACTGGAAAATGCATCACTACAAGCTGACTCTATTATCCCTTAGTTATCCATTAGCATTAGCGATTAGCACATTTGGAAGCAGTGAACTGCCATTGAAAGTGCTCGGCTGAGCGTCCTGTCAGCGCTTTCACTTATCCAAAGCATCTGAATACTTCTTAAACCACTGCCTGCAGGAAAAAACATACAAAGAAGAGAAACTCTTTGCTTCTTGACCTTTAACCCAGTCTAAATGGCAGATCCAGACCTCCTGGGAAGAAAATTTCATCCCTTGATTATTTCATAATCAAACTGCTGCAATTACAATAATATCTGGCTGTGATTTTCAAGTGGCAAAAATCACTTCGAAAAAACATGTCAGGCCAATCTGAAAAGAACACAACCTCGATTTCCCCCGTAAACAGCTTTGATGGACCGGCTCAAAATGCTTCCTGATTTTCAAAGCCCTTAAGAAATATCTAATGTTACTGCCCTCTGTGAGTAATTGGTGATTAAAATGATGTGAACACACAATTACACAGTCAGGCCCGGGGTCGGAGTCATTCTCTGATCTCAACATGCAGTCACCTCATGAAAAAGGCAGCAAAACACCCTTTTCACCTCACTTGTAATTCCTTTGGATGCTGTAATCCCTCGCTACTGCCTCCAGGACTTTCCTCTCCTTTTCCAGTTTCCTTCCACAACAGTGCGACCACGACGACCGCCTCCCAGGCCCCGCCCTCTGCCTTCCACACATATGAACACATGGCCTTTTGACACCGAGCACAAAGAGGCTCCCAGCTAAAGCCTGTTCTTTTCTGTCTTTTCTTCGGGCTGCAGCTTCACTCTGCTAAATCTCAGGTGTGTCTCGTTGGAGTTAAGGTCGATCTCACCGTGAATTTAAACCACCGCCGTCTCCTTTCACTTTAAGCTGATATGACTCCTCTGTGCTCAAACAGACTCCGCTGTCAAAGCTTTGTGAGAATTCCGTTTTTTCACGCATGACCCGAAAACGGTTTGGAACTATTGAGTTTGGGCACCGCTTCTGCAGGTTTACTTCTAAACAACGGTGTCACAGTGTCACTGCTGTGTGCCCCAGTGTACATCGCATAAACAAAGGCAACCTTATTTAAGTTTTCATGGTTTTCCTTCAGA
Organism: Apogon talboti; assembly: GCA_037367365.1. Taxonomy (NCBI): domain Eukaryota; kingdom Metazoa; phylum Chordata; class Actinopteri; order Kurtiformes; family Apogonidae; genus Apogon; species Apogon talboti. The sequence goes on along the minus strand of JAPQRQ010000003.1, from coordinate 27,285,221 downwards.
TTTAGTTGAGAAGAGGAAATGGGTCATCGCAATTCGTTGAGATGAGGGGCCGAACTTCAGAATCCAATCGGCAAGTACGTTCGTTTGTAGCCGGCGTTTCCATGGAAACGTCAGCGGTATTGTGATGGGAATCAAGTGGTTAAAAGTAGGGAAAACACCATCGCGATTTGCTTGGAATAATTGGGAGGCGTCTCATCAAGAAAGCGTATACATGTAGTACTGATGATATCAGGGCTGGGGTGTATGCTGTCTTAGCCGGTCACCAATGGACAGCACAAACGGGTCCGGCAGAGGTCCTGAACCACAGCATAAAAAGGGGGTTCTGAGGCAGCTGGTTCCACAGCCGAGACGGCATCGCTCTGGTTCTCCATAAGACCACCGCGAACCTCAGATCCCATACGAACAGCAGCACGGACACTTTCCGGACGAGACGCCCCCCAGTTATTCCAAGCGAATCACGATGGTGTCTTCCCTACTTTTAACCTCTTGATTCCCGTCACAATACCGCTGACGTTTCCCTGGTAACCCTCTTCTCAGAAATGCGGGCTACTTCCTGATCTGATTCTGAGGTTTGGCCCCTCATCTTGACGACACATTTCGTCTTCTCAACTAAATCTGAAGGAAAACCATGAAAACTTAAATATGTTTGCCTTTGTTTATGCGACGTACATTGGGGCACACAGCAGTGACACTTCGATGCCGCCTCAGCCAGCGTTGACATGTAAACCAGAAGAAGCGGATCTCACACTCAATAGTTCCTTTTTGCACAGAGCTCTGCCGTCCTCCATTTGAGAATGTGAAGGTTTTATGGCTTAGGAGCGCTACAGGTTTTTAAAGTGATGTTTTTGCTCTGATGGCAGAGGTTTCCTGTGGCCGGCCTTTTATCGGTTCTGGTGTTATGGCCGACGCATTACTTTCTGTGTAATTTGTGGTTTCTAATAGATGACCTGGAACACCTCCAGCAGTTAACAACTGATGACTGCCTGCTGGAAATCCTTTTAAAGCCCCTTTAACACCTACTCACTCACTTACTCTTGTACTTCAGCTGTGGGTTTTTTTTCCTGAATTTCACTTCCCTTATTTCTGCAATGATAAAAATTGATGTGAATTTGCACATCACACACAGTTTGTGACTCCAACATGCTCACAAACGTACATCTCTCCAGGAGCAAACGGTTATGATGGCAAACAGATGCAGAAACAACAGCTGTTTAATTAAAACATAGCAATTAAAGCTAAAAAAAAAAATGTGTGAAGCTGCTCTGAGCTGCTACCTTCACTGTTCAATGTGATGAGGAGCTCTCAAAAACTTCCTGATGCTTTCTTTATAAATCTTATAAATTTACTGTGTAATTTAACATCATTGTTGTTAAAGTTCTGCACATATTTCTGCTGTTTATGGTGACTTTCTCACTCCTGGTTTCTAAAATAATACAAACAAAATAATCTCAGGAGGATTTCATAGACTTTGTGTACATGAAAGAAATTATCTGGTGGCTGTGAAAGAAATATGTGGGAAATATCAAAAGATTAGCTTTTAACTGCAAACTATACTGGCATAGAAAACAGGACATAACAGTCAGAAAGGGCGATTAAAATAGATATGTCAGACTTTCATATCACTGTACCCGCCTCAGGTTGTTTTCTGTAGTTACCTTTGTTAGTGTATTCATCTCCAATCAGGTTAAAATGTCACAGTATGGTGTATTATTACAATATATTAACAGGGCTGGATGTATGTGTTGGGCAGTAGCTAGTTATAAAAAGCACCATTGAATAAATGCAATTATAATCAGTTGCAGGTACTGAGAAATAATACTAAACATGATGAAGTAACTCATAACTGGATCTGAACAAAGGCAGAGCCTGCATGTTTAACTAGTAAAGACCTTGAACTATTTCCAAATAAATTCTTCTCTACATTTAACCTTTCCTAAGTGTTATATCACCATTTATTATAGCATGATTCTAGGCACACTTTGCATTTTTCTGTGAAAATCATTTACTTCATATCATCATATCCTCTTGAGAGCCAGCAATGCTTTCACAGCTTTACTTAAAGAGGAAAAAAAAAACTACAGAGAACATTCCATAAAAAATTTTTAAAAATGTATCTGAAAAAACTGTTGCATCATGATGTTTCCAATCAAGGCAATTATTCAATGAAAAAAAAAAAATAAATTTTACTTTCCTGCATCTCAGGATGATATAGATGTTCATTAAAGCTCAGAGTTAAATCAAGGTTATTGTTTCATAAGAGGGAAAAGTGAAGTTAAATATATATTGTTGACAGAACATATAAATAAACGTCTACAACCACTGTCATTGATCCAACTCCATGGATTTTACTGGTTAATGAATGTTGGAGAAGATGACGGTGTTTCCACGGTAACTACGGAGCCTCTGAATGTCCAAATGGGCCATATCTGAAGATGACAAACTGAATTTTACAGCAATTATTTACATGTATTGACAGGATTAGTGGTTCAGAAGTTAGGGTTCAGAGGAGTGAAATATATTTATTTAACTCAAATAAAGCAATAAGGATAATTTTTCATAGTTAATCTTTCTCCTGCATTTAGAACACAGATACAGCAGAACTACAACTGAATAAAACCATGAAAAGCCTCAGAATACAGCATGAATGAAACTAACTTTGTGTTGTGTCTTTATATTACTAAAGCTCCTGGTCCGTTTACAGCTGTGCATCGCTTCAATTCGTGCCCAATGTCCGTGTTTCGCTTTGTGCTCAGCTGTGTCCGTCCTCTAAATGCAGCCCTGTTGGCATAAATTGTTAATCTATTTACCATCCCCTGAAGTAGACAGCACAGATAAAGGGCTGACAAACAAAACACAAAGAGATAAAATGTTAAACACCTCATAAAGGCCTTTTTCTATATCAGGGGAATCCACGAAGATCAACTTTGGCAGATGCTGTGGTTCGTTTGCTGACACACTAATGTGAGCTAACGCCAATCAGTCTTAGTGTAAAGTGGTTAGAACTGACCAACAGTATCTAAGGAACAACAACCGGATCTCAACCAATCCAGCATCTATGGGAGCAGAACATTATTACCACCTGTCTGATATTGTGTGGGTTCCTCTTTATCCACTAAAACAGCTCTGACCCGAGGCCTAGACTCCACCAGACCTCTGAAGGGGTGTGTGGGATCTGGACCAAGACGTTCCTAGTCCTGGAGGTGGAGAGGTGGACCTCCATACACAACAACTGTGTCCACACCAATCTAGAGATGGCTTTATTCTGCAGTTTTTGCAATTTATTTATTTGATTTTTGTCTATATTGCTCATTGTTCTTCATTTTCTTGATTACTGTTTGAGATCTGGATAATAACTGTAATAAGCTAAAATAAAACTGTAAGGTGCAAAACAAGTTGAAATATTCCAAATGAATGCTACTCATTGTTTCTTCATTTTTGTTCATTTTCTTAGTTATTTTGCTAATTTTGGTTCATTACTATCTTTATTGTTAGTTACTTTTTCAAAAAACATATATATTTTTTAATTTCTGCTCATTTTTGTCCATTTTGTTGATTGTTTCTTACTTTCTGTTCTGTTTGTTGATTATTTTGCTCACTTTTGTTTGTTGTTGAGATGTAAATAGTCCTGATCATTGTCACAGTTTTTAATATTGGACATAAGTTGAGGAGACGATACCAGACAAAAACCAGTATCAGGCTCTTCACATGGTCAAAAAACACAAAATGTGGATGTGTATGAAGGAGTCAGGTGTTCATCAAGGACAGAGGCGGAATGCATGAAAAAGGAAAGGGCAAAAAGTACTGCTGCAAAAGCATCCCTATAGGTCCCTATAGGTAGGAAAGGACTTTTATTTTTACACCATAATGCATCGGACATGTTGTATTTTTGCTCCAGTTACTTTTTGAACATTGATCATTGGTGTTTTGCCACAGTCCTTTTTGCCCTTTGTTTTTCATGGGGTTATGCTGTCGAACATGGAAATTCAACAACATTTTCTTTCTGAAATCAGAATTCTCAAAGTCAACCCTGACGACACTTCTACAGATTTATTATCAAATACTTGAAATATTGCTTATTTTGACTAAGTTATTAGATGACTAGTATGGTATAGTTAGCAGCAAATAAACAGAGTCCATCCAATCCATCGGGGGGGGGGGGGGCTCATACCGAACATATTTTATCCACAGCAGCTGATAAAACATTACACTGTACATGTGGATAGAGTTAATGTCTTGATGTGAGTGTGTTGACTTCATGTAATGGTGTAAATCAGAGCGTTTCAACTATATTTTCCCATGGGCCGGAATGTCGGAATGCTACGGACTGTGGGCTGGACCCCTGAGGTTTTATTCTATTATTGGATGTACAAGTGGCACACATCACATCACATTTTCACACATTTTCACACATTCACATTCTTATTTAACCCGTTAACCCGTTTTGTTAAATTTTAACGTACCATCACAGTCACATTAACTGCTGGCTTTTAGTCCAAGTAAGAAATGTTAGCATAAAACAGTTCACGACCATCAGTACTGCTTTGTTCTCCGATCAAGACAAATTTTCTATTTTCACCGTCAACTTTGTGTTTCTTCTCTATTGAATGTGTCGTGTCTTCATATTGAAGCCAGCCTCTCTGGCCTTCCGTAAACAGTGGCTGTGCTGCAAAATAGTGTAAAGTGACGTAAAATAGCGTAAAGTGTCGCAAATAGCCGTATCTAGGGTTAAGTAGCTGTTGAACTACTTTTTTACTATTTGTGGGTAGAGGGGCCACGGGCCGGTCCAATTTGATTGATGGGCCTGTTCTGGGCCGCGGGCCACCTGTTGAATAGCCCTGGTGTAAATGATTGTTTATAATTCACACAAATTACTGCCAATGTGCTCTAATTCATTTTCATTGAGCTGAGATCATATAAATGCGTTCATATGAGTGTAGCAGACACAACTATTACTGAATGCAACATGTGACTAAGGGTTTGGGGTAAACACTACCCTGGCGTCGTCCCCCGTCTCCACCCCCTCGCCTCAGCGATGGCTGCCGTTTCTCCGCCATCTGTGTTGCGGGGCCATGTGAGAGCCCGTCCCTGTAGCCAGGGACTGAGGAAGTCAGATTGATTAAACAAGCTGCTGGCATAATGTGATCATGTATCAGTCAGCCCACACGTTTAGCTCTGTAATTCTTTCTCCACGGCAGCCTGTCTCCTCTCCAGCTTTGGCCTTTTGAAGTTGAGATCTCACAAATCCCCCCTCCCCTCCACATCCTCCCCTCCCTTCTCCCTCCCATCCTCTTCATCTATGCATCCATTCTTCGCGCTACATCATCCTCCTCCCATGTGTCCCGCTGTCCATCCCAGCCTCCAGCGCTCTTTCACCCTTAATAACTCCTCTCACCCTGTCCGTCCTGACCTCCGGTGTTCCTTCGCCCTCCATAACCCCCCCCGTCTCCCCGGTCTGTCCCTCTCATGCTGCTTCTACCCATCATTAGGCGCTTTTCCTCCACTCCCTTCCCCTTCTCTATGAGCTGGCTGTGTAGCTGAGTGTTGCTTTGCTAATGGCACTCCAAGGGAGCGCAGAGATAATACTGTTGGCTTTAATTAAAGACATTAAAGGGCTGGAAAGACACAGAGCTCCCGGGATGATGTGTTCTCTTCTCACACCTACTGAAATACCTCACTCTCGTCTCTTCTGCCTTCATCACTTTCACTGCTGCTTTCTTCCTCCCATCCTACGCCTACTGTAACTCACTTCCTTCCTGTTTCCTCTAATGTACAGATGAATGACACATTAAAGCAAAGACATGAATAAATAAGAGGAGAAACATGAAAAAATACCTCCACACACAGCAGCAACTGGAATAAAAATGCCGAGCAGGTCCAGTCGATTCTGATTTTGGATTAAGATGACTTTGAGAGCGGGTTCATTGTTGGGACATCGCCTGCTCATCAAGCCCCAAAGTGCTTTCAATAGAAACAGTGACTAAAGTGCACTTAGATCTATAGGAAAGACATCTGTACAGTCTCAAAGTATACGCTTTACTCCGAGGCTGCACGATTTCACCAAAAAGTCAAACAACAATCTTTTGAAGCAGAATCACAATGCAAGACCTGAATTACAATTGTCTCTCCTCTTTTAAAATACAGGCAATTTATAGCCAAAATATATGCTTTCCTCCTGTTTTTCTTTCGTCTTTCTGGAGGTTTCGTCTGTGTGCGAAGCTTTGATGTCGTAGCTGATGGAAAACTCTGCATTGTTACATCATTTTGGACTGATATTTTTTTGACAATATCCAGATGAAGTAAACAAACATCCTCATTTTCCTGTACATACAGCTGCAGCGTTTCTATTAATTACCTGGACTGTGGCGGCCTGTCTCGCCCTGTCAGAGTCCTATAATCAACCACTGAGGTTCCGCAGTGGCATAAATCTAAAGTATCTGCACATCAGAGTTCAGAAGACGCACTTAACGGCAATTCTTCAGCATCAGTTTTTTCATCAGCAGCAAAACAACATGTTACATAAACTCTACAAGTTGGTCTGGACTGAACCCAAACACTGTGGTGCAAACAGATGCCAAAGAATCACTGTAAACACTGAAATAAATGCACTAGCCCGGCCATCTGTACTACTGATATTAAATCTATACATTAGTACAACATTCATTCATTCATTTTTCTGGACCATGTGATCCTTGGGAGGCTCATAGCGATGCTGGAGGTAGGTTAAAGCACTTAATGGAAAATACTGTAACTACACTAATAACAGGACACTTAAAATAAATGTTGACAGTGCCGTTATTCTTTTTTTTTTATTACACAATCTGTACGATCCCTCTGAAAAGCAGATAATATAACAAATTAAGGTCTAAGATTGTGAAATCTCCCGCTCCTACTTCACAGAAAATGCACAGTGCAGTACAATGGTGCTTTCCAGTGCTTTACTATTATATGCTAATGAATGCATTTTAATCCTGCATTTACGTGTACGACACATTTTACTGCCGTGGATGATAAAGGTTCTCATTTTAACCACTTTATACACTGTCAGGTAGTTTAATACAGCAATGTATCATTATTCTATCACAGGGTTTCCTTAGTTTTTAGAGGTCTTGGTTGATGTGTTAGTCAGAAGAGAGTGAAATTATTTGAAGTAATATATTTACCATTTTGGAGAAACTCAATATATGTATAGTCAAAAGTCTATATGACCATTTTTCCTGAATTTGTAGAGTATTGGGATAATTTGAGTTTTTATCTTACAAGAAAATGTGATAATAATCCATAATCCATTTCACATTATTTTGGACCATTATTATCATATCAAACAAAAGCTAGAGCAGCTGATAAATAAATAAATACCCAAAAAGGTTACAGACAAAATAAGTCTAACTGCCAAGAGTAGATGTGGAAGAGATCATTTCGATAGTTCTGATGCTTTCTTGACATTAATTTGGCTTAGGTGATGGACCTGAGGCTGATAAATCTCTGTATAAGATCATCATAATATGTTTGTAGTGTCACTGTCTATTATGAACCAAAAAAAAATAAAATAAATCAGCTCTTCATGAGGTCAGAGAACTGTTTTCAGTTTCATGACCATGCATTTTCAGGTTTTAAAGACTCCATTTACAGCAGCTTAAGAATGAAGATCTCAACCCATGGAGCCACATCTTCACTCAATGTTAAAAATTCCAAATCAAGTAAAAAAAAAAAAAGTACAAAATAGAGAGTAAAAACTGTAACATATACCTCTGAAGTAGAAGTATGAAGCTGCATAACATGGAAAAACTATAGCAACGTATAAATATCTCACATTTCTACTTAATCTTACTTTATCTGTAACATACTCTCACTTCACTGTAGGATTTTCTAGCGGGACCAAGTGGTTAAACTGTTCATTAAAGAGATGAATGCACATTTGAGAGTTGTGTGGTAAAAACCATCAGGACTGGTCTGCAGAGATGTGGAAACAGTGATCTGGTTATCCTTCATACTCTCCTCAAGTGTGCTTTCTGCCAAGAGCCCCAAACAGGCTTCAATCTGGACCATAAAAGTTCTGCAAATGAAATGTGTTTTATATGCTGATGACCTTTCAAAGACATTATTAAAAGGCTCAGTTTGGCCATGACAGTAAAGCTGTATGGGTTTGGTTTCTGTGTCTTGTCCAAGTGAGTGAGAGCTGTTTAATAGACGCTGCTACAGAAGGATTAAATATCAGGTCTTTAAAGTGGTTCTGTGTAGTACTGATATCCCAAAGAATCACCAGCATGATAAGTCTGGTACCAGAACACACTTAGGACCAAAACCACCAATGAACCAACACTATGTATCCACAGACTGTATCAGTCACTGAATAAAGTATAAAGCTCATTGTTTACACACATCTGTATTATGGTATCAACAAGTTTTGTTCTTCAAACTGAAACTCATTAATGCTTGTTTTGATTGTCAGTCAAAGTAACACGGTGTCTTATAATCTTCAGGTGCTGCATCAGCTGATAGTTTACATTATAGTTCTGTTAGCTTAGCTCTGTTTTTAGACTGAAAGCAGCCACAGTAAAACCACTGATCACCTCTGTTGTCTGTACGGTTTGTGTTGTCAGTAGCTGAGGTCAGAACTGTCACAGTTTAGTCTGAACCGTGGATCAACAAACCACAACTTAGCAAAGATAAGAACATCCCATAATAACTTTATAGATTCATACGCCTCACCCGTGTAGAAGAAATGCTAACATTTCAGCATCAAACTCCATTGTTTTCTTTTACAGCTGAGTCCAGTCCGGCTTCTATTTTTGTCATTTCCTTTTCTTTGAGTTTAAAGGTTGTTTCTTAATGGTTCTCATCCCACCTGGTCACTCTCTGATGCTTTGGTCACAGACACTACTCCCTCTAGTGGTGACATAAATCCCCCGGCCTAGCACTGGAAATACTACATTCACTTCATATCTCTACAATCCAACACATCGACAGCTTTATTTTAAACACTACAATGAAAATTACAGGTCATTTGTTAATATTTGAAAGTTGAAACACTTCTTTAAACATTAAAATGGTCAGGTATCTAAGTATTGGTCGACAGAAAGTTTCCATATAGAAGTATAGAAATTTTTGGGATCTGAAGTATTGGGCCGTCTCCGTCCTCCATGCTGATATTGTCAGTAAACATCTCCTGCATAATTCATTCAGAGGCTCTCCTGGGTTTTCGGTCTCCGGCGACTTCTTCTGCACCTGCTCGCAGAAACAGATGCGGCTCAGATGACCAATACAACCATATGCTCTGAATCTGTGGCAGTTTCAGAAAGTGCCAACATTAAGCACCACCAATGAATCAAAACAGACAGAAAATTATGTGCAGCTGTTTGAGGTAAGGACAGGCAAAACAGATGACGTCAGAGCCCGGTGTGATGGATCCGGGGAGTCTTCAGGCCGTCCTCCACAGCTCACAACATATATTTGACTGAGGGAGGACACAGTGGGTTTGGGGGAAGCATAAGGGGACGTTTACAGAAGGGGAGTGTGTCAAAGAGTGCATGTTTGCGGTGGCTGAAATGTTGCTAGATGGTAAACAAAAACGTGAATCCGGCTCTCAGAGATATTAGCAGTCAGAGGGGTCACTGCAAATCAATACAGGTTGTTGTGAGAGATCACCTCTACCCTGAAGGGAGCGGTTTGTTTCAGGATGACACCTTTTCTATCTGGGATTAGGGCTCATTGAACAGTTAGGTTAGTATGAAAATGATGTAATGCTAAAACACTGCCCATACAAAGGGGCTTCAAAAGTTCACAGAAAAGGGACACTTAATGGTTTAAGTTATGAATTTTATTTTTCTTCATATACAATCATATGGACAAAAGTATGTGGACACATTGAATTCAGGCGTTTCTTTTCTGACAGGGGTCTGGGATACAAAACAATAATGACAAATGTAAGAATATAGTTCTATATGGTCATAAATACTGTATTATATTGCTAATTAATATTGATGTTTATATGTCAAATCATCATGAACAGGACATCTTACGGCTGTAGACATGATGTGTCCCAATACTTTTGTCCATATAGTTTATAAACATCAATATTTCCTTAAAGTTCAATGGGAGATTTTTATTCCTATGTGAGATGTGAAAAAAGTAGATGGTTAGTTGTTGT
>JAPQRQ010000003.1:27201903-27215962 GCA_037367365.1 Apogon talboti | reverse complement strand
TCTTATCTTATCTTATCTTATCTTATCTTATCTTATCTTATCTTATCTTATCTTATCTTATCTTCTGACTGTAAATTCTTTGTTACGATCTCAAGAATGCCTATTTTTATGACTAAGATGCATGTTCAATCTGTCAGTGTTTTAATTTTTGACATGATTTTGTTGTTTGGACTTGTCTGTCATCTAACAGTCATTTATCACTGATATCCAAGGGCAGGTCCAGTGGTATTTTTAAGGTTGTGTTTTGTAGATTTTCTGTCTTCCAGGAGCAGAAGCCCGGTTCTACAGCTTTTACTTGAACCACAGTCAGTAGTAGTGGCTCAGTGCAACAACGCCCTGATGACAAATAGAAGGAAAATGGTCCAGTGTGAGTCCAAGCGTATGATTGTGTGTGTGTGTGTGTGTGTGTGTGTGTGTGTGTGTGTGTGTGTGTGTGTGTGTGTGTGTGTGTGTGCGGCAGCAACAGGCCAAAGAGCTGATGGATGATGAATATGGGCTGTACAGTTTCAGCCCTCTGCTTTCATCTGGCTCTGACCTCTCCCTTTTTGCCGGCATCAAGATAAGATAGAAACACCCCCACTTATTGCCGCTCGTGCGTGTTGTATCTGAAACGCACCACACAAACACACACACACACACACACACACACACACCTCCACCTCGGCTTCAAATGAACAGAATCAGCTTTTCACCTTCTCTCTGTCTCAGGCCATGCATCATCAGGGGAGGGAGGAGGTGGCGGCTGTTATTACAGGACGGCGCCTTGCAGAACCCCGGTCCAAAAAAAAAAAGACAGAGAGAGAGAGAAAGGGGAGTGTTGCTATGGAAACAGTTCGGACAAATGTAATTGTCTCCCTCCATCTTTGCAGGTCAAGGCAGCAGGCATTTCAGCTCCATAATCTCTGGGTCTCCTCCGTATCTACCCACCGGCCTGTGAGGGTATAATAGGTTTCCTGGAGCTGCGACTTACAAATACGCCCTCTAATATATGGAGTGATTTCATAACCTGTTGGACTGCAGTGTGTGTTTGAGTGTGTCTCTCTGTGTATATGATCATATCTTATTTGCTCTGAAATGAGATACTGTATCTTAACAAGTCTGGAGAAAGATGACAGCCAGACAGTAAACCTCAAGACCAAACACAGCAGTTTCCATTAACCCATACAGACCCAGTGGGTACTTCTGTGGCAGTTCCCAAATGACATTTTCTCTCAATTTGACCGTTCTGAAGTAATTTATCACCATTTATACACTATATGGACAAAAATATTGGGACGCATTGAATTCAGGTGTTTCTTTTCTAACGTTCATCTGAGATACAAAACAATAATGACAAATGTTATAATATAGTTTTATATTGTGAGCCTCTGAGCGTCCAAATGGGTCAGATCTGATGACCATGAAAAGACGACAAACTGTATTTTACACCAGTTAAGACTTGTTTTTACTTAAATGATATATTTTGCTGAAAGTCACTTTTTCCTCAGTTTTCTTTGTTTTAATGTAATAACCTTTGAATCTACGTGATCAGTAAATTAAATATAGGAAAATACCTGATTTCTACTGAAAAATGCAAAATGCAGAGGATAATATTATAATGAATGGTGATAAATCATTCAAGAAACTTTTAATGGAGAGAATGAAGTTGCTACGAAAATAGTTTTAGGTCTATAAGGGTTAATTTTCTTATATGTGCTAATAAACTAAAATAAAAAAGGTTCGATGATCCTGTTTAGATCATTACATAACATCACAAAGACCTGTTTTAATACAAGAGAATCTTTTAAGAAACATCCAACAATTGGTGAAATAAGACATGAAAGAATGTAAACTGGAACTGGGAGAAAGGATAAATCTGAAAATAAAGATTTGTGATGATCATAAACAAGTTAATTTACAAATATCTGACAACGAAGATCGAGAAAAGTAAAAATAATCACTGAATGAAGTTGTGCATCAGAGGGTTCAGCGCCGGCAGAACTTGAAACCATGTGTTGTGAACTGTACGTATGTGGACATCCAGCCGAGGAGCGAACTTGGCAGTAATAAATATAAGTTCACGCATGGCAGACCCAGATAAGACAAACCCATTATGAAGTAAATAAATAAATAAATATATTGCGAGATAACGGCGTCCGATTATGAGGATGCTCTCTTTGCTTGTTGACTCGTTCTACTCTGTGATATTACTTCAAAGAACCCAATAATGGAAACGACAGCCAGATTTATCACATCTCTACATGGTATCGCCAACACAAAAGGCCAAAAGAAAAACAAAATGTAAATCTGTTATCAATGTTTCATCAACCACATCTTTGGTGTATGAATGTGTGATTATTAATTGAGGCCTTGTGTTTTAGATCACAGCCTGTTGGAGAAGGGAAAAGTCAAGCTGCGAATATGAAAACACACACGATGCACAGATAAACCTCTGAATATTCTTTATTTGCTCCCCGACACCTTTGATGCAGATGCAGACGCTGTTAATTCTGTACAAAGTCAAACTGTGCTGTGTTCCTGCATTTGACTGTGATAATGAAAGTGAAGACAGTGTGAAGCTCAGACCGACGTGGAGGTGTTGATGATGTCGACGCTCAAAAACACCTGGATTAAAGACTTCAGTTTACACGTCTAGACAATAAACAAAACTACTAAGTCATGGTACGAGTGTCAAAACGTCGGTGTGATGTATATTCAGTAGATGGCACAGACTAAATGCTTAAGATAAAGAGGTGAACGGTGCAACTGTGACGATCACAGCACGTTTTGGTCTCAAACTTCATCAGTGAAAGCAGCGACAGATTGAGAGTTGTCGTCTTTGAGGCAGTGCAGAAGAAACATCATGTAAATGCAGACGTTAGAGCAGGGCTGTCAAACTCATTTCAGTTCAGGGGCCACATACCCCCAGTACGATCTGAAGTGGGCCGGACCAGTACAATAATAACATAATAATATATAAATAATGTCAATTCCAAACTTTTCTCTTGGTTTTAATGTGAAAAAAGTTAAATTACATGATGAAAACATTTACATCTACAAACGATCCTTTAAAAAATTGTGAACATGAACAACTGTGAAAAAACACATTTATTAAGAAAAATAAGTGCAATTCTAACAATTCAGCCTCAGTTTATCATTTTCACATGTGCATTACAACTTACAGATCACAGTAGATCTACAAATGCACATTAAAATTACACTTCTCTTAATACATTTCAGATTATTCAAATTTTTTGTGAAAAGACAGTTTGTAAATGTAAACATTTTCATGTAAATTAGTTTTTTTACACTAAAACAAAGAGAAGAATTTGGAACCGTTATTATAGATATATTATTTTACTGGTCCAACCCACTTCAGATCCAATTGTGCTGAATGTGGAACCTGAACTAAAACTTACTATCTTCAGTGTAATTTTTGTATTTCTCATATTCATCCCACGGGCCGCACTGGACCCTTTGGTGGGCCGGTTATGGCCCACAGGCCGTATGTTTGACACCTGAATGTTACTATGCAAGACAAGGTTTTGATGAGGTTTGTTTCTTCATGCTTTCACATTTTTCCATTATAGTGAGTGGTACTGACTTTCATATTCAGTACGACACCGACACACAAAGACACAACTGTACCTGGATTTGTACTTAATTGACACTAGTTGATTAATAGTCCAATAAAAATAGAATTAACCGTTTTGATAAGCGATTATACATTTCATTTATATTTTTTGCCTCTCAAATGGGATAATTTCATCAGTTTTGTTTTTCACATCAATCATTTAGTTTTTGTTTAGTGGATGACTTCAACATGCATAACGCCGAAGCCCCGCCCCTCAAGGGACGCCAACTCCACAAATACAATGGCAGTCAACGTAAAGACGAATAATTAAACAATTACACGTTTGTCAACTTCAAGGATACTTTTACAAGTCAAGAAAGGAAAGAAACGTCTAGTTTTGTGTTCAACAGCTCAATGGACTGCGTCTCTGCCATCGTACACATTACCTCAATTTTTGACAATGAGGAGAAAAAGTCATAAAAGGGGTGAAAATGCATCAAATCTGGTCATGTTGAAGCAGCAGAAACATCTTCAGATTCCAAACAGATCGTGGACAGACAGTTGCCATGTTCAGCTCTGCCACCTTCAGTTTGTCATTTTTATACATTTATTTATGTATTTTCAGTCTGATAGTGCCGCAGTTTTACAACACACTTCAACTTTGACTTGTAGAGTTACCTTTTAACCTGGCACACCGAATAAATGATGGCATCAGGAAATGATTTCCCCCTCCACTGACCACTATTCATATTATTTATGTTACCCTTTTGGAGTTTCCACCTTATTTTGTTATTTGTTGCACATTTTAAACACGCTTATATTTAACAATTAAACTATTATGAATATAAATCCTGATTAAAAATACTCGACCTTCGCTCCAATTAAAAATGTCCCTGTCAGAACATTCACACCTAAAGAAAATGCAAACCAGGTACACACTAATGTATGAAAATACAGCAGTGATGATAAACATAGCACGTTAAATATGAGCTCAAAATCTGAAGGATGATTTTTGGGACATATTTTTACTGCCCGATGAAATTGGACACAAAAAAAAAACAAAACAAAAAAACAAACACACACAAAAACAGAAAACAAGTGATGAACATTAAGTAAGCACCGCTCAACAGAACCAGACAAGTCCTTCAGACCTGTATATGATATATTACCTCTACATAATTGATAATGTGTTACTGCAGTGTGATGCCGAAAACCACATCACTGAAAAAATTGCATCGGTTGTTTTTATTGTGATATGTTGTCAAATAAAATTGAGCTTTTTTTTCTACACAGGGTCAATACACTCAATTTATTCATGAGAAACTACACCGTAAAGACGTTTTATTTGGGATTTCACCACGAGATTGTGGAATCCCATAAATTGAGAATGAGGTGACCCCAAACCAGCCACTAGATGCTTTTCTTCTGTTGTTTAATGAACCGTCCTGCTGAGGAGGCGGTGAAGCAGCAGCAGAGGACGCATCATTAGTCTCTAAGCCTCAATGAAGCCAAAAAATGGAAGAAAAAAAACCAAATCTAACTCCATTGTCCAGGAAGTTCTAATTAGTACGACTGCAGTGTTACAATGCACAATCTGACAAAAAATAAATGTACTTTTAAAGATTTTTTTGGAATTTGATTGAATAAATGCGTGTTAATCATCATGTTTTCTACATCTTCTCACGCTCTCCCTTCACCTAAAGCAGCTGCAGGTCTAGTGGTAGTGGCAGATGCTTTTACACCAAGCAGAGCGTCACAGAACCAACGACATTTTAACCACGACCATAATCTGAGGAGACTGTTCAAGCAGCGCAGGCTTTGAACTGCTCATTTGTTCATCTGGTTTTCATCCTGGTGAGCCAATCTAAGTGGAAATGTTATGTTAAATAAAGGAGAAGGTGCTTGAGACAGGATAAGAGTTTTGACTTCTAGGCCTACTTTGATTTTAGTCCACTTGAGTAAAGATCATCATCCGTGCGGTCTGTTCAGCCCGTTCCACCAAAACCAGCCACTTTGGCCCGAAACTTCAGTCGTCTGAGGATGAAGGCGCAGAGCGAGCGCCATCCGGATTCATCCCACAAGATCATCTCCGAGTCTCTTTATCCCCTTACATCAGTGGGTATTTTCACTGGTAATGAGTCCTCCAGAACTGCTGCAGCCACACTCGCCCCCTCAGACGTCTTCAAACTGTCCCCTGGTGCAACTTTCCCCCTAAAAACCAGCAGCTGCTGCAGTCGAAATGCCTCGGAACGTTTGATTAGTGTCACGAGAGCGCCGCTCATCAGCAGCGGCGGCGATGGAAGCCTGCAGACACGTCTCCTCGCTTTTAATTGTTTAGAAAACCCAACACGCCCGCTCGCAGACAGCTGCTGCCTTCCCGGAAAGCTGCACCGAAATATTTCATTCATTTCTTATGGTCGCTCAGGTGGGGATCGGCCAACCCGGCGCAGTTTCCTTTTAAGGGGTGAGTGTTTCTTTGGAGACTAAACGTCCACTGAAGGGTCGAAAAATGGTGTAAGACGCTGCCCTGAGAAAGACTCCAGACGAGGCAGCCTGGTTTATCTTCCTGACAAACACACGCCGGCCAAAGACAGGTACAGTTAGCAGTTACTCGTCCTTCCCCAGCTGTGGGGTTATCAGCTGAGTACTTCTACGGCCCAGACTGAAATCCTTACAGTCAGTTATTTGTTGAGGAATATCTCATCACTGACACCAAATTTCAGTCAAGAGTAAACCTCATCCACCCGTGAGTTAATAAGCAGAACTGTCCAAATATCCACTCATGCTGGTGAGTTACAAACACCAGTCTAATTTGTTCCACCAGAGCTTCACAAAGCACCAAAACCATTTCCCATTTCTCATAAGAATATGAAAGAACATTATGATTTCTGCCACTGCTTCTGCAATTTTATGCTTTTATACCTTTTTATTTCTCCGTATTGTGTTCATGGTAAATAGGTGCATTTTATGTTGTTGAACTCGTTTTAGTGGAAAATCCCAGTAAAAAGATGAAACATAACTTAAACTTAAGTATTTTTTAGTGAATCTGTTCATATTTTTTAGACTATGAACTTGATTTAAGTGTATAAATGCATAGGAGATGGAAGCTAACACTAAGGGCCTGTATCATGTGGTGATTTTCTTTTTGTGCAAAAGGATTTTCAGACATTACTTTTCAGGACTCAGTGTCTAAACCACAGTTTTTTGGTAGCATGTTGTTGGATATCACCCAGCTCTACTCACACTCAAATAAAACCGGACCTTTACACTTTCAACTGATCCAAGGCCTGAGTCCGAAAGACCAGAATGTGACGACAGAGGCGGGTTGGATGGAAAAAGTGTGTGAACTCTTGTTTCAGGGCTGCCAGTATCCGATTAGAAGAACAACCAGTCCGACTTGGAGTAAAGAAGGAGCAAACGTGTCCATGGACTCAGCTCAGCCCGCCGCCTGACGTCAGCGGCAGCCGCAGTGGAAGTCGGCGTTGGGGTCGCGCAGCAGCTTCTTGCGGTCGATGTGCAGACAGTCTATGTGGTACCAGGCGTCGCACACGTCGCACTGGATCCACTGCACCGTGTCCTGCTGGGGCAGCAGGCACCGCGGGGCGGCGCACGGCTCCACGCCGCCACCGCCACCGCCGCCCATCACCTCCTCCTCGTCGTCGTCATCGTCATCGTCGTCCTCTGAGGACGAGGAGGAGGAGGAGCCGGAGGAAGACGAGGCGGAGGAGGTGGAAGAGGAAGAGGAGGAGGATGGAGAGGGCAACGAGGGGCGGGGAGGGAGAGGGTGTTTTCTGGGCCGACCCCGACGTTTACTGCACAAAAAAATTAAAGAAGAGTCGTAAAATTAAAAAAGACTGAGCAGGACAGTTTAATGGGCTTAGAATTATACAGGATTACATTCTGCCATAAATACAGGGTATCTGCACAAGTACAAATGTAAGGAATTCTAAGACCTTTTAAACGCCTCAAGAAGGGAAAGTATTAGAGCACACGTTAATACGACTACAGTTTTACTGTTTGTCAAAGTCAGACAGAAAGACACAGAGTGTCTGTACATGACTCAACCCAAATCAAATACATATGAAAGGTCTCCTCTCCTACAATGTCAGATGTTTAAGACATATATATTTGTGTTTCTGTTGTTTCAGCTTGAGGTGGAGCCTGTTGGAAAGATTTCATGTCCAGTTTTAACAAAGGGACACTGGGTAAACCATCACGTGATCAATGGGAAAAGAAAGACGAGAAAAGGCTCTGTCAGACGAATGAATCATTTTCTGAGATATATCGGATGAATTGAACATTTATTAAAAACAAATAAATAAATTTAGAGTAGGAAAAGATAAGAAACTATTGATTTTATCTCAGCAATGGTACTGAATGTGTAAAATATTCACCTGAAAAGGAACTAAATCTGTCAAACAAATCAATTAGAGTGAGAAGTACAATATTTGTCTGTAGGTGTAGTGGAGCAGAGCTATAAAGCATCATAATAAGTACATAATAATTAAGTAGAAGTATCTCAACGTTGTATTTAACCCTAGTCAAGGGTACAAAGATCCTTCTATTTACATATTTCCTCATTATGATGCTTAAATAAAGGGTACTCAGTTAACCCATCACTGCAAGAACCTGATTCTACTTTTGACATAATTTATGTAATTATGGGACACTGGGTTAAATGACAGTGTTGGTTAATTACATCTGCATCTATGTATTCAGTCTGAATTTACACATGTTGTTAATTCATAATTGTCTTTATAGTAACAGCAGACCTGAAAACACTTCTATACTTCTGTACGAGGCTTCACTGATGGAACTGAACTCTGTCTGTTCGTTTACCTGGTCTGGTGGTGGAACCTGTTGAACTGGACCCTCCCTCTGTCCTCAGTCCGGATCCTCACCGAGGGCGAGGCCAGGCTGTAGTTCTCCCCTCCGACCACCAGGGGGGAGAAGACTGGGGAGCTGTTGGCCCTCCGCCTGCCCCTGGGTGCGGATGGAGAGCTGTGGGCAGTTTTCTGTTGTCTGAAGGCGGTGATGTTCCCGTGCATGACGGTCTGGACCCGGTACGTGGTCTCCACTTCCTGTCTGTGTCCGGGCGGGGCGGCGTGGTTCACCTGCAGCAGGTGGTGGTTCAGCCGGCTGTTGGTCATGGCTCCGTGGAAGCTGCCGATGGTCCTGATGCCCACGGGGAAGGGCTTGGCCTCCAGGGGCCGCCTGACTTCACTGTGTCTCTGCAGCGGCAAAGCCTGAGGCGAGTTGAACCCCTCCGACTCCGACTTGTAGAGTCGCCGCCTCTTCTTCCCCCTCGCCCTCTGTCCATCCTCCATGACTCCTCCCAGAGCTGTTACAGAAATTAAGGATCGTTTTGAACTTGAGAATTGACACATCATTTTTTTTTTTTTTACATTTTCATTAGCTTTTATTTGCTCTAGGTTTGGAATTTGATTCCAGTTTTACAAGTCACTTGAGTTTTCAGAATGGACTAGTTTTAGTCTTTCTAGGTTTTATGAGGAAAGCCTTGATTTATAGAAGCAGAAAATGAGGAAGGATGAAAGAATACATGATATAAAACAGTATTCACAAACTACTGATGTACTCTTGCGTATTGACACCTTAAGTACACCGTTATGCCCCTCCCCTCTGTGTTAATCTCATGTCAGTGTGCTCTGGGACACATGCCCATGTACGACTCTCGTTGGTCTCCGTTCCTTCATTGGAGTTTAGTGAGTCTACAACACCCATATCGAGCACAGTGGGTTCATTCTTGTAAACCATGACCCGTTACACTGGGAGAGCAGCTGGTTTTGACCTGCAAATCTATTTTGTTTTTGTTTGTTGCAGATTTCTAGTTTATGTTTTTCAAAGCTGTATTTTTAAAGGTATATTTAAACTAATCTATTCTACCAGTATTATAATCATACACTTCACTTGTAGAAAAAGGATAAAATCAGATTTAAACCCAATAAAATATGACGTTAAATTGGAGGATGCAGGTGCTAGATCCTGGCAAATTACATTTAATAATTCAAAAACACCTCCATATGAAAGACCTTTTAAACAGGAGATGGAAGATCATAATGTGACCTTTCTGACTTCAAAAGGCAGATTCTCCCACAGGTTGGGGCTCTGACAACACAAACCCCTGACCATCTCTTCACCTTTTTCACTTTCAAGTAGGTACTTTCTAAAATATAGAGTTGCCAAATCTTGTTCCCACCTCCCCCCAATAAATGGGGGACATGTGACCCTTCAATCCTAACACCATTTCAGGGCATGTTTCTATTGAAAGTGAAGAAGAAAATCCAGTTTGAAAGGCGTGGTCCTGAGCTACCGTAGTTTAGTAAGTAAGTAAAGTTTATTTATTTAAGTAAGTAACATTTATTTATTTAAGTAAGTAACATTTATTTAGTTTTAGTCTGGATAGATAAGGACAGATTTGGCTACTCTGCTGCTTTGGCTATAAGCTACTAAAACTTGCTGCATTTTACTGTCTACTAATGTAAGTTAATGTATTTTAAGGATAAGATGAAAAAAACAACACCACAAAGAAAACTTCCATGTAAATATGTTCAAAGTTCAATTTTACTAAAAGTTATGCAATCCAATATGGCCGCCGCCCTGTGACGTCATAATATGCAAATTAGATGAGTACATTTAGATCATACCCAATATTTTTCTCATTTACAGTATGACTTTATCTCTAACCACTTCCAAGATACAGCTTCATGAAACCTTGATATCATAATTTAATATTTTCAGAATAAGACCCTCTGGGGCCTAAAGGGTTAACATAACAGACTAGTCTAAACACCTTTATAAAACTTGGCTTCACTTCCACACCCCTATCTTTTCCAAATGCACTAATCCCTTCTTTCCTACGGTAAACCACCAGCAGCCATGTGTTCATCTAAACCTCCGTGGGTCATGGTAGTGTCTGAGTTTCATGGTTCTGCTGATCCTCACTCACCTCCTCGACTCCTGGGCTCGTCCGAACTGTCGTCTTCCAGCAGAACAGTGTGAGCCGACTTCCTCCTGCTCCTGGAGGCAGCTGGGAGGGATTTGTTTGAAGGCAACGACGCTGCAGTGGAGAAGGCTGGAGGTGTGGAGGGAGGGAGCAGGGAGGAGAAGCCCACGGCAAGGGGAGGCGAGGACGAGGAGCCGGGGTCGGAGACGGCCCCCTCGTGGCTGTGGCTCCTCTTAAAGGTCCAGGCGCTGCCCTTCATCTTGCTCAGGCTGCCGATGGAGTTGAGGATGACCGTGGCCCGGTTGATGGACAGCTTGGACAGGTCCAGGTTGGCCGCGACTTTACGATCCAGGTTGGTTCTGATCCGATCCCGGATGTCAGAGGAGAACGTTCCCGCCTTTAGAGTGAAACGAACATCGATGAAACTGAGGTTAAACTTACACCAATGACAAACCGGGATTGATTTCCTGGTGCATGTTTAATAGTTTGTGCAGAATTACACAGAATAGAATAGAATAGAATATGTTTTTAGTCTCAAGATGATAATCTGTGCCTCTGTTATAAAATGGTATTTTAGCCCTTTTCACTCAAATTTACATTGTCTATACTTGATCCCCTTGACTGGACCTGTTCAATGGTTCTGAAACATGTTTCTGCGCTCAACAGGTAAAATGCTGTTTTTATTCCACAGCTGTGAAATTAGAACAAAATGTTACCACTTCAGACAGTCTGATCTGCGTTTCTGAATCCCCATATGCCTCCTTAATCACTCTTAAATACAGTGCATTAAAGCAGAAAATGCACAGATGTGCAGTTCCACAGTATTTCTGTGGAACAGGATAGTCCATGCTTTACTCAGGCACGCTGAGCAGAGGGGATGGGGTAGGAGTCAGGAAATGCCCCAAAAAGAGTCTTAAAAACATAACACAAGAGGGCATTTAATGCGAGTCTGTAACTGTACACTTAAAACTGCACAGATGTATAAAGCATTACCTTAGGAATTGTGATGGCATCAAAGTCCAGGGGCCGAACTTTGACCTTCTGAAAGAGGAAGTAAAACTCTGGGCTCCCCGGAGCAGACTGGCCGCCAAAGATCAGCGTGTCGCCATCCGAGAGCTCCCATTGGATGCCCGGCTGGAGGCGGACCTCATTGACCCAGGTGCCTAGCAACAGAACAGCTCTGGAGTTAGCTCCAGTTTGACCACGGTCGAATGCAAGTGGTGACAGAACACACTCCTATGACGAGTCCAAACACAACGGCACCGACTGCAGAGCCAGATCAGCACAGAACTTTTAATGCAACAAATAACCTTTTATTCTAACATGTTGCAAACAAGGGAGAATAAATCAGCACGCAGATCTGGAAAACACGGACATTTGCCGCCTCTCGGTGTGTTTACAGCTTCCAGAATTGAGGGAAAATGTAAAACAGTCTGTGAAATGGACCTAGAATTGAGAAGCGGGAAGGCTACGGGGCAATCAAACGGCCATGACAGCGCAGCACAAAATGAGAAATGCACTTTGAATACTAAGATGTAATTTTAATGGCAAAAATGAAAAATGTGTTAAACAGACTGTGAAATTACTTGAAAAATTAGCCGGTAAGAGCACAGTTTAGATTTGGAGTCTGTCAGACACAGTCCGTCGCCCTTAAGTGAACTTTTTCCTCTTAATCTCCTCCCTCACCTTATCCCGGCTCCTTTGCTCCGCAGCTTTCAAGTATACTTAGATAGTGAGATATACCACCACTACATACATATGAGGGGTCGGCCTGTGGTTCTGTCGGGGATGATACGACACCGATTAAACATCAGACGACTCAGATTACACATATTTAGAAATGACGGAGAGTTCCAATAAAAACCTCCAACACAAACACTTTTAAACTCACCAAATAAAGCACAGTTCAAGCAGTATTTCAACATTATTCAGAGTCAGTTTTCATATTAAACTAGAGGACGAATAGGAAATGAATAAATGTTCAGTCAGTTTCATGTTTTTACGTTGATAGGCTATTTATCTCAAAATTACACACTTTCCCAAATTCTAATTTCCAGACAATATTTGACATTTGAGCAAACCCAGCTGGATTTTTATTATGTAATATTACGTTATGTTCCCAGCGGCGCTGTTCGAAACGCCAGGAGACGCGCTCCGTTTGTCTGATCTCTTTTACAAAGTTTGAATTTTACATTTCAGAGAGCATTAATAGTCTGAAACAGAGCTGCAATGATGACTTCATGTTTTATAATGCCTCATCTATTAATCTAATCACCAACTATTTTGATAATCAATCATTCTTTTAGTAATTATTAATGTATCACCATTTATTATATTCTATCCATGTTAAACTCCATTGGTTTTATTGGTAAATCTGTTACAGTAAAGGACAGTGTTTCTATGTTCACTACGGAGCCTCTGAACGTCCAAATGGGTCATATCTGATGAAAATGAAAAGATGACAAACTACATTTTACCTCAGTTATTGACACGTATTGTTAGTATAACTGGTTCAACAGGTATTAGACATTTATCAGTAGGTGTTTTTGTTCGCTGGGCAGTTGTTTAGACTTATAAACGTCTTAGATCACCATTAGATTTATTGTGGTTATTTTTGCTGCGACTTAAAAGACACAAAAAAACTGAACTAAATGTGTTATTAGGGTTAAAGTCACTATTTAATGTGACCTCTGACCCCATGATAAGAAGTAGCACAAACAGTTAGAAACATCCGACATGTGTTGAATGAAACCTGGTATAAAACATCAGAAATGAATCTCATATTGTCTGAACTAAAGGGTTAAAGACATGTTAATTACAAAGGGAGGTCACACTAAATATGACCACTGCGGTTTACAGAAGCTGATGAATGAAACCGGAGTTTATTCATTTTTGTCCAATTTGTTAATCATCTTTTCAATTTGTTGATTATTTTGTCCAATTTGTTATTTTGCTAATTTTTACTCTGTTGTTACTGGTACACAATACCAGAAACTGAGCACAATAAATATCACATGGTCTGAACATAAGGGTTAAAGACATGTAAAGGGAGGTCTCACTAAATACTTTGCTTTATAGAAGGTGTCTTTTACTCAGAAACTTTATTTTTTCCTGCTGTACATACTTCACATATATCAGGTTGGATCTTCATACAGAGACAAATGCATATGTGTCTAATGACAATGAAAGTGCCTTTTATGTGAATTATTGACATGTGTTGATAGGATGAGTGGGTGAAATGTTACTAAACATTTAGATGAGTCGATGCTTTTTGTGGCGGGCGGCTGTTCAGGTCATTGTGGGTTAAGTAGCCATGGGTCGTCCAATAACCGAAGGGTTGGCGGTTCGAATCCCGTTCTGTCCTAGTCATCCTGTCCTAGTGTCACTCACAGTGGTGTATGAATAATGGATCAATAATGTAAAGCTTCGGGTGCCCTGAGAGAAAGTGCTGTAGAAATCTAATCCATTATTATTATTATTATTATTATTATTAAGTGTTGTGTCGTCGTGTTCATGAGTCGTCCCTGTCCTCACCATGGCTG
>JAPQRQ010000003.1:27174670-27198762 GCA_037367365.1 Apogon talboti | reverse complement strand
GTCTACTGAGGCGGGTTATGCTGCAAATATCTGTATATATGGTACAAATAGGTACAAATATCTGTCTATAAGGTACATATGGTAGAAATATGCGTATATATGGTACAAATATGAGTATTTATGACACAAATATCTGTATATAAGGTACAAATAGGTACAAATATCTGTATATATGTTGGAAATATCTGTATATAAGGTACAAATATCTGTATGTAAGGTACATATGGTAGAAATATCTGTATATAAGGTGCAAATATCTGTATATAAGGTACAAATATCTGTATATAACATACAAATATCTGTATATATGATACAAATATCTGGATATAAGGTACAAATATCTGTATTTATGGTGCAAATGTGTGTATTTATGGCACAAATATCTGTATATAAAGTAAACATATCTTTATATATGGTACAAATGTCTTTATATATGGTGCAGATATCTGGATTTATTGTACAAATATCTGTATATATGGTACAAATATCTGTATATAAGATACAAATATTTGCATTTATGGTGCAAATGTGTGTATTTATGGCACAAATATCTGTGCACATGGTACAAATATCTGTATATATGGTACAAATATCTTTATATATGGGCAAAACTCTAACACCGTTGCTGTGGCGATGCTTGAAATATTTGGGCTTTTTTTTATTGTTTCTATTATTCATTGTGAAAAACAAATGGTTACCATTCTCAGGTACTTCATCCAATCTACTCCAAATTTTACACACTTCACATCAGTATTGAGACCGTTGTCATGGCAGCGCAGCAAATTTCAAGCTTTTGCAGTGAAACAGGAAGTGATAACAATTTCAACATACTTCATCCAATCTGTTCCATGCCGGATTACAGACAAAGTCTCAACACATCCAGATGTTAATAATGCACCCGTTGCCATGACAACAGTGTGACTAGCAACAATTTTCCATGAAGCAGGAAGTCATTATAACTCCATTGTACTTGATCCAGTTTTCTCACAATTATTGCCACTTGCAGCTTTAATATTGTACCTGTCTATAAGACGTCGTAAAATCCCAGCATACATTATTACTTTTTACACACATGGTCATGTTGACTGAACCTCAACATACATGAACATACAATAATAATAATGTATGGTTTTTAGAGGCAGTGCTCACAGATTGGCCAAATAGTATAAATGACTGTTTCTGTGTGTGTTTAATTGTTTTTCAATATTTGCCCCAGAGACAAGTTTCATTCAGTGAAGTGTGAAGAACATTAGAGAGCACAGTCCACTCATTTAAATTCCAAATGTATTCACCTCGTATCACTTACCTCATCTTTACAGAGCCCAGTTTCCAGATCAGGATGTGAACTCTTGAACTGGTTTATCAGTGAAGCAATAAAAGACTCTCCCAGTTCTAATCTGACCAGCTCCGTACATGGCATCATCTAAAACGTCCTGTTAAACCTCCACTGAAATTCAGATTAAGCAGGATCAAAACTGAGGCTCTCAATTTATTCTGTTGAAAATTCATTTAATTGGAATTATTCATTCATCACAGAAAAAAGATAAGCTTTACAAAAGTGTGCAGAATGACAAAAAATTCTATAATAGAGTATATAAATAATCAATAATCGACATATTCTTAAAGCAAACAAGAGCGTTGTCGCTTGTTCCTGACAGTACAGTGAAGTATTGTAAAAGTCAAAGGTGACATGTTCAAGATGTCAACATGTGATTTCATTAAAAGTGAAAGAAACAGGTAACAGATAAACAACTGACCAGACTAAAAAAAAAAAACACAGGCATCTCCTTTTACTTTCACTTCCCAATCTCAGTGTGTGTAGTTGTTAAGGATACACACCTCCATTCGCTGCACATGTTGATTGATTCATGACATAATTCATCTATATTTCATCAGATCAGTCAGAAAATATATGCAAAATTAAACAGCAAACAGGCAAGTTAAGGTCGATGCTGTTCTGAAAACCAAAAACAGATAAAAGATGGCGCGTGCATCAGTATGAGGAACTACACGTTGGAATCGTGCATACATTCTTTGTTTGTGTCAGTTTTAATCCACTTTTAGAGTCTATACAGGTCTGGAAAAATGGAAGAGACAACTAGTTTGAAGTAAAAGGAACATTTTTGCTTTTACAAAAACCAAAAATTGAAAGCATTCCTCCTAAATTGCACATAAACCATAATAATCTATTTGCAGAAAATGAAACCAATGCAGTCAATGCCAAAGAACAAGATCACACTCATTAAAAAACACACAAAGTGAACGTTGCACAAATGAATTCTCCGTGCGCTAACCCTCATTTTCAGCCACAGCTGTCACGTGTCTTGGCTTGTTCTCCTCCAGTCTTTCACACTGATTTTTTTTGCTGTTTTTTTTCTGCTTCTGGAGCTAAAACTCAAGCAGCTCGGCTTTGTTTGCTTCCTCAGTGTTTATCAATGAGGTTCAGGTATGGAAATTTGCAGTCGTCTCTTAATTTTTTTTTCCAGAAATGTATATTGAACCCAGACTTTGTAATTCTAGACGGAACATATTCGACAAAAGAAATGAAATGAGCAACGTCCTGAAGGTATGAGCCTGATCTCATGTTTGTTAAAAAGGCAGGTTCTCCTTTACTCCGCATAGTACAAGTCGTTGAAGGTGAGACTGAAATATTCTAAACCATTATCATCAGCTCTGTCTGCAGTTAGGACAGAAATATTATTCCATTACAGAAAAAAAAATCTAGACACAAAACAAGTTCAGTGAGAAGCGAAGCAAGCAACTGAATAATAACATTGACAATAACAATACTTCTCTTCACTGAGCCGTGGGTTAAAACAAGCATCAGGATCTGCCTCTGGGCTTCCACTAAATACCTTTTACATGTAGAAACATTAATATAACATTAACCAAAGTGAAAAAAAACACTGTTTCACTCAGTATTTAGGATTAAAACCTTTAGGTGTCAGCTGAGTCAGAGGCTCTTTTCTGCATTTTAGAGTGAATGACAAGAGAAATTAAATAAATACACCAGTTTTATTTAAATAAAACCAATTAATGCCCTTTAAAGTATCTGCGTTTGCACGTTTACTTTGATTCAAAACAGGAATGACATGATTAGAACACACGAAAGTCAGTTACTGTAGTTTATGTATTTGTCACTTTCCTGTTTTAATGATTAAAGAGAGTATTTGAATAAGAACGTATATATATTTTAGAATTACTCTTATTACCATTTGGACATGTCACAGTATAAGATTTGCTGTATACACTACTGTGGAAATGCATTCATAAAAAATGCTAAGAATTTGATTAATATACACATACAATTAAAAAAATATATAAAAGTTATTTGTTTTGTAAGGTTACTATGCAAAAGTTTTAATCCACCATACAGTAGGTTTGTTGTTTTAGCAGAGTTTTAACGACCATAAATATTCAATTGTCAGGATAATTCAAGTTCAGCTCTTTTAGTTCAAACAATATGTGATTTGTGGATTCATTCTCATGTGTTTTATGCCTGATTTCATTCAACGCGTCAAACATTTCTTACAGTTTCGATTACTTTTTTAGCCTGTAGAAACCAGTTAGTTCTGTTTGATCTTAATACTCTGAGGACACTTCCTGTAGTTGTTCTAGTACCAAAAGAAACGGGACTGAGAAATAAATGTCTGCTCATTTCAACCCTTTAAGACTTGGATCTACTTTCAGACGAATTTTCTCTACATTTAATGATTTATCACCATTTATTATAATTATTATCCTCTGAATTTTGTATTTTTCAGTGAGATGTTCATGTAGCTCAGAGTCAGTTTAAAGGCTGTTTTTTCAGAACGCAGACAAAGTGAGTTTTCAGTCAAATCTATCAATACCTGAACACAGAACCAGCGTCATTGATCCAACTCCATGGGTTTTACTGGTGAATCAATGCTGTAGAAGACAACGGTGTTTCCACGGTAACTACAGAGCCTCTGAATGTCTAAATGGGTCATATCTGATGACCACGAACAGACCACTAACTGCATTTTACATTAATTATTTACATGTATATCTAGGATTAATGGTGCAGAAGTTATTGAACATTTTAGATCAGTGGATGCTTTTGTTACTGGTGGCTGTTTAGGTTAAACTGTGAGGGTTAAACCTGGCAAAAACAACAAAGTTAAAGGTGGCCGGAGACTTTTTTTCCTGTACTGTTGTTTCCTGTTCATTCATTCTGTTGATATTATCGAGGAGAAACAGACGGTAACAGCAAAAACTGCATAAAACCGGACTGTTCCATGTACAGACCGTTGAATAACAGGCAGATACATAGATATGATGGATGTATAGAATACGTACTGCAATTCTATACATCCTTTGTGCAAATCAGAAGTGTAATAGATGATTGACAGCCAGAAAACACAGGTATTTTCCTTCAACTGTCACTTCAGCTGTAATCCATTAGAGACAGCTGGACGGTGATGGAAACCCAGAGGCAGAGCCCAGCGACGGGTGAAAGACTGATGACATCCATATGGACTGAGGCCAGCTGTACAGAAAAGTGCAATTTATATTCTTACTATCATTACTATCTACCGGCATCGCTCCCGCTGTCCCACAAGCAGTCTACAGGTCAGCATGCTGCACTAACTCTTAGGTATACACTGGGACAGCAGGTATAGGCTATAATATCAGACTAAAGAGGAAATAGAAGCACTGTTGTTTTTTTTTTTTTGTTTTGTTTTTTTTTGCGAGAGTAAGCCGTTTTGGTGCTAAATGTAGTGCTACGAAAAACTCCTGTTGATGAAATGTATTCAAGCATACTGGCTCTTTAAAAGAAAGTGTGTGGTTTGTTCAGCCTGGCATGATTTACTGAAGATTGGTCACAAAGTCAACATTATCCTGTGAAAATAACACAGCTTTTAGGAACACTTTCTATTTTTTTTTTGTCCTGTATAAAAACATTCTCAGGTGCTGTGACTATCATGGTGGGAACACGTGATAAAAAATACTCTAAAGCAGATGGAGTACAATGTATTTATGAATAACATGTACAGTATATGGACAAAAGTATGTGGACACGTTGAGTTCAGGTGTTTCTTTTCTAACAGGGGTCTGGGATACAAAACAATAATGACAAATGTTATAATACAGTTTTATATTACAGTAAATATCATTGTATTGCATTGGTTAGTTTTATTTTAATTGTTGTCTTTCCTCAGAGATGGTTTTTACTTAATTTCTCTCAACATTGATTTTTTTTAAAACCATGACTGTGATTTTAAATGTTCTACCTCTACATTTCTAAAATATTTTTCGCACTCTGACTGTAAATCATAATTTTCTACCAGAACTAACCATCTACTTTCTTCACATCTCACTTTGAAGTAAAAATATATAGAATAGAAATAATAATAATAGAAATAAAAAATATCAATAGAAATATTGATATTTATATCTCAGATCATCATGAACAGCACATCTTACAAATGTAACCATAATGTGTCCCGATACTTTTGTCTATATATTTATAAACATCAACAAAACAAACCAATGCAATGATATTTATCACTATATAAAACTCTATTACAACATTTGTCATTCTTGTTTTGTATCCCAGACCCAGAAAAGAAATGCCTGAATTCAACGTGTCCCAATACTTTTGTCCACATAGTGTAACTCCGAGTAGAAGTGTTGCTCAGGTGTAACCTCCAAGATAACGTCTGCTGTCATGAAGTGTTTTCACAATAAAATAGAGTTAACCAAGCTTAGGTTCAGGGATCAATGGTTTTCAATTATTATCAGTAATTTTCTGCCTTGAATCAAATAATAATAAGTACTTCAGCTGAGAGCGTCGGAGTGAATTAAAATTAATTGACGTGAGAGTCAGAAACTTCGGTTGACGGTTCCTTGAGTATTTTGTGCTAAAGAAAACTCCGATTATAATCAGAGGTATTAGTGCTCTTCCACACTGCAGACGTTATTTTCATGGTTTTTCATCAGATTCTTTGGAGAAGTGCACAACAGTAGATTAACAGAAGAGCAAATCTACCAGAAACCAAAGAGGACTTGATTAAACCTCCACGCTACGCACAGATCAGCACTTCTGTTCTGAGAGGCTCGGAGAAACGCGGCGGATGGGAAACGGAACAAAATGTCAGACTGAGGTGCAGTGACAGGGAGTGAAATCCTCTGATGAAGCCTCCTGAAATCCACAGACCTTGAACCAAGGACCTCTGAGATTCCATTCCTCTGAAAGGTCAGAGGGGTCACCACAAGAACCACTTCAGGTCATTGTACTGGATGTTTGGATTCTGTGTCTTATCCACCGTGGTCCGGCCTCATGGTCTGTTATCAGACTGACAGGGTGTCTACAGGTGTTCAACTCCTACATTTAATGACTTCATGTC
This sequence comes from Apogon talboti, assembly GCA_037367365.1. Lineage (NCBI taxonomy): Eukaryota > Metazoa > Chordata > Actinopteri > Kurtiformes > Apogonidae > Apogon > Apogon talboti. The sequence continues at coordinate 27,192,391 of JAPQRQ010000003.1, read as the reverse complement.
ATTTAAAGGTCATTTTTAATTCAATTTTAGACTTATTTCTTTGGCAAATCATCTGTCTGTAAGCTCATTCATTACAGGTGAATATAAAGTCCAGTGTTCATATAAATTTAGTCCATATGGTCCATGCAGAGGTGGGTTTTATGTAGACATTCTTTATAATAGTCGGAAAACGTCTACAAATCAGATGTTTTTAAAGCAAATTTTCATGACATGAAGTTAAAATTCTGACTCTGTATGTCACTGTGGAGGTGGGACGGAATAAGGACGGAACTAACTGAGCTGTTTTCACCTACAAAATGCAGATTTTTACATATTTTTCTGTGCATTATTATCAGAATTGATGTGTTTTATTACAGTTGACTCTGATGATTCTGTTTACACCTCAGTAAACATGTTTGGGAATCTCCAAACTGTCCTTTAAAAAATGTGAATAACATGAACAACCTGAAATTTCTTAAGAAAAATAAGTGCAATTTTAACAAAATTATGCCTCCGCTTTTCATTTATACAAGTGCATTCTGTTATAGATTGTACTGGATCTATAAATGCACAAAACATTTAGTAACAGGCAGAATATTGTTAAAATTGCACTTACTTCTCTTAAAACATTTCAGATTGTTCATATTTGTTCAGGATATTCAGACTAGTTTGTAAATGTACACATTTTCATGTAATTTCACTTTTTACACTAAAACAAAGAGGAAAAAATTGGAGTTGTCATTATTTATACATTATTATGATATTATTTTACTAGTCCAACCCATTTAAGACCAAAATATGACTTTATGTGGCCCCTGAACTAAAATGATTATAATATCTTCAGTGTAATTCATCCCACGGCCCAGATCGGACCCTTTGGTGGGCCGGTTTTGGCCCACGGGCCGTATGTTTGACACCCCTGTTCTACGGTAACAAAAACACAACAGTTGCATATATTCTATTCCATATTGGTACTGACCCTTGACAGACCTGCAGACACCCAGCAGGACTGAATCAACCCTTCCGGTGTCAGATTATCCCTGACCCGATGACGCTTCAACCCTGCAGACGGAGGCTCTGATGAGAGCATTCCACTGACACACACACGTAAACAGACTGGAGACGCTCCAGTACATGGTGTCACGACTTCAACCTACTGTGGACATGTCATTAAAGGATCAATGCAGCGTTTTTAAGAGTATAAAATCTTGCATAAGCCTTGCAGTAAGAAATATATTAGTATTTTCACACTATACACATGCAATCCACATACTATTATATTTACAACGGTGGGGAATGGGCTTTGATGTCCACGTCTGATTTGTGTTTATGAGTTGTGGGTGTTAGTTATATTTCTGTGCTATAATCAATAATATTGCTTGAGATTTCATTGCAGTTCCTTCGACCATCGCGTCGACAGTTTTCAGATCACTCCTGTTGGCTTTTAATGTGTATATATATCAGATTAAATGGAGGAGCCCCTGCTTCTGCATGGCCTACCCTATAAAACATGCACTGACATGTACAGATTTCCTGAAGAAGAAGGGAACTAGCTAGTCATTTTTTTTTGCAGATTACTGTATTTACAATAGCTGCTACTCATTTTTACCACGTTTGAGTACAAATGTGAATCTTTTCCTTGTTGTGCTTTTCTTTCCAGATGCAAAAAAATCACTCTGTCTGACCGCTTTTGGTAAAGGTGATAAACCACATAGGTTTTCTCTGTTGACATCAGTTCAGTTACAGTGAGAGGTAGCGGTACTGCTAACAACTGTCTATAACAGCGATGGGTGAACGGGACAGTAGAGATGACTTTCAGTGACTGCTCATGTGGTTCCACGTTTGTCGGTCGGTGGAGTGTGTGGTGTGTGTGTTGCCCTTTGTACAGATTAGATCCCCTAGAGGTGTAGATGTGTTTCTGAATGGGGCTCTCTGAAGGATTGGAATTCTTTCAGCAATTTGAGTCGAGTTGCTGAGATTTTTGTGAAACGTTGGTGTAAATCAGCTTCCTGTGACCTGAATTAGCCCACAGCCTTGTTTCCACGGCGAGGGAAGGAAACTAATTAGCCAAAAACAGTTGTTAGGACTGAGGGAGCTTAATCTAATTGACACTCTTAGTGCTTCTTTTTTAATTGGTTTGAACTGATGCCACCGTTTCCACTCCCCTCCGTGGTCTGGTGCTGTTCTATTCTTTTATTTCCTTTTTTCACTGCAAATGATGATCAGCACCTGGGGAAATACGCTTTAACTATTTTTTGTAGGTCTCTTAAAAACAGATCTTCACCAAGGATGTCATTTAGCAGTTCTAAGACAACATCTGCATGCTCCTTTTGCAAACAACACATGCTTAAGAGCTCTTTGCTGAAAACAGTCTGGAATAACACGATCCTAATTCCTTTGAGTTGAAACATAATCATGGCATAGTTTAAAAAATTTGACACAAATGGCTGTAAATATTGCGAGAAGGTAAATTTTGACCGGTTACCCTGTTAAAAAATCTAACAACTATTTCAGTTACTTTCATACAGTAATGTTCAATCCTTTTTCTGATTTATTTCAGCTCCCATTTAAGCTCTTAACTGAAAAGGATGAACATGGATGTCCTATTCACCGGCTTCATGAATGGCTGAGGGTAAGTTGAGATATTTTTGCATTAATATTAGCAGTAAAAGCATGAATGTACGGTGGGTTTCGATTCATCCGTTGTCGAATTACTGACATTGATCAGATCACTAACCCCGACAGTATCCCTCTTTTTTTCCATTTCCTATTTTTCCTATTTTCCTCTATAAAATCATGTCCCCATGCAGAGCTCTGACTGATTAATATTGTTGGCAGCTTTGTATAAACTCCCCTAACACACACACACACACACACACACACCTCATAATCACTGTTATTCAGTCTCGTTCCGTCGGGGCTGTGGGCTGCGTCGTTATCGCAGATTGATCCAAATGCGTCTTTCCAGTCACTTCATTTTGGCAAACAACTGGGCTACAATAATCAGAGCTCTGTCAGATGGATGGAGGCCCAGATGAAAAGAGGAGGCCTTAAATCATGCAAGTCATTTATCTGTTCCCCCGAATAGCGCCCTGCTCCATCTCTGTCGTCTCTTTTATCACTCCTGGTGTCTGTGAATCGGTCCATCTGCAAAAAAAAAGACCAGGAATCCAATTACGTTCTCGGGAAGTGGTCCAAAAGTCCCAGAAGTGTTGCAAAATATTGTCTGGATTTTATTTTGCTCTGACAGGCCTTGTGATGACTCCACTGGTGACAGAAACTAAAATAAATAAGGATAGTTTCCAGTGTTGGCTGTTGTTCTGGGGCATGCTTTCACTGGCAGTCGTCATGACGTGAGTGAGATGAAGTGGACGTTTGGAAACTTTTTTTTTTTTTTTCCAGGTGATGCCTTTAAATGTGGAGAGGCTTTGACAGCAAAGGCGCGAGAGAAAGGAAAACAACAACAGCGATGACGCTCAATCTACAGTGTGTTTCGATGTGCAGGTTCTTCAAAAATAAGACACTGACAAGGTTTCTCTTATGGATATGAATGAATGAATGAATGAATGAATGAATGAATGAATGAATGAATGCTGGGATGGCGCCTCTGCCTGACATGCTTGTACTGTTAATTATAAGAGTCTGTGTGGTAGGATAAATGCAACCAGTGTGTTTGTCTGATGCCTTGAAATGCAGATCAAAGCGCCGTCAGAGGCGTCACACTGACATTCGCCTGAAAAAGGGAGAAGTTCTTTGTTTTTGTTGTCAGAAGCTGTGGTCGTAAATCTAACATCTGATTCCTCGGAGCACACTGTCAAACCGTTGGACTCCTGTGTAATATTTTATGACAGGAGCGTCATCAATTGATCCCATTAAGGTGTGCTCTTATAAGTGCGGAAGTGTTTTTACCCTTTTCACATCTTCATCATCATCATCATAAGTTGAGCCTGTGCTTCTTTGGCCCGTTGAAGGTTGCATGCATTCAGTCTAGCAGATCTGGACTACAATATCTACTGTGGTTTCATTGAAATGCATGCATTCTCCATATGCACGTGAATAACTTTCTTTTCATTGAGCTTGAGGTTACTCTTTTGCGTGTGATTTTTCGGTGCATAGTGCTTTACGTTTTGCATTGTGCGTTTTGTGTGACTGCCTTATAGTTATTTTCGCTGACATCTGCAGCCAAGCATGAATGTGTTAGTTTGTGATACTGTTTGAGTGATGCAGTGATCAAGGACTTGTGGTGTTGGGACATGATGGGGGTTCCTGGAAACACAGAGCCAGATGGGTGCGGATGTCATTACTGTATAAGGAGACATGAGTTGAAAACAAATAAACACCCCCATGTATCCTCTCAGGTACTGGGAGCCGACTCCTCCGTCTGCCCAGCCTCGCCGTTCTCAGCCCCTCCTTCTGTCTTCGCTGAATCTGACCCCGGGGTGCCCCTGGACGCCGTTCCCGGAGACGGCGCGCCACCATGCAGGCTGCCGTCTGGAGTGGCAGCCACAAACGAGCGCTGATTGGAGGCGGGGCTGGCACTCATTGCGGAGTCGGGGGTTCGGCTGGCGCTGAGGTCGCCGTCAGGGGCCGCGGTGGCCTCCGGGCTGTCGGGGTGGACCTCAGTCACGGCTGTGGGGGACACGGCGTTGAGGAGGGGCTTGTGGGAGGCGTAGGTCATTCCACCGTCGGTGTCGCTGTCTAATGGGACACCAGAGCTGGTAAACTCCACCCCAGAGTCGCTCATCTCCAAGAAGTTGTTATCTGAAGTCAGAGCCTGGTAGCGGCCTGGTTTGGACACCTCGAGACCCTACAAAGAAAAGAGCGTGGAGATGTGAAGTGCATGACAACAGACATCAAAACAGGACCAGTGTCCCTGTATCAGACCAACATGTTCTATCAACAATCAATAACAAGTTGAATGTGTGAGGTTGTCAGGTTCTGTCTCTATTTTAGAGTCCTGTGGTCTGGATGCAGGAGATCAACGTCCCAATAGAAGTGGGTGGTACATTAACTGGAGGAGAACTCAACTAATTAAGTCAATGTCCATATATGACTTCCAATCAGTGATCAATAGTAACTATATTGATATCTGTAACCAATTACATGTTATAAACCATCAAAATACCCTAACAGTTTGGTTTAGACCAGCTCTAAATGGTCATTTTTGTTACAATGTGGCACTATATAAATAAAATGATTGATTGATTGATTGATTGATTGATTGATTGATTGATTGATTGATTGATTGATTGATTGATTGATTGAAAATATGACAAATTAATAAAGACAAGTAAAGGCAAAATTGTAATAATTAAAACATTTGTCAAAAATTCAGAAATCTAAATTTCTGAAAACTGTGAACAAACTTTTTAGAAATTGTCCCAAGGAAGATACATATAAAATTTGAAAAGAATCCGACCAGAAGTTTCATCAGAGATGTTTGAAGAAACTGCTAACAAAGACAATGACAAAGACAGTGACGAAGATGATGATGACGACAGACACAGCACCTTCACAACAACTATCGGCCAGTGAGCTAAAAAGTACATATTGTTTACTCAAGTAAATTACCCCATTCATTTAGGCTAAAATCTGTTGAATAATGAGTCTATCTTGACAATGTGAGTAGAAAGGAATGAACAGATAAAGTACAGACACCTGAAAACTTCCTATCTCTCCCATTTCAAGGTACACCATGATATAAAAGTGGATGGTTATCATACAGGGTAAATGTAACTAGATGGAGAATGGGTCAGTTTAGGCAATTAAAAAGACTTAGCATATTTTTCCATATATAACGCTGTGACTTTAAACTGTATGAACGAATAAATAAATGAGAAAGAATGTGGCAGAGGAGGAGGTGAAGGTCAGAGATGAAAAGGAGAGAAGTCAGGACATTGGGCAGGATGAAAGAACATAAAGATGAAGATGAAGCTGATGTGTAGCCGTGGGTGGACGTGGGTTTCCTTCACTGAATACCTCCACTGTATAAAAGAAATGAATAACGAATGGCATTCAGTGAATACTTTTTCAATTACCCACTTACTTAATCAATAATGTATGTGATGATGATGATGATGATGATGATAAAGGAAGCCTACTTATTGCTACATTAGTATAAAAATAAAGGTGAAATAATGCAGTTTGTTTAAGTTTGTTAGAAAGATATGCAGTGAGGATCTGGAGGAAAAGCATTTAGTAAACAGAGTCTTTCCATCACTCGTTGAAGTCCCGTCTCTTTCACATTTCCCAGAATGAATCGTCTTCATTCACACGAGCCCTCGTCATCCATAAACACTACTGTGAAAGAGTCTTTTCATCTGTAAGTCTGATAAAAATCAATCAAGACACATGAACTGAACTCTTTGTCCTCATTCTCTGAGAACTGACTCAATCATTGGATGAAAATTAAATGATTTCAGTTTCCGAAACAAGCCCCTTTGTCTACTACTGGTGCATTTAATCATGGGATCACTGGTATGTTCAGTAAAGCTGTAACAGCCTATTTTGATCAACGTTCATTACTGTGTTAAAGTCTTAGTCCAACATTAGGTTTGTTGGTTTAGTTAAGTTCTAATATCCACACATATGCATTTTTCAGTCTCTGTATTAAGATCCAGTCTGGATATACTGTATGTGAAGTATGTACAGCAGGAAAAACAACAGTTTCAGGGTAAAAACAGCTTCTATAAACCAAAGTGGTCGTATTTAGTGTGACCTCCCTCTGCACTTAACATGTTTTGAACCCTTTAGTTCACACAATATGAGATGTATTGCACTAATTTTCTGATGTTTTATACCAGGTTTCATTCAACACATCAGGTGTTTCTAATGGTTTGGGCTGTTTCTTGTCATGGGGTCAGAGGTCACATTAAATACTGACTTTAACCTTTCCAACACATTTAGTTCAGTTTTTTGTGTGTCCTTTAAGGCTGCACACATGTGTAGGGTTAGGGTTAGGGTTAGGGTTAGGGTTAGGGTTAGGGTTAACCTAACCCTAACCCTAACCCTGTACGTTCTTCTTTCATGTGAATATACATGCTCATTTCAGCCCTGGAAAAACAACAAAGATAAAGGTGGACTAAGACTAGTACTGTATGAACATCAGGACCTATTAAGTATAATGAGGAATGAAAGAGGAGTAAAATAGGATTCCTCAAATCAACGTGGAAGAGATGGAGGACATGGCAGAGTGTGGAGGAAGGGAAGGAAAAAAAGTTCAGAATTGAGGTCAGTGAAAAAGTAGCATGAATAATTTATGCATGTTTCCAGGACCATATTTATAGCTTTACCGTCTACCAGGAAGGTACAACTACTGACTTTTACATGAATTACATGATGGAAATAAATAAATAAGCCATCTGGACTGGGGTTGTAATCAACACTGACAAACAGAGGTTATGGATGTGTGAGAATTTTTTTGTTTTTCAAGCAATTACTTTTAGCATTAGAAAATATGAATATGAATATGTTGTGTATTTTGTTGACATGCCCACTTCATTTGATCATCTAACAATAGCACCATATGTTTTTTACTATCACTTACTAACAACATAAATATACTGTACATCACTAATTCTAATAAAACCTCACTCCATCTCTTCATCTACACACAGGATTTCTTCCTGAGTTGCATAAAATGGATTTGGATGACTCTCATGATCCCACTCCACTTAAAAACATCATTGACTCCACGTCTTTTGTTATTGTTTTACTGACAGACCAAAATAAAATAAACAGAAACTATAAACTGTGTGTTTAATTGTACTTGAATTAATATCTTTAAAGTAGCTTTAAAGTAGCAGCAGGGAGAAGTCATATACTAAAACACACTTAGATTTACTAAAACCACCAATGAATCAATACTATGCATCCACAGACTGTATCAGTCACTGAATAAAGAATAAATGTCATTGTATCTGTCTTATGGCATCATCAAAATTTCTTCTTCAAACTAAAACTCAAGGAAGCTTATTTTGACAGTCGCTCAAAAAAACACTGTTTTATAATCTTCATTTGCTGCATCAGCTGATAGTTTACATTATAGCTCTGTTAGCTTAGCTCTGTTTTTAGAATGAAAACAGCCACAGTAAAACCACTAATCACCTCTGTTTTCTGTATGGTTTGTGTTGTCAGTAGTTGCACTACAGATCTGTTTGGAATCATCAGAACTGTCACAGCTCAGTCTGAACCGTGGATTAACAAACAGCAACTTAGCAAAAATAACAACATCCCATGAAAATTTAAACCTTCATAAACCTCAGAATCAAACTCACTCATGTAGAAGAAACACTGACACTTCATCATCAAACTCCATTCTTTATATTTACAGCTGAGTCCAGTGGAGAAAACAACAGCAGTGCATCTATCTTTTGTCACTGAGACACTTTCTTTGACTCTAAAAGTTGTTTCGTAGTGGTTCTCATCCCATCTGGTCTGGTTAGACCTTTTGGTCAAAGGCCCTGTGGTGTTAGTATTCCTCACCATTGGAGACTGACAGACTGACTCACTACTGCCCCTAGTGGTCAAATAAATCCCCCAGCCCGTCGTAGTAGATAAATTAAGTCCAACACATTGGCATCTTTGGCAGAACTTCAAAGCTCTTTATTCTAAACACTCTGATGATAATTTTAGGTCATTTTTAAAAATATTTGAAAGTAGAAATACTACATATAGTCAATTAATATGAAGTTTGGAAACAAGCTTTAGAACGTTGAGACTTCTTTTGTTTTACTAAACTGCAAAAAGCCGGACAATTTGACATCATTTAACATGTGATTTAATCATTTATTCCGGTAGAAAAGAAACTGTAGTTTCACTGGTAAATGTCGCCTGACTACTATAACAAATGAAAGCCCTGGACCTTGAACGCTTCACATACTTTTACTTTAATCTTATCTGTTCCATTGTTTGGTGCAGTGTGAAGGTTGATTGAGTTTTAATGACACTTGGCATTGACATGATATTTTATGGCAGGTCATTTCTACCAACCACCCTCAATCACAAGGATAGTCTCTTCTTTAGTCTGTGTTTTTAATTGCTTTATTACCTTTATGTAGAACTTTATCACCCTTTTGTCATCTAGATTTCGCCCCAGTTGGAGCTCCTTCTCAGAATCGAAACGCAGACTTCACCCTCAGATGCGATGATTCTCACATCTATCTTATCAGAATAATCACACCAGATAAACTACCTGTTGTTTTGTTGACCCATTTTCATGCTAAATTATGCTGAATGCCAGTAGTATTTGATTCAAAACAATAAAAAGGTGTAGTTTTATGACATTGTCAAGTAGCTTGGGATCATGGGAGATGTTTTCACTACTGTGTACTATGAAAATCTGACAGAAAACAAAATGCAGATGAGGTAATATATTATAGTCTAAGTCATATTGTGTTTAGTGATGTATATCGCCATTATGTCATTTAATTCTGATAAATATAGATGTATGATACAATTGACAGGTAAACAAATGAAACAGTTCATTACACTGAATTAAATGATGGATTTCTTTTACAATTTGAGCATTGACATTTGAAATACTGTCAATCTGACCTTGATGGTGACCTCCGTGCTCTCTGACGGCTGATCGCACACAGACTGCATCAGAGAGTCCTCGGTGAACCTTGTGTAGGCTTCATGAACCACCTGTACATTCACACACACAAACAGAGACGCACAAAGATGCACACACACAAGAAACATGTCAAACCATGGCACCGATGCAAGAACATCCCAGCAGCTTCCAGCATCAAATATATATAGATACTACTAGTAAGTACATGAACACACACACACACACACACACACACAGCACATGTTACTGCACAGGAAGCCTCTAAACACATATACAGTATAGGATACATAAAAGGACACTGACTGACAGACAGTGGGTTTTATTTGTCTTCATGTTGGGATCAGAGGTTGAGAAGAAACAGAGCCGTAGAGACCGCAGTCTTTCAAATACTGTATGACGCCTGCTTTGAGCTGCAGCGTGAGGGCAAGGTGAACAACAGATGGAGGCAGGACCTGTTATGTCTGGAGACATGTGGAGAAAATAAGAGTAAATGTAATTGTAGGAAAGGGAAAAGGTGAGGTAGAAGGGAAGACGACGGCTCAAATGAATTAATTTAGGTGAAACATTTTTGCCAACAACTTGTAAACGTCCAACATTGTCCTGTGGGGAAACAATGACCCTTTTCACTGACACAAACACAAACTGTGTTTGTCACAAAATAAAATATGAAAACATTTAACCTGCATGATTATATTTCACTAAAGGGAGGCTGTGGGCGGTGAAAACAACCGGATCCACACATATTTAATATAGATTTTGCACATGAAAGAGATAATAAGGCTCAGTGATAAAAAAAAAGGTGTGAAGTGTTTGCTCTGTTTGTGTTTTAATACAATAGTTCAGACAGGTCTGTCCTTCCTGCAGCTGTTAGGCTCCAAAGCAGAAACTGCTCCAAATAATCTGTGCAATAAACCACACTCATATGTATAATCTGTACACACGTTTATATATAGAATTATGTATGTAGATATGTGTATATAGCTGTACATATAAATATCGCCCCTATCCAACCTGTAATATATTCAACATGTAATATATTCAACATGTACGCAACAGCTGTAAATAGTATTTATAACTTTTTGGATTTGTAAGTTCCATTTTTATATTTCCTATTTTGTATATTCAGTGTACTGACTGAATGCTCTTTTTACTCTTGTGTGCTTTGTTTACTTCACTTTTGCTGCTGTAAATCTGGAATTTCCCCTTGAGGGACTAATAAAGGAATATCTTATCTTATCTTATCTAGTATGATAGATAGATAAATAAATAAATAAATAAATAAATAAATAAATAAATAAATGAAGAAGGAAATTGTCGACAGGATGTAGAACTCATGTTAAAGAGGCAGTTGGAGAGGATGGAGAGTGAGATAGATGGAGGTAATGAGTGAAAGTAAGTGAGAGCGGCTCAGCAGAGAGTCAGCTGTAGAGGTGTGATTGATCTGTGTTTCATGTCGGTCTCCTGGGTTAAGTCCCGGGGAGCTGCTGACACGCTGTCTCGCATGTTGTCTTTGTGTTCCGTGATCTATGAGGAAACCCAACTAGGGCAACTGCTGTCATCTCAACCTCCTCTGTCAATATAAACAGACATATTAAGCTTACACACACACACACACACACACACACACACACACACACACAGGAGAATTTAACACGCTTTGTAAGCACCGACACAGACACACACTCACATGAAAATAAAACTACAAAAAGACATACAGTGACAGATGATGAGCTCGACCGGCAGTTTCAACATTTATTCCATACTGTTCAACAGTCATGAAATTAGACACTAGTACAAATGTACATGTCTGTGCTTTACTATAAACTAGTTACTCTAACATATAATAGAACACTAACGTAACCTCAGTTTGACATTTACTGCTCATGATTAATTCGACTTTTATGGATTTAAGAAGCATTGCATCTAATTTAATTTAATGTTACTTTAATGTTATTAATGCACTTTACATTTCATTAGTGATACAAAAATGATTGATCTCACACTGTCAGACTATCAGTCACTGTTTAATATCTGCTTCTAATAGACACACGGTTGCACTGCAGAATATTTCCATAAGGAATAATAAACCACTCCATTTGTCAACAGAAAAGTAGCCTTGGATGAGGGAGTATAAAAATAAGTAGTGGTGAATACGGCTGACGGGCAAAAAACAAAAATGACTGAGTTGCGTTTATGAGGTAGAATCACTGCCTCACAAATGTGAATGAGTCAGCGTGCAGTTTTAATCCACATCTATCAAGACTGGTTTAATATATGTAGTGAGGAGTTTTAAGGAGTTTCATGTACAGTATTAAAGAATCATGCCCCATTCACACTAATCCAGATACTTGTCTCTATATTTGGGAGTCTCTGCATGTTTCTATTCAAGTTGAAGAAGAAAATCCAGTTTTAAAAGTGTGGTCCCGTGCTGGTTTAGTAAATAGGTAAAGTTTATTTAGTTTGGATAGATAAGGACAGATTTGGATATTCTACTGTTTGGCTGAAAAGCTACTCAAACTTACTGCATTTTACTGTCTACTAATGTTTAAGTTCATTTATTTAACGGATAAGATGACAAAAAAAATTAAAAATCAAAGAGATCTTCCATGTAAATACGTTCAAAAAGTTACACAATCCAACATGGCCGCCACCATGTGACATCATAATATACAAATTAGATGAGTAAATTTCCTCTCATAACGTTTAGGTCATACCCAATATTTTTCTCATTTATACTATGTCTTTATCTCTAATCACTTCAAAGAGCCAAAAAAGTGTTTTTGCGGAATTAATATACCATTACAATGTCACCGTGACACTGACTTTTGTTAGAAGTGTCAGGTCCTGCTCCGTGTCTTAGTTTTCTTGTTTCCTGTCTTACTTTGTTGTGTCTTACCTCTCCTGTCGTATCAGAGTAACTTCCTGTCCTGTGTGTATTATTTACCCTCTGCTCGTGTATTTAGTCTCCCACTTTCTCTTCCCCTGTGATCCAGCCCTTTTCCCACTTATCTGAGTGTTTTCTGACTTCCTCTCTGCCTGTTCCTTCACATTTGTCCACTTCATTTCACTGCCTTTCAGCGTATCAAATCATTTTCCACTAAAAAGACCTGATCTGACAAAGCCCTCTGCATCTGTCTGCTGAGTCTGAATCCAGTTCACCGTCACTGATTAGCATGAATGCTTTAATTACTGCCTAAAATGAGGGTTTTTCAGGCCACAGCGACTCTGACCTTTGACATTTAATCACCAAATTCAAGCCGGATCATCTTTTTGTCCATAGAAACTCCCTTTATTTCCTGAGATACTGCGTTGTTTTACAAACAGGAAAATAAAGTATATGACATAACATTTATCAATATAGTAGCTATTTAAAACTACAATCCTTAGAGTAAAATAACTACTAATAAACAGGAAAAGTTAATGATTGATTAAATGTTTAGTTCTGGCAATTACAGCTACTGCAGAGACATAATGATAATGATATAATGTCTAATTTTATCCAGTGACAGTATGGAGTAATTGTAGAAACAGCTTGTCATAGGGTCTTCATATAAAATCCAACAAGTTATAGCCTGGAAACACACTACAACTGTACAGTATATACGATGAACATGTAACATGGAGAGCAGACAAACACTGACAAACACTGACACAACACACCCACTGAAATTCTGGGCCAGTAGTTGATTATGCAATGACTAGAAATCTGTGAAGAACACCCATCCACATGAATAATGGAAGGTATAATGTACTGTGGGTTACTCATAGACGCTAATCACTACTGCCCTCAACACACACACCACACATCAAATCAGCACAAAGAGCCACACATCCACATTGTAATTCCTTGTAAATGAACACACACACATTCTAAGTATGTGCATGTGTGTGCACTTAGCTCGATCACCGTATTACAGCAGTGAAGCCATAATGTCCGCAGTTATCATAACCGGATTGTTTATGAGTAACTGACTGTTTATTAGCAGTGAGGGAAAGAAATATGGCAGAAAGTCGGCAAGAAAGTGAAACAACAGAAAGATGTTAAGCCGAGGAAAAAGGGACACATTAATGTTAGAGTAAGTATAGTCTGATATCACTGCTCGGCTGCAGCAGTAGAGAGTATAAACATGAATACCATCGCAACGGGCCATTTAGTCTCTGGTCTCAATTTTAGAATCGGTTTCTTCTTAAAACGAGGGAAAAGGAAGGGACACTGGTTTTCACTTGTTTTAAGAGAGGAACCGTTTTAAAAGTAAATATGAGGTTAAATGACTTGTTGAAATGGGGACTTGTGTGCTGCTTCTTGACCTGGGTCAAAACTGGATCTGGAATCCTCTAAGACCGCTGCGACAAAGTGAATTATTTATTTTAGAATGAGGCAAACCTAATTTGATGTTAATAGAAACATCTTTACTGATATCAAAAATTACTTCGAGAGAAGTATTTGCAAAATGCTCATTATTTCACTTGTTTCTACTGTTGTTTCTCATATTACTTCTACACTTATATAATCTACCATGTGCTTTCAGATCCATACATCCATTCTCTCTTTACATTTATTTCACTACGAGTTTGACAATAGCAATTGCATTAAATAACTTTGTTTGATGTAAAATATAATTCTACAAAACAGTACTTAATGATGAAACTGAATTTGGACCGATATGACCCTCCCCCTCTTCCTACATTCATAGATTTGTATATTCTACTTCAGCTCCATCATTGAGATAATGAAGAGTCTGTCAAGATCCCAGACACAGTTTGTCCCAAGTCATAGTGACAGGTCCACTTAAAGTAATTTATTGACTTTTTGTCAAATTAGGTCTTCGATCAACTTCTCATTGTTCATTAAGATGGACAGCAGTTTCTCCACAGTGTCCAGGATTTATTTCGAGCGCTGGTGCTCAATTTCTTTAATTGCATCCGTATCGTCTCTGAAGCACCGCGACTGACAAAACACTGAACACATTCCTCTGAAACTGTCACCAACGATCTCATCACCCAATAACAAGTTGATCAAGGAACTTATTTGCCACAAAAGCAGTTTCACATTTCTACTGACACCGATATAAAGAGAAAGAGCAGAAGAAAGAGTCCAGAACACAGTTCTCTCACCAAGAAGAGGCTCCTTTTGAGGCTCCTTAAAGTAAGAGGGAGAAACAGTGCAATGCACAGGCAACAGCGTTAGCTGGGCCAACACATGTTCACCTCCGAACATACAAACACACACAAGTACGGCTAATTTCACAAAGAGCTTTCACATCAAACTTGGGAATGTCACTGAGGCTTATTTTAGAAACAGAAAAGGGACACATCCCCCTCCTCCTCCACCTCCTCCTCCTCCTTACAGTGTTGCATAATAAAAATGACCACATAAAAGCCTCATAATAACATTAAGCTCAAACTCATTAAGCTCATAGCTATACTAATGTCTGACAATTTTCAAGGCATCGATAACTCAGTTCAAAATTTGCCAAATAAATAACAGTATTATCTAATTGCCTCTAAAAATCCCTTAATCCGATGGACTGTTCTAGTGAGTCATCTATTTGCAGTGGTTTTTATATGGATCATGAATTCACTCAGTTTAAAAGAACATTGACTGTGGATTCTGGGAAATGAAGGGTTAACTGGCAGCTACTTCCAAATGACCCAATAATACGATCAATATTCCACTTTAGGTTAAATATGCTCTGAAATGTCAGGCATGAATCAGTCCCTTTAATATTAATTTGTCTGGGTTTTTTAGCCGACACTGAAAATTGATCCGATGTTTCTTAACCACCATATTGGACTATTTTCTCTCTGTAATGCAATCAATGTCAGAGCCGGGCTTGAGGTGTTTTTAATGGGTGAGTCATCTGTTAGTAATGAGTATTTAACTGGTCCATAAATTCACAAATCACCTGGTGCGGATGCTGGGTAAGGGTTTTAGGTAGCAGAAGGCTTAACTGTCAATTCTTCTAAATTGTCCAGTAAGTCAGCTAATCAGCCAGTATTGAGTAAGTGAAGAACAGAGGAGATTTAAGGGGCCACCTGGAGAACAATCAAAGTTTTTCATTAAGTTTCACAAAGGATAAAAAGTTTTCCAATGTCAGCTAATGATAGGTTCAAGTGCACTGCGGTTTTCGGGGCTGTAATCGGTGGTATGTAATGACTGAGGCGGCACCGTTTGTCATGACTGAGACACTTCAACACACACACACACACACACACACACGGATCAGCCATAACATTCAGACAATGACAGGAAAAGTGGGATTAATGTTGATTATCTATTTCCACTGGAGCCTATCAGTGGATTAGATGAACTAAGAAGTGAGTGAACATGTAGACCTCAAAGTTGATGTATCAGATGTGCACAGATCTGAGCAACTGATCCAAAATGAGTCAGAACATCTCCAGATCTTCTTCATTCCAAATGTAAAGTGTTAAGTACTGACCAAAAGTATCTGAAGAACAACTGCACCTCAACCAATCCAGCATCTATGGGAGCAGACCATTATTACACCTGTCTGGTACTGAGTAGGTTCACCTTTATCCATAAGAACAGCTCTGAACCGAGGCCTGGACTCCACCAGACCTCTGAAGGGGTGTGTGGGATCTGGACCAAGACGTTACAGCAGATCCTTGAAGTCCTGGAAGTAGAGAGGTGGACTTCCATACATAACAACTGTGTCCACGCCGTTCTACAGCAGACTATCTCCTGCAACTTTTGGTCATTTTGTTGATTATTTTGTTCATTTTTGTCAATGTTTTACCTTAATTTTTGTCCATTATGCTGATTACTTTCTTTATATTTGTCCATTTTGTTGATTATTTGATTTATATTTGTTAATTTGTTTGATTATTTAGCTCCATTTTGTTAACTTTTTGGATTATTTTCTCATCCTTGCCCTTTGTGTTGAACATTTTTCTTATTATATTGATTATTTAGTTAATATTTGTCCACGCTGTTGATTGTTTCTTCTCTTTGTAAATTTTTTTGGTTATTTTGCTAATTCTATTGTTCATTATTGTCCATTATATTTATTATTTTGATCATTTTTGCTGATTTTTGTCCATTTTGTTGATTGTTTTTCTCATTTTTGTTTGTGGTTGAGGTGTAAATAGTCCTGAATATCAAGTCACAGCTTTTAATGTTGGATGTAAGTTGAGGAGGTTATACCAGACAAATAAGAAGAACCGCCCGTAAATGGACTTTTACAATCCTTAAATCATATTATAGAGATTAGAGAGGTGGACTTCCATGGATCAGATGTATTTGTCCAACACCCTAACCCTAACCCTAACGGTCCTGAGATTAGGATGTCCTTCCTTAGTCCATTTTTGGTCGGTACTAACCACTGTAGACCAGGAACACCTGCAGTTGTGGAGATGCTCTGACCCAGTCATCACCGTTAAAATACAGCTCATGGAAAAGTCACTCAGTTCTGTACGTTGCTCATTTTTCTGCTTCCATCACATCAGCCTCGAGAATTAAATGTTCACTTAGTGCCAAATATATTAGATCCAATAAAAGATGACATTGTAATGACATAATCAATATTACTATCACTTCTCCTGCCAGTGGTTACAATGTTATGGCTGATCAGTCAATAGCCTTAAACTTTATCTGTAGTTGCTATGAATTGTGGTAATATCTAACTCTAATAAGCAGTATAAGCCAAAACATTTACATGATGCCCCAATAATGACTGTGAAGGTTAAATATTGAGGTCATTTGAAGTGGGGTTGTATTTATCCAGGGTCATTGTATTATCGACAGTAGATGATGGTCGCCTACAGGAGAAGGCCCATTTAATAATTCATCGTCACGGCTTTCTGGGTGTTTCCTGTTCTATTTTGATAAGTGTCCTCCTAGTGTGTCTTGTTTTACCATCAGCCCTGTCATCTGTCCCAGCTCAGTAGTTTTCCATCCTCCAGGCCCCTCCTCCTCTCGTGCAGTTTTCACATAGTCTACACCTGCCACTCCCCTTCCCTTTGTTCCCCACCAGTTTGTCTTCTATTTATCTGACTTTTATTCAGACATGTAAGTATAGTTTAGGTTGTTAAACTAAATTGTTAGTTTAACAGGACACCCTGTGACCCTAATGAGGAAAAAGCGGATTAAGAAGATGACTGAATGATCACTACTATTTTTATTATTATTTACATTCTTTTAT
>JAPQRQ010000003.1:27114786-27174148 GCA_037367365.1 Apogon talboti | reverse complement strand
AGATAGATAGATAGATAGATAGATAGATAGATAGATAGATAGATAGATAGATAGATAGATAGATAGATAGAAATGTATATTATGATATTATAACATAATTAGTTATTTATTATTACATATTATTTTTACTACTTTCTTGTAATATTTCTTGTGTGGGTACATTCAGTGTTGTGCTGCTATTGGAACCTCAATTTCCTGAGGATCAATAAAAATCTATCTAATCTAATCTAATCTAAATACAAGTATTTCTGCCACATAAACTCCTGTCGCCTTCTTCAGTCGCCAATCATCTATACAAAGTCTGGACAAGTTCCTCGTACAACCCCACTTCAAAAGCTGCAATCTAAGCTTTTAACAATGTGTACAAACCTTGAATTTTGGCTGCTGCTGTATTTGCCACATGCAGAACAGCAGGGGAATCGGTCGAACAGCTGACCATCCTGACTGCCACAGCAGGAGCTCAACCCTCCCCTATGTTTTCATCCACACAAACACGTACCTCATTCGTCACAATACACCAGTCCCTAATTTCCCTTCATGCCAAATGTTCCACCACAGCCTAGTCTTATTCCCACTGCAGTATTTCCCCTTCAGATGGAAATGCAGAATTCTAATACAGTGTGTGTTACCTGTCTGAAAGCCTCGCCGTCTCCTTTGCCGGCCTGCTGAGCGAGCAGTGTTAGTTTCTTGTTCTTCTCATTCCTCTTGTGCACTTTATAGAGACAGGACAGCAGGCACACCAGCAACATGAAGGCGAGCAGGCCCAGCAGGGAGAGGATGGCCGCAGTCAGAGGAGGCAGCTTATAGGCTGACAAGGATAGGAAAGACACATAATCAGACAATGGCATCATTAAATGTATTGTAACAACACTTACTTCTCTATTGTAACAACACTTACTTCTCTATTGTAACAACACTTACTTCTCTATTGTAACAACACTTACTTCTCTCCAGAGTTGTAATATTGTTTGTCCCAGATCTTGTATTGATGATGGAGTATCTGACTGCTGTGTAAAGTCTTCTCTATCACATGCCAAAGACTTTCATTGGGATGTGAAAATGACGCCTCATGTTCCTGAACCACTCTTTCACAACCACAGTCAAGCCTGTTGAATCCTGGTGTCGTCCAGTATTTTTGCTCTAGATTACACTGATGGTGGTTTAGGACATGAGAAGCTACTCACTGCAGTTCAGGTTAAAGAACTTGTTGCAGCTGAAACATATTAACCACTGCAGTATATATCCAATGGAAGGATCTGAACTATTGGCTGAATTAAATCCAGGTGTGAACGTTTTGGTCAGGCTGTGTAAAAACTGGTCCACAAAAACGTTCTTGTTCTTACACACGTTGATGAGATGAAAACAAATGACAAAAGGCAAGATTGGCTAATGTTTTCAAGACATATGATAAAATGTTATTACATCCCAGATCAAAAGGGCCTAAGTCTAAGTCTGGACTATGTTCCGCTGGACAACATCTTCTAATTGGTCTTCAAAAAACCACCAGGAGAAGTCAGCATTCAAGGTAACCAAGATTTATTGTCGACAAAAAATCTGAGAGTGATTCGGTGTCAGCAGGTACACCAGGACAACTCTGAGCAGTAGGTCAGCTTTTACCCGTATATCTATCTCCATATGTCATTTTCCACACCCATTGATCATTTTCATTGGATTGGACAATTTGACACCGTTATAACGTTTTCAAAACTTATTGGTCATGTTTTCAGATTATGCCATTAGCTCCTCCTGTCGTCAAACAGCTCTACTGTTTCTGGATAAGGGCATCTTGACTTGTTTGGAATAATGCTTTACGGCTTCACAGAGCTTCTGGCTTGGCCTGAACATTCTAGATAACTCCAAAGGGCAGGATGCTTCACCCAGACATGTCCTCACACTACCTTTGTCTTTTAACACAGTCTTACTGCACTTTACACCATTATGTTTTAGTTTCTTTATATTTCTTTCTTTAATTATATATTTTATATATGATAGATATTACTTGCAGTGATCATGTCATATAGTGACCTTTTTTTAAATTCTCATCATTCTCCTTCCAACTCTTCATTAAGTCACTTCCAAAACATTCAGTGAGTATTCATAATACTGTTTTCCAATAAGTACCAGTACCTTTTTAGACATGCTCTCATCACTACTCATTCTTTTGCATCATAATCATCATAAGTAAAGCATCAAACTGCAGCACATCACCCACCTGAAAAATTACACTACAGTAGCTGAACATTCCCTTTAAGTAACTCTCATTGCTTCATTGATTCATTCATTCATTCACATTTTGACCCAATACTCTGTCCTGACAAGTAGACTCAACTAGCAGTTGTGACCTTTCCTTTATTCATGACCCAAATTTGTTGAAGCGTTACCACTTTTATTCTAGAGGTATTTTGCTCATAAGCAGTAATTCCTAATGTGTGTAAAGTCTGAGACTGGGAAATATGGAAATTTTTGCTGAAATGATGAAGAATTGGAAAACTTAGACTTAAAAACTCTGAAGATCTTCTCTGAAACTTTCTGGAGTCCATCACAGTTTAGTGAACACAGGCGGTTCAAATGTTTCAGCAACTGTCCCGCCACTGAACCTCATCTTGTCTGTGTCTCTCCTCCATAACCCATATAAACATCTCCTTTTGGCATGTTCTAACTGTTTTTTCTCATTTTTGCTACCACCTGCCAGGAAAGCACCATCCTTATCAGTTGTTTGTGACACCTGATTTATCATTTTGGCCAGAATGACCCCAAACACCTGCTACAGAAGCTCAGAACTACCGGTCCTGCCTGATTGGGAGGCCTATTTGCTGCAGATTGCCAGATATTTCTTGTATCATACACTTCTCTGTAGCTTTTCCAAACTACTTCCTGACAGTTACACACCTTCCCATGCTACGTGATCACTGTCACACTCACATACCTCTACACAGACCTATCCAGACACAGAGCTCTTACCATAATACCTGGACCATTTAACATCTGTTTTTTAGCATATACAGTAAATGCTGATTAACGTACATAGGAAACCAAACCATTATGAATTAAAATATAGCATTATAGTAGATGGATATAGACCAGTTAGTACATGGGTTAACCATGAATTATCAGCTACAGTTATTTACATGAATAGTCCATTTTGATAATTACTGTTTGGTAAAATTAGTAATTTCAGCTTTATTTTTAGATCTGCACTGATTAGAATATAAAGCTTTTACAAACAGCATTACTATTAGGACTAGCAGTGACGTGAACTATTGTTGTCAACCTGATCTACAGCTGATAAAAGGTCCCATCACTCAAAAATAGTAAGGGGGAGGGGGAAGAGGGATTGGATTCACCGAAATCCATGTGCACTGTCACAACATTTTTCAACCAGTTCAGATCTAGTGTGAGGCTAATGCATATTGTTAGACTCATAGCATAATTGCCTAAGTCATATTTTTGGCTAAATTACGATATCTGCATAACTTTACTCTCCAAACACTGCTATTTCATTTTGTATTAATGGCTATGACCTGAAAAAATATGACTTAGGCAATTATGCTATCAGGCTAACAATATGTGATGAGGAAAACTGAATTCATCACTGCTCAAACCATTAAATATGACTTTAAACAGACACATCTTGGTCAGATGTTAAAGTTAGCAGGATGGGAGTAGTGCGAGGGATTTTGACAAGATGAAATTTTAACAAACATTGATGGAGTAACTGGATTTTATGGAAAATCATTACATCTCCATCTTACCATCTACCTCTATGTAGACATGAGCTACAGGGAAGCCAGCCAGGTCGGTCACTTTGAAGACACCTGTATCAGCCACATGGACCTTCTTCATGGTCAGCTCTGAGCCCTCCACCGTCAGCCTGCCCTCCAGCAGAGGGTCCAGCGGCGTCACCAGAACCCCCTGGTCCAGGATGACCCGGTCCTTGTTATCTGACTTGGGCCTGTAGACGATGTTGAGATTGGAATGGTCCACGTAGAGTTTCATCTTCAGGTTCGCTCCATAAGCCAAGTGCATAAAGTTCTGGTGTTCTACAGAGATCAAAAGGGAGAAAATTTACAGATCTCACAAGGTGGTCCAACGTGAGCCTGCAGACCAGCTGCCTTCCATGAAGTCTAATGAAGGGATGAACACCAGTCTTCCAAAACATACTCCCTTATTTGGCCTTCTCAGACGTAGTTATTAGTGTCATAACCTTTATTACAGTAATCCCCTTCTGATATATTTTTATCTGCACCATTTTCCATACAGCTGCGGTGGCCCATCATCCTTGCAGGCAAATGTAATCTCAAGTGACATTAAGACATAAGCATATTAAGACTTATGACCTTTATTGAGATTATGGTATTAGAATTTTTAAAGGAAATATTCAAAAATGAGATATTACCGAAATTGACTCTAGGCCAAGATTAAAGTTTGCAAAGTTAAAAAAGAGCAGAAACCTTCCGACTGCACTGTTCCGATACTGTAGACATAATTTATACTTGGCACAAACTTTAGAAGGTAGCTCTAATGGGAAGCCAATTCATCGCAGTGAACAGTTCAAGCAGCATGGGGCCATTAGCTGCATTTAGATGACATTAAAACATTCAATAGGTAAAAAAACAACAACATAAAAAACAGCATGTATAGCACACCCAGATCACTCACTTTAACCCATAAAGACCCAGTGCTACTTTTGTGGGAGTTCCCAAATGAATTTTTCTCTATATTTAACCTTTTGTTAAGTGATTGATTACCATTGATTGTATTATCCTCCTTATTTAAAATTTTTACAGTGTAAATCATGAATTTTCCTACATTTAATTTACTGGTCATATAGATGCTCATCTAAACTCAGTTTAAAGTTGAGGGTGATTATATGAAAAACAGAGAAAACTGAAGAAAAAGTGGCTTTTTCAGCAAAGATATCATTATCTGAACATAAAAACAAGTGTCTCCATCTACTGCTATTTCACTCCATGGGTTTTACTGGTGAATCAATGTAGAAGATGACGGTGTTTCCATGGTAACTATGGAGTCTCTGAACTTCCAAATGGGTCATATCTGATGACCATGAAGAGATGACAAACTGTATTTTACACCAATTATTCACATGTATTAATAGGATTAGTGGATCAACAGGTATGAAACAGTTTAGGTCAGTAGTGGCTGTCTGGGTCTTTATGGGTTAACGTTAGAGGACACAGTAGAGCTCAGATCACTGCTCACCTCTGACATTCAGACAGTTCTTCCTCCTCTCTTTGCGGTCACGATCCAGAACGGTGAAGCTTCCCTCGTCCGACATCCTGACTGAGTGAAGCGTCACCCGTTTCTCCGACACACTGAGTCGTCCCACGTACTCCTCCACCAACACCATGGTTTGGTTGTAAAGAACGATGGGTGGAGGCTCGGTAGCGTGCTGTATCTCAGTCTGATTGGTCGGTACAAGACTGGGCCTTAAAGTGGTGCACAAATGAGTCAAATTGGACAGTATAGTAATAGAAATGTTATGTAAATTAACCTGCAATTGATCTGTGATGGTGCATATTTGGCATCCGCTCCCATTGAAAGCAAATGAGATAAAATGACTACAAGACTCGTTATTAAGAATATTACAGTTTAATGATAGGTCTTTAGTTGAATGTACCTGAACTCCAGGGTGATGGGGCCCTCTACGTGGTTCAGGTGGATGTAGTATGTTTCTCCATACTTTACCACTTGTTCCAGAGCACAGTCTGATCAGCAACAGGAGAGGAAGTGAAGGTTAAAACAGGATGTTTATACCAAAGCAATGAACTCTCTCATGGTAGAAGTCAACAGCACCTACTTTGTTCTTTCTAAGCAGTGAATAACAGTAGCATGATTGGTGTTTTTTTTTTATATATTTGTTTCTGAATGTTCAGGTCTGTTTCTTTATTTCCCTATTTCTCTATAGCCAGTTGGACTGCCAGAAAACTGCCATTGTGCAGAACTGTAAACCTCAGATATCTGTGATTTCAACCTAATTTGTCCTTGATGGAATATTTTGTCTCCTTTTCTGTAAATGAGAACTAAATACATGTTTGAGTAATTACCAAAAGATGTAAACAAAAAAACAGGACTTTGCCATTATAAACTAGTGTGTGCATCCACACTCCAACAATTATGAGAATCTATGATGTAGAAAGTGAAAAAGATTGTGATTTGGTTCAATAATTACCACAGACACTATGACTCTTATTTTTCACACTTTTCTCCATTAAACCTCGAGTTTCCAGGTTTTTGCAGTGAAAGCTTCTTTTTTTAGGTTTAGGTTTGGTTAAAATATTATTATAATACTAACTATCACTAAACCAAACACTATCAATCCAAAACTGAAAAATAAAAAACATTCAAAATAGACCTGAAAAGATTTTCTGTTACATTAGACATTTAAATACTAACATGGACATGCATGTGACAGTAAATGTAGATATTCACATATTTCTAACAATATCACCATTTCATTCTGTTAAAAGGGTTCTTGCAGGTACAATGTATGGACAACTTGTTTCTTCCACACTGAGCCAGTTCACTGCACGTGTCCCTCTTACAGTCTCCAGCTTGGAAACACTGTTGTGCACATATCTTACCCCTGACGATCAGGATGAGGTGTTTCACTGGGCTGGTGTTGATGGAGTTCTTGATGACGTACACCCCCTCATCCTTCTCCTGAACATCTTCCAACACCAGGTGACCTAAGGAGTTGATGCGGGTCTGTGGCCCAGCCTGTGACTTCACCAACTGACCGGCCTTCAGCAGAACCACCTCAGCAGTGCGATTGGTCCTGGGTTTGAACACCACCTCTCCCAGATTTCCCGACGGGACATCGATGTGGATGTCCTCACCAAAGAACGCCGTCCTATGTTCTTCTTTGACTAGAGACAACAATCAAGAAGGTATTCATTTAAATGTAATGTATTTTATCTCATTATATAAAAACAAATCCTCTGATTCATCACAAACGCTTACCTTTTAAAGATGCTGACACAACTGCGAAAGAAAAGACAGAGTTTAGTTAAAAACAGGCCTTTAGTTTTGTGCTGTTATGCAGATTTCTAAATACAACAGCATTTTTTTGGTCTTAGACAGTAATGACACAACTTCACTTTAGAATGTAAGTGTTTGAAATGTAAATGTATCACATAATAATGGATAAAAATAGACATGATGTAAACACTGTACCATCTGAGTGCTCAGAAAGGAAAAGGAATGAGAGCAAATGAGTTGAAAATAAATAGATCATAAAAATGCAGGTTGTTTGGTGTGGAGGCATGTTTGCAGGAGGTCTGTGTTCACCATTCATTTACACAAGCTGCTCCCAAGTGACTGATTATATTTGTGCTTACCCGTGCAGAACAGGACGCTAAGCACTGCAGCACTGGTTACTTTCATCTTGAACAGTCTGACTCTAAAAAAAGAACACATACAATACACAACAAATGTACAAAAAATAAATAAATAAACTTTTTAGAGCACAAATAGATATGGAAGCAATTAATGAAGATTGTTAAATATCTGCAGTGTGTTTTTGTAATCACGTTGAGATGTGATCAATAATTTGGAGTTTTTTTAGTTACTTTAAGCAGATGTGTGAGTACAGCTTTCATTGTTTGATTGAAAAACCCCTCCAGAAGGCATCTCCAATCTGATAAAAGTCCACTCCCTCTACTGCTGCACAACCCCCTGCTGCACTAAATAGCTTTTCACAAATTACTTCTTCAGATGCCTAAGGGAAAGCGCTGCCAGCACTTCTTGACGAAGCAGTCTACCTCGCCGCTATAAAGTCAAATATACTGTCGAAGCAGGTTTTATAGATAAAGTGTTGGTTGTCAAGGCAGAAGGATGCGTGTCTGAGTCAAAGACATGACGCTGTGCGCTGAGCATCTCCGTCTCCTGCGGTGCTGCAGGTCGATCAGTTTTCCAGTCACGACACATGGCCACAAACCAGAGGGAGCCAACAGAAAGCGAGGGAAAGACATTATAAAAAGAAGGAGGACAAAGAGAAGAGTGAAAACAAAGGAGTAAATCTGAGGATACGAGCGAGTAAATGACATTTACATGCAGAGTGCACAGCTGTCCCTCTGGGACACTGGGATGGACAGGAGCCAGCTGGCAGGAGGAGACTCTTTGACCTTTCACCACTGCACTGGCTTAGACTGCAGTGGTTAATAAAGTGGGATAATTAGGTGGATAGATAGATGAGGAAAGACAGGGCGCTCAAACAAATGGAAAACAGCTACAGCAGCACAGAAGAACACTACGGATGAAATTATAGATGCTTCATTACCTTTAAGAAACAATGTTAGAGAACTTATAAGAATGTAGTTCAATGGAGCTTGTATGTCTTCTGTTTTTGTAATATGTCTGATAACTAAAAAAAAGTTACTTGTCCATCAGTAGTTTGTAAGATATCCTAATTCAACGCAACATCCAGACAAAACACTAATATCACACTGTAAAATAATACAATAAAAGAAAAAGTACTGCATTAAAATCCAGTGTTATCAGCAAAATGTACTCAAAGTATGAAAAGTAAAAGTTGTTGTGCACTAAAATGTTTTACTGTAACAGTCAGGTCAATAAGTATTTGGACAGTGACACACATTTTGTAGTTTTGCCTCTGTCTATTACCACAGTGGATCTGAAAAGAAGCAATGAAGATGTGGTTGAAGTGTGGACTTCCAGCTTTAATTCAAGGGGTTTAACACAAATACTGCAGTAACCGTTTAGGAATAACACCACAAAAAAATGAAGTCACACCTGGTTGGCCGCAAAGTTCCACATCAGTCAGCTGTCCAATTACTTTTGAGCCCCTGATAATGTTTACAACGTTTGCAATTCCTAAATGGCTGATGCAATGACTTAAAGCTGAAGATCCACACTTCAATCACATCTTAATCCACTGTGGTCATGTACAGAGGCAAAACTACAAAACGTGTATCACTGTCCAAATACTTATGGACCTGACTGTATATCTGATATTTAGGATTAATGTGTACGTTGCCTTATATCCTGTATATGTTTAAGGTTGAGCTCGTTTTAATTGCTTTAGATACAGGTTGTAGTTTAATCTACAGCAATGCATCATTTTCTATAAGATTATCATGTTTGTAGTGTCACTGTTCTGTGAGAACCATGTATTTCTAAATATTTTTCATGGCCTCAGGAAAACAGGTCTATTTTCAGCTTGTGACAACATGTTTTCCAATAAATCCAAGAGTGTATTCAAGATGATGAGGATTTTGAACTCAAGTCACGATAGAGCACAACTTATCTCAAACATTCATAAATCAACACACTTGGTTTTCAGTGGAGCAGAAGGGCATGAAAAAGTGTATCAGACAAATGTAGTAAAAAGTACTCAATGTGCAGAGTTGTACAGTACAGTAATATAGATTTGTTTTCTTGCTGAGCCACAATGGGAGGACAAGTTAAGGCACAGTATCTGCATTTAGGTTTGTTCCTCAGATACAACACAGATAACAACCTTTGCTAAATCAGATAGATATCTGCTGCCTCATAGTGGCATCGACATTTTATTATCTTTGCCCTTGTGGTCCACTAAAAGCCACCACTGAGATTAGAAATGATTAAAATAACCTGTCAGTCTTGAAACGTAGACATAAGTGCACCTTACAGACCGTTTATTATACCAAAGGTCAAGTTTTATGCATTACATTAAATATTTACTGAAATAAGACACACAGTTTAATTTTAAGCGTCCAAACTGCAGGGAATTAATCACTTTTTGTGCTTTTATCCACTGCGGCATCATCTAATACAGCCAATCCCGCCATCTTTTGACTCTGAGAACAATAAAGAACAGTATTGAAGTTCTGCCAGCTTTTTCAGTCGAAGGATTAATGCACTATTTAAAGAAGAAAAAGGAAAAGCCTCTACTTTGCCTCTGCACATCAACAAACCTAAAGCGACTTCAACTTATGGCCTGGCAGTAAAGTGAACAGAAAAATGGCTCGAGAGCTCCTCAGCCCACTCATAGAACATAGTAATCATCGCATATTTTCTAATAGGTTCCCTGTGAAGCAGGTCTGAATGGTCTCGTTCTAATGTTCTACAGAGTCATTAGTTTATTGCATATGTGAATGCTGGAGCCAGCATGCTGCAAAGACATAAGTCATGGGTTTGATTGGTGAGTGGACGGAATTGTACATTTGAGATGAAAATGAATGACTGCTGCTGATTATAAGGGCTAGTAGATGCCATGAAGTACATACGTACATGTACACGTGACATATGGGAAAGGTTTTTGATTATGTGCAATCAAAGTGGTGGATGTAAAGGTTACAGAGACTGAAACAGAACAAAGGCGACTCTCACTGAATGCTACCAATTAACGTTAAAGTCCTGAGTCAAAGTACACTGTAAAAAGGCAGAGATGCAGATGTAATCGTCGTCCACTCACTGATGATGAGATGTCTGTATTTAAAGTCTGACTCTAAATGGGGTCACTGCTCTCCTGTCTCCTGTTCTGCCCATTAGATAAGTCAAAGTGTATAAGGGGAAGCATTAAGTGAAGCGCTGGTGTCACATCCAGCAGCCTCCTCGTGGCCAAACTGTGGCGTTCCCATCATTCAGGCTGATCACATCAGCATGACATCCATCCTGACTGACGGACTTAACAGCCTGTTTCCCCCTTCATCCGTTCTCTCCCACACAACCAGGAGGACGAGAGGATCATGCTTCCATCCTTCTCTAGTTACAGTATTGTCTCTCTTTCGCTCTGTTCGTCAACGCTTACGTGTCTCTTTTTTCTTGTTCTCCCTTTGCTTTCCATCCTGTCTTTTAAAGGCTCTATTTAACTCTCTAATCATCCAACTAAGTACTGGTTCTATATTATTTAAGGCCAGTGTAACTATTTTTAAGTGATGTGTCACCAACAGCTACTGTGATTGTTTGTCCTTGTATAATCAACTTAATATATTATATCCAAAACTGTGGACAGGATAACTGGAGTCCAATTCCCTCCTGAACCTCTAGACACAAGGGGATGAATCTCTGAAGGCATATACCCCCTATCACTGATGCTGACCACTAATTTCAATAAGCTGTGCCATGATTATGCCTTATGATTAGAGGGAGACTGGTGGTTTTTGTAAAGCCAGTATAATATTAGTTTGAAGCAGCAAGAAGCTGATGGAAAAATGTGATAATGTCAGATATTATCTTTGACTTTAACTGCTTAGCTGAACAGCTGAAGTTAACTTAATCAAAACAATAAATCCCTAAATAAATCAGCAAATATGGAATCGAACATCAAAAGGGATGTATTTTCGGTTTTTGAGTTATTTTATCAAAATATCAGCAATCCAGTGAACAAGCCCCGTGCTGGAGCTGAGCCCAGACACTGCCAGTCGTTCCATCTCCACATTTCAAGGTCAAAAAGCTGTGTTTTATCTAATACATGTCTAGCTGTGCAGCTAATCTAAGACAGACTCAAGAGACCACCATCTACGCTCACTACCACTCTAAATCAAAGTCCCCTCCGGACTGACTAGTCCCCTGCACTTTCCTCCACTGAACATTCATCCCCACTTCCCCTCATTCCTGCTGACTCCCCCTCCTCACCCTTTATGCAGCCCATAAAGCCAAGAGCAGCTGCTGGTGCAGCCAAGGGTGTGTCACGACTTACATGAATGGGTCTGTCCATTACACAGCTGTCCAAGATGGAAGACGATGAAGGGGGGTAAAAGTGAATGAGGAATGAGATCAAGTGAAGGGGATTTACCAACACAATGTAACACTGTGATGTCAGAGGCTATACAGAATTTATATGTCAAGGAATACAGCATGCTGTACTCCTGTCTGATTTTTTTTCTTCCCAGTCCCTAATAGAAGGTTTGTGCATTTCCATCCCAACACTGGGCCAACAGATGTAAGAGAAGCTGAGGCAGAAGTCAGCACACACAGTACCTCACTGGTGATTTGGAAAAGAAAACGTTTCTTTTAGGATCACAGTTACATAAAACAGTCCAAATCAAGTCAATTCTCAGTCCTTACTGTGCTCATTCTCACAGCATACTGTAAATGACTGTGGGTGACAAATTCTTAGTCAGCGGCTTTGTGTGTCATAGTGCCCAAGTACATTGCGTAACTATTTCCACCGGGATAGTCCAGAAAATACCCCTAATTCAGATGGGTATATCCCGCACACAGGACACGATAATGCACCACAATCTGCCCAGAACAGACGCAGTTCTTATTATACACAGAATTAAAGAGTACTCATGAGCCTCAGAATTGGGGTACTGTGTTTCTAGTCCTACACACTAAAATTGGATGTTATTGAATTTTATTAATAAGGCTGAGGCAGAAGGAGGCCGTTCGGAGCACACATAATATCCTGTCTGTGTAATAACCTACACGGATTTTTATCTGAACATTATACATTTTTATCTTTCACAGAAACTTTACCCTCTGCAATTCGGTGTGAAATTGACATTCCTTTTATTCTGTGCGAAGATGCCTGTGATGAGAGGCATCCTCCGCTGCGTTGCCGTTGGTTACACGCCCTAGAGCATCTTTTCTTTCGTATGGAACCGCTCAAACACAACCAAACAGTCAAAACAGCAACGGAAAACTGCAGAATTTAACCCACTCCCTCCCTGATTGAACGCATTGCTGAAATATAAATCAATTGCTGTAATACACAATTATAACTGGATGATTGTAATTACCTTCGTCAAGCCTTGAATCCGAAAATCACTGGGCTGGGAGGGGCTCAGGAGTGATGGTTTGCTGTAAGTCGCCTTTTTTTCTTTATTTCATTTATCTCGTCCACCCCCTCACCGCCCCCAACCCGACAACAACAGACTTCAATGGGGCCAGATCGGGAGTAGCAGGAGAGTTTCGGTTGATGTCGGTTTGTGGAACAGTTCAGATCGGAGCTCTTCGGGAAACTTCGGCAAATACCGTCATTCTGGCTCGGGTCCACAAGCAGCAGGCGGTCACTCTGCAGTTTGGTGTGACCGAAGATCCTCTATGATAAAGACCGGTCACTCTGTGCTCCGCCAGTGGTATGAAACGGCACACTGTCAGGTCCTGTAAGTGGACACGGTCTGGAAGATGGGAATGGCTGACAAGGTGTGTGGTAGATCGAAATTGAGAGTAGAGAGAGGAAGTAAATAGTTCATTCCACTGGCGAAGCACAAAGTGAGCTATCTTTCTCTTAAAGGATCTTTGACTTAACCTTAAGTGACGTTACAAAGATACTTGCTAAGTAGGTTAGACTAATCTAAATAAAGTGGCTTAACTAAGCATGTGGTTTTTGTAGAATCAATTTGGCATCAAGTTTTGATGAACTGTGACCCAAAGTTCACTTTCACAGCACCTAACGTACACATTTTGGTACTTACATCCAACTTTTAGCAAGTGTTATGTACACTTGGATTGACACCAGCATCAAATTAGCATTATTTCATGTCGTTTGTCATAGATCTGAGTTATATTGAGTATTGTCATTACTGTTGAGTTGTCTTTTTCATTAAATTGACTTACCTGGGAAGTAAGGTATCATAAACATTTTAACTTAACTGCCTGATGGTGTTATCTGAAATTTTAGCATTAACTAGCTGATTAAGCTAGGTAATTTCCAAAATATGGCTATCAGTAAAAAAAAAAAAAATGACAGTTTGTATAAAGTGCTATACGTCATAGGTCGGTGCTCAGAAATTCCTTCCACTGTTACTGTAAATTACACGTTTACTCTAGGTTTAAAAACAGGCATAGGCTATTGACATAAAACAAGTCAGCTATTCACAAAGCTAAGGGCTAGCTTGTATTCTCTTTTCTTACTTACCGAGACAAACAGCCAGTGGTGAATGACTCAGAGGACTGAAATGTTGTAAACATCAGAGGTTTACCCCAAATCAAGGTGGTCCGAGGACATGTCCCACCAGACCTACAGGAGTTCATTAGAACATCCAAAAGCAGAAGGAAAAACTAATTTCCACTGCACTTCAGGGTTTTTCCCTTATGTGTTGGATGTTGGTTGGACAGACGTTGATAAAAATATTAAAATTTTAATTTATCTTAAAATTTATGAATGAATATGGATGATCTGCAAAAGTACCTGTAATAAATATAGTGGTGTGAAAAGTTCAATAGTTGCCTCTTGAGACTGAAATACAAGTCTAACTGAAAAATTAAAGCTTGAGTGAATGGCCTAAGTTCAGCTTCTAATCCATTTATTATCATCAAAAACTGAACACCTTCCTAAGAAGAGTTAACAAACACATCCAGTATCCCCAACAACAGACAACGTGGTTATTTTTTCCTAGAAATGCCTTTATTTCTCCCAAACATTGCACAGTCACAGGGATCTAAGTCCAACTGTTCAACAGGAATAAAAAAGGTACTAACATAAACACAGTCAACACGGCTGTCAATCACACAGTGAATACAGTGACATGTCTATGATTTGAGTGCATACTGTAGTGGCTCAGGGTGTAAACATTTACAGTGGAATTTCTGCACATTTTATAGGTCGAAGTGAGAGTTTTGGGCTCCCAGAGCGAGATGTAGTTGCAGGGAAATACTGATACGGATATAAAATAAAGCATAACAGTTCTTGTTCTATGTTTTGCTTTAAAATGCATCTGCTGCCCTGTCCTGTCAGTCTGAGGTTGGAAAGCAGTATTAAATTGAGGCTTCACATTAGGTAATGTTTGATTTGCAGATAAGCTTACATGGTTCCATGACAAAGTTGCAATGTTCAGAGTGTAAGCAGCTGGATACATGAATAGTAAGTAGTGGAAAACTGATTCAGCTAAGACTAATTCTTTGCGTGACCTGACCCGGCTTTAGACATCTGACCCTTCTCACGACGTTGGCTGGCGCCTGAGAAAAATCTCACAACTGCTGCCGTTACATTAAAACTGAGAATCCATTCGTCAGGAGTTTTATGAAGCAGACCTGTTTTTGACGGACAAACTTGCAGAATTTGCATTTATTGATAGCTGCACACTTCGCAATGAGGCTGTCATGAGCTGTTCTTTATTAAATCTAAGACAGTTATTTTTAGTCTTGTGCTTTGAGAATAACATAAAAGTTGCAATTCAGAAAAAAAATAATTTTTGTTTAGTGAAGTGACGGGTCCTTTCAGCTGGGAGAAAAGCTTTCTTTTACCTAGATTGTGACAAGTAAAAACTCCTGACCTCTGGATTTAAATTACTCAGCTGACAGGACTGAATTTACAGTGTGTGTTTATAGAGCGTCACCTAAAATGTTAAAACGTTCATGGAAAATCCAGCCCATCTTGAACATGTTACATTCACTGAGGCAGGCTCAGTGAGGACACAATTAACGCCGTCTCACCTACTTTCTAAATTCACATTTTGTTACTGACAGTGGCTATGTAGGACCTGATCAAATAAACACTGATAAAATAAAAGAACACTGATAACGGCATTATCTGATTTTACCATTTTAAAAACCTAACTTTCAGAAACAAGTATACGGAATGACACAAACTGACTGCACGCCAATGGTCCAGCTCAGTAAACCAGGAGGGAAGCGGTCACTTTTACTGATGAAAGAAAAATACTGTCTCTCACAGAAGGTGTGATGTCAAATGAATACGTTTTGGCAAAAATTTTCAGAGAATATGAGTAAAAGCAAGTGCAAGTTTCATATTTGTATCATTAGTGATTTTGCAGCACGTCTTCCAGGTGAAATGAGGTGAAGGAGTGAATTGTAAGAAGCGCTTCCATTATTTGGGAGTCTGCTGAACCGGCCCACATGGCGTCACATTAAACTGGAAACCATGGCACATTAATTTGGTCACATCTTTTTTCCCCACTGTCTCTTATTCATCTTTTTCTGTCACATTCATATTTCATTTCATTCAGTCGATCCACAAACCAATTCAGATCCCCACATTTTTCTCTCAACCCTCTGTATCCTTTCTGCTACATTCTTTTGTTTCATATTTTCTATTTTTTTATGTTTTTTTCTTTTTGTTTAACTTCATAGGCTTGTTATTACTTTCTTTATGCATCCTCCTCCACCTCCTCCTCAAACTCTCCCTCCTCCTCGGCCGTGGCGTCCTGGTACTGCTGGTACTCGGACACCAGGTCGTTCATGTTGCTCTCCGCCTCGGTGAACTCCATCTCATCCATGCCCTCGCCAGTGTACCAGTGGAGGAAGGCCTTACGGCGGAACATGGCGGTAAACTGCTCAGAGATGCGCTTGAACAGCTCCTGGATGGCCGTGCTGTTGCCGATGAAGGTGACCGCCATCTTGAGACCGCGTGGTGGGATGTCGCAGACGGCGGTCTTGACATTGTTGGGGATCCACTCCACAAAGTAGCTGCTGTTCTTGTTCTGGACGTTCAGCATCTGCTCGTCGACCTCCTTCATGGACATGCGGCCGCGGAACACAGCTGCCACCGTCAGGTAGCGTCCGTGGCGCGGGTCACAAGCTGCCATCATGTTCTTGGCGTCAAACACCTGCTGCGTGAGCTCTGGCACCGTCAGGGCGCGGTACTGTTGGCTCCCGCGGCTGGTGAGGGGGGCGAAGCCAGGCATGAAGAAGTGCAGACGGGGGAAGGGCACCATGTTGACGGCCAGTTTCCTCAGATCAGCGTTGAGCTGGCCAGGGAAACGCAGGCAGGTGGTCACGCCGCTCATGGTGGCTGAAACCAGGTGGTTGAGGTCGCCGTAGGTGGGCGTGGTCAGTTTGAGAGTGCGGAAGCAAATGTCGTAAAGAGCTTCGTTGTCGATGCAGTAGGTTTCATCAGTGTTTTCTACTAGCTGGTGCACTGATAGCGTGGCGTTGTACGGCTCAACCACTGTGTCCGACACCTGAGGATGCAGAGCAAAGACTGTTACAACAGGATCCACACATACGGCGTCTGCCTTTGTGCTTTGTTTTTAGATTGCTTGGTAGAGCTGCAAGATTATGATGTTATAGTGCATTTCCTCCTCATTACCACAGCCATTTCTGTTAGATCTTTACTCATGTGGAACTAACCACTGAACACAATTTCAGTCCAATAAAGCCAATGATAAATTATGTAATGTCAAGTTGCACGTTTTATTATCAAAATCAATATTAACAGCAGGAGGTGACACAATTGTAAATAACAGTTAACCGCGGCAGCTAACCCTTTAAAATGACGGAGAGACTAGTTTATATCATCTTTCAAGAAGCAGCAATAAAACATGGTATTCATTTTTTTATTTGGCGACAGACACATGAACGAATGATATTGGACAACTGGAGATCGACTGATCTTTAAAGACTAAAATAATAATAATGATAGTTTGGAGCAAGTGAAAGCCAATATCAAATCGTATCACCTCACACATGAACATCCACTTCCTGGTAGATATGACACTTTACAGACATAAAACATATCAGTGACTATTAATCAGGCAAACCAATTAATCTGTCAATCTCCAATAAAAGTAAAGTATATACACCGACACCTACCTTAGGAGACGGCACCACACTGAAGGTGTTCATGATGCGGTCCGGGTACTCCTCTCGGATCTTGCTGATGAGCAGGGTGCCCATACCAGACCCAGTGCCTCCTCCCAGGGAGTGTGTGAGCTGGAAGCCCTGGAGACACTCACAGCTCTCGGCCTCTTTCCGAACCACGTCCAGGACGGAGTCCACCAGCTCCGCCCCCTCCGTGTAGTGACCTTTTGCCCAGTTGTTCCCCGCTCCACTTTGACCTTTGGATTTAATAGAAGAAAGATGTTACACTGTGTATGCCTCATGGGACAGAGGGGGTTTGTTCTTTAGTCTCAGTAAAAGACAGAGTGTTGAGTGTGTTCTTACCAAAGACAAAGTTATCAGGTCTGAAGATTTGTCCAAACGGTCCAGAGCGGACTGAATCCATGGTGCCGGGTTCCAGATCCACTAGGATGGCTCTGGGCACATACTTCCCACCTGCAAACACACATATATACCATATCAGACTAATGCCACAGGACACCTATAATGTATACAATACCAAAGTTGTTCTTCAGCTAAAATATAGACTTTATTGCACATAAATACACATTAATCCATAATCTAAGTAAGCAATCAAAAGAGTATTAATCACTCCATCACATTCATTTAACATAATGAAATGTAATTAACCACAGACTTCACTCCTATCTAGTTCATAGATGTAATACCTAATGTTGCCACTAGATGGAGTAAAACATAATAAAACTTGAAATCAGCCCTCCACAAACAACTGCAATTAAACAATCATGTCCCATGTTTTCAGAGGATTTAATATCAGCCCCATTGGGAACAACATTTGTGGAAGTAATACAGAGTGTTCGGTTGACATAATGTCTGTAAATCTCTAAGTGCTTTTCTGTTAGTTGCACTTTGAGGCATAATCGATGAAAATGTTTTCACCGATGCCTTTTATCTTTTTGTCCTCACAGTTACATCCAGTGGGTTTTTCCAAAAGGAGGTCGTTTCATTTCCTGTAGTCCAACGCAGACCTCACAGTTCTGCAGCTTGTACTCACCAGTGGCCTCGTTGTAGTACACGCTGATCCTGTCCAGCTGCAGGTCACTGTCTCCATGGTAGGTTCCTGTGGGGTCGATGCCATGCTCATCACTGATCACCTCCCAGAACTACACAAAGCAAATCCAGACAGA
Source organism: Apogon talboti (assembly GCA_037367365.1). NCBI lineage: Eukaryota > Metazoa > Chordata > Actinopteri > Kurtiformes > Apogonidae > Apogon > Apogon talboti. The sequence continues at coordinate 27,155,510 of JAPQRQ010000003.1, read as the reverse complement.
AGTTGTAATGTTTAAAGACAGGCCTCACACTTCACAGGAATATCTCAATTGCTTGAAACCTGGATCATCCATTCTGTGAAGTTATTCAGTTCAGAGTTCATTGATCAAACCGAAAGAAAGAGCTGACTGTGTACTTATCAAGGCTCTAACTGCAGGCCTGTTTTCCTAAGCTAAAAGAAGAACCTTGTGCACAATCACTCCTCAGTTCTCTGCGTTCCCCCTCGCTAACATCTGATAACCTGCTGTCATACGACCGCCTAAACCTTCCCTCAATGAAAGAAGACGTTCTGCAGTAAACAGGTACCTTGTGGCTAACTGTAATCTGTGTCCTTACTCTTCTGAGCCGATTACACACTTGCTACATCATGTGGTTTACAAGTATATGCGTGTTAAAAGCATTAAAGCGTACAGTCACAACAGCGACCAGTCATTATTCCACCAAACGGCTGTTCAAAATGAGAGACGACCACTGCAGCTTTGATCCAATTCACAGCTAAATCCAGGACAAGGCTGTTGTTGATCGTAACTTTATAAATTACCCACAGAGAAAATGGCAGACAAAAAAATAAAGCACAATTACTGATGTGTTTTGCTGTTTCTTGTGGCAATAAAGAAGGAAAAAAATACAGGGAGTTCAAAGGTTTTAGATCAGGGCAAGATAACAAAAGCAGGAAAGACTGTGATAGGCTGAAAAACACAAGGAAACAGAAGCATGGAGCAAAAACATAAAGATTTAGCATCTATGAAAACATTCAACCCTTTTACACCTCGAGCTATTTTTGTGGTGACATCCAAATACATTTTTCTATACATTAAACCTTCACCGATATTCTTCTCTACATTTTGCAAAATTCAGCGAAAAGCAGGTATTTCTGTATATTTGATTTACTGACCATGTAGACGTTCAGAAAAGTTAAGTGTAAATTCAAAGGCTGTCAAAACAGAAAATTGAAGAAACAAATGGACAGGAATACTGGTTCAAAAGTTCTGCTTTTGGTCTGGTTTCTGTTTGGGACTTTGAGGGTTAACTGGCTAGAAAAACTGTAGTCTAGTGATAGGCTAATAATGGGTTAAAACATTAAACAAATGGAACAAAGACTCTGTCGACTGAGCGTTCTGTGATGTTTAAGAGACAGTTATTTATGTTCGTGATCTGGTTTCTAATTAAAGGACATCCAATGTTAGAGAACTGCATGTTTTGAGATAAAAATAAACCTTTTTATGTTGTTTTACAGGGAGGAACCGCTGTCATTTATCCCACCTGCATTTTTCCAGCAGGTTCATGGAATCAAAACACACACGTTGGTCTGAACAGCACCCATAAAACTTCAAACTTCAACATTTATGGAGTTGTTTTTGAAGACGGTGAGTCATGTAAAGAAGAGTTTTCTCAGAGGATTCAGTCGGCCCGATTGCTACTGAGACATTAATGCCAAACTCGGTTAAGATACGAGCACAGACTGTCACACCAGCTCAGTCAACTGACCCTAATCTGTGCCACACAGTGTGCCTGCATGTGCGAGACAGAGATTGGTAAGCAAGAAAATCTCATTTTTAATCCTGACTACTGTGCCGTTTTTGGCCGTCCGTCAGTTCACCCCGTTGTGGTCGCCACGGCAACGTGGCACTTGGGTTTCTGAAGTTATTTGTGGGGAAAACTGTTGACCTAAAAGCATGTAAATAGACCAGACAAGCAAGATGTAGCCACTAATGAACAAACTACAGACGTAAGTACTAACATTTGACGACTTTGACCAAAATGAACTTTCACTTCAAAAGTAAACCTCAATACAATGGAAACAATAGCTACATTTGTTCTTTGTAGAATTTCTCACACACTAAACAGCAACTTTGCAGGTTTAGGTTGGAGCTGCACTGGGTAAGTAAGTGAATTCATGCAGAGTTAATCCATTGTGAAACAGGGATGACCTCACTAAGTCTCAGTAAATAAACTTGTCTTCACTGATCAAGGCCATTGAGTGGTTAGGTCTGAGTCAGCCCATATGTTACTCCTGTTGCTTCCCAGCCCCAGGGAAAAAAATCTGGTGGTAATTGTATAATACATGTAATACAATTAATATGTGAAGCTGTGCATGAATCCATGACCCTGAAACTACTTCCACAGTAGGATTCAGAGCTGCTCCTCATCACTACACCTATATTTTATATATTTCTTTTATGGTTTAATTGACAGTTTAGTCAGCAGAAATTGCTCTAAATCAGGGGTGTCAAAAACACAGCCTGTGGGCCTAAACCAGCCTAGCAAAGGGTCCAATCTAGCCCACAGGATGAACTTGAGTGCAAAAATTACACAGAAGAAGATATCAAATTGTTAAAATTCAGTTATTTTTCTTAAGAAATTTCAGGTTGTTCAGGTTATTCACATTATATGTGAAAGGATAGTTTGTAAACGTAAACATTTTCACAAACTAATTTTACTATTTTTTCACTAAAACATAGTTAAAAAATTTGGAGTTCTCATTATTTATAGGTTATTATGTTATTATTTTACTGGTTTGGCCCACTGGATGTCAAATTGTACTAAATGTGGCCTCTGAGCTAAAATGAGTTTGATACCCATGCTCTAAATAGATGAGTTTTGTACATCTATCATGAAAGAATGTATAAAAACTGAGTAACAAAATGGCAAAATTATGCATCTTATGTTTCTGGCTTCAGCCTGAATCTACAAAAACTCAGAATGAAGACAAGGATCAGAGAACCATATTGTGGCTTTAAGTTGAACAGAGGCACTGCAGTAAAAAAACACAGATAATCTCATTGGAAGTATATGTCCATGTGCAAACAGTGTTCAGGGTCACTACTGGTTTGGGGGCCTGGGGCCTGTGCATATGATACACTGAATAGGCAGCTATTTAAATGACCTCATCTGTGCTTTCAGAGCAGACACTGAACCACTTGTTATCTTTTCCCCCTTCAGCCCCTCCTGCTGCGTTCCTCTCCTCTGCCTCAGCGCATTTCTTCTGTCTTTTCACCCTCCTCTCTCGGGTTGTTCTGGCCCTTTTCTCTGTGACAAAGAGTTCAGCTCACCAGGCGGCCAAGACAGCAGCTGGCCCTGCGTGTCTGCTCAAGTCTGGTCACCTTCATTAATCATGGATCAATGACTTGAGTCACTGTTTTGTCAACAGTCACAAATGTGTGAAATTTTACTGTAGTCACAGGCAACATGCAGATGACAAGTTATTATCTCAGCTGAAGATTACCTTGTAAAGAATGATACATACTATTGGTGGAAGTGGTTCCATCAGACTTTTAAATAGGCTTCTTCATAATGAGATTCAATGAATGAATTACCAAATAACTAATAAAAAGTTTGTAACAGGTGGAACGTAAGGATTAAGTCAGACTTTTGCCCATTATAGAGGAGTGCAGAGGCTTGATTTTGGTGTTCAGCTTCAACAATGATTGGGCAGTTTATCATAAAAAAAACCTGAGAAAAGTAAAATATTTTCAACACTGGGTAATATTGATATCTTAAATCTTAATAAATATTAAGTACTTTAAGAACTTTTCTGAAGAAACTGGGAACAATTCATCAAGATGGACCGCACAAACAATGGGATGAATGATTTCTAATTGTTTTAACCTACATTTATATTTAAATAATATACATTTAACTTCAACTTTTTAAAATATGGAATTCGTTTACTTAAAGGGTAAAAACATATAGTAAAATTATAGCCTCTTAGAAAAAAAAACTTTTGATATAAAAGAATACCATCAGGTAAAAACTGATCAAACAACAAATTTCTAAATTTCTTTTTTTTTTTCTTTTTTTTTTGTTTGCACTTTTCTTACCTTTGCGCCAATCTGGTTTCCGCACTGCCCGGCCTGGATGTGCACAATTTCCCTCATTATGAAAAAGTTGTGAAGTGATTAAAACTCGGAGTAACGGAGATAACGAGGCGGTGTTGACCCACTGACTGAACGCAGACAGGCTGCAGCCTGAACACTGTGAGCAGTGAACCCAGTCCAACGGGGCGGGCTTTAAGAACCAGGACCTGTCCTTCATCTGAACTGATTCCCTGATTGGCTGTTGTGGATTTAGTTTCGGCGCTGATTGGCTAAAGGCACGTTTTTTTCAAAAGGGGTTTCCTTCACGCGACGGCAAGGACCGGAAGAGGAGAGGGAGTGCCGGGTTTTGTCATAAACGTAGACGCTGCATCGACTGCTGCCTTTTTTTTTTTTTTTAAACAAATCTTTATTCAACGAGGTGTAGCATACAGTCAAGACAACAAATTTGCTAAGGGCAAAAGTTATTCAATTCTAAAACAATGTCTAAATCAGAACAAATATATAACAAATATTTTATAGGCTTTTTTTAACAGATTTATCTAAAAGTTTTAAATAATGTTCAACATCCTTCAAAAAGTACATCCAATTTGGTTTTGTGTCACAGACCTTACATTTGTGAATGAAGAATTTAGCAAGTAAGAGAAATAAATTAATTATTAAAAAAAGTGTTTTTCTTCCTTTTTTGGGGTATCTACAGAGCCCCTAAAGGGACATCAGAGAAAAAATTTTTTTGCTATGCACGAGATGCTATCTTTTGACCACGAGATATCATTTCTACGATTTTACACATGTGCAGACGTAAAAGAACGAAATAAATCAGATTAACTTGTATACATGCAGGAATGCATCGGAGTATTGGGGAGAAATCCAGGTGTGTTGATTCAATTTCACATCATCAGATTACTGCTGTTATTTGATAAAGCGTATCAGATTACTCTGTTTAAATGGTCACTTAAATAATCTTACAACTCAAGAAATCAGATAATGATCAGAGTATTAGTGTGCATGTAAACAGGCTCAGTGTTTATTTATTCTTTAGTGTTGAAGGTGATCTTAATGGAATCCAGAGACGACATCAGGTGATAATGCAAAGGCCAAGCACACACTGAACAGTAGTAGTAGAAATAATAATACAATGTATATCTTAAATGGAACTTCACATACAGCAGACTTTGTGGTTAACATTTATTTTGGAAAAGTTTACATGTAAGTGAATGAACAAATAACGGTGAGGGTTTAAAACATTGAATTAAAAGTTGATAAAATAACACCATGGCTGAAGATGAAACCCACTTATATCTGAAAATGTACTTTAAACTTTGTACTAAAAAAAAACTTGCAGAATACAAAATATCAGAAATCACTTTGACATCTCACAACACTTGCAAGTACATCACTGTCCTGATCAGTTTTCAGTCTGCTCATCGGTATCTGCTCCTCCATGTTCGTCTGGATGTAAATCCATTGTTGTGTGAATTTTATTGCCTTGTATAGATCCGTTTTATCTAAACTGGATTTTTATGTTTAAAACAAGTAGGCATTAAAAACTTAGTTGACGGCGGCCTCCTTTCCTGTGTGAGTTAACATATGTCTCTTAAGATTATGTTTATAGGCAAAACCTTTCCTACAAACTGAACAGGAAAAAGGCCTTTCTCCAGTGTGAACTGACATATGTTGCTTAAGATTACTTTTATGTGCAAAATATTTTTTACAAACTGAGCAGCAGAAAGGCTTCTCTCCTGTGTGAACTGACATGTGTTCCTTAAGATTACTTTTATGTGCAAAACGTTTCTTACAAACTAAACAGCTGAAAGGCCTCTCTCCTGTATGAACTGGCATATGTTCTTTAAGATTACTTTTATACGCAAAACATTTCTTACACACTGAACAGCTGAAAGGCTTCTCTTTTGTATGAACTGGCATATGTTGCTTAACTTCAAATTTACGTGCAAAAACTTTGTTACAAACTGAACAGCTGAAAGGCTTCTTTGTTGTGTGGACTGTCATCTGTGTCTCCAACACTGACGAAAACGTACATGTTTTATCATCCTCGGTGCATGGATGTTGTGTTGTTTTGCATGTCACGTTACTTATAGGGAAGTCACTATTTTGGATGCTGTCTGGTTCGGATTCTCCATAGCCATCTCCGTCTTCTGGTTCATCTGCGTTCTCAGTTTGACTTTGATGAAGCTGTGAGGACTGAGCTTTGTCTTCATCATATTCACTCTTCACACGAGGTGGAGTGGATGGAAACTTAGTGATTTCAGCCTCCTCTAGGCCTTGAAGCTGTTCTCCCTCCTGATAGGTCCACAGATTCTCCTCTTCCTTGATATGGGGAGGCTCTGGGTCCACCTGGTCCAGACTGGGGCTGCTCTCCAGCTCTTCTTTCACCATCCACAACGTTTGGATGAGTGTAGGACACTCTAAAACAGACAAACAATTTAATCAAACATATTGTCACAATAATACCACCAAAGGTCTGACATTCACCTTGTTAGAAGCCCTTCCTGTTAATCTACATATTTGCTGAACATACACAGAGACTGGACCAACAGAATTCAATGTTTGTGTCAAATATGTCCAATAAATGCTGTGTCCTCAGGCTCTACTCACTCATCACAGTGCCTCACCATTTCAATTAAATCTTAGATATCACATTTTGCATTACTACTGAAGTTGATCTGACAGTTTTCATTTTGTTTGGTTTTATTTCTACATTCTAATTGTATTTCAAAGTCAGTCAGTGAGACCCTTTGCTTCTGTACTTTTTATAATGAACGACAGCGCACCAGGTCTACAGTCATTATTAAAACAGCTGTCAATCAGTAATAGTCAGAGGTGACTTTGCATCTAGTTAAACCTTGGACCATTTGTTTCTAGTGGGAATCATTTCAGTGCAACACAAAACAATGGATTAGGCGGCGACAGAAGCTTCATTCATACAAAACCAAGTTATGATCAGAAAACAGCAAAGGTAAGACAAAATTCATGATCATTATATCATAATGTGACGTTTGTCTCGTTCAGTGAATTTTAGCGGAAGAGAAATAATACTTGTACTGTTGAATCTGCTTAGTGTTCAATTAGTGATGCAAAGTTTGTCACACTGCTCTTTTGTTTTATGAAATTATTCTTGATAAATTCTGGTCTGACTTGTTTTCAATATTTACTCATTTAACTGCTTGTTGTGTAGATTGAGTTTTGTTGTCCAACAGTTGATTTTATTGAGATTTCAACTGATGTTCCTCTAGTTAAGTGAATGCATGCCGTGTGTATATTGCTACAAGCTTCATGTAGCATTACCATGGCAACACAGATCAACAGATGCCAACCTGATGGTAGTATAAACTTCTGCTCTCCCTCCTGACTGATCCACTCTTCCTCCTGGTCCTCTTTAATGTGGGGGAGCTCTAGGTCCTCCTGGTCCACATGGGGGCTACGTCCCTGCTGCTCTGGGGGAATCAGAATGTCTGCATGACCCAGTGGGAAACACAGACAATAACAGCTATGACAAAGCTGGTTTTCAGAGAGCCATTTCACAATGAGAAACATCACTGTCCCACAATAAAAAACGGATCTTAAGCGGAAATAGTATGTAGATTAAAAACGCCATACAGTTTAGCTATAATGCCACTCAACATTTAAACAATGTTATAAAGCCTCTAATCCAGGAAAACATTTTTTAAAACAAAAAAGTATGAGGTGAACAAACCTGTCTGGCACATAGAGTCCGGTAGTCTCTGGTTTCTTTTACTGTGCTCTGGAGAACCACTGAGTTTCTCCTCAATCTCTGCGATGCTCCTTTTAAATACTCCAAATATCTCCTCAGCAGCCGCAGTCAGTATCTGCTCCACCGACGCCCTCAGCTTTTGCATTTCACACATTTTACCACTTTTTCCCACACACTGTTAGAGACACATTAGATTGCTCGCACCTGTCGAGCAAACAACTCCGATAGTTCTGAGCACATGCGCATAAGGAAAGAAAGTCAGCCGCGCGCTGATTGGTTTACTGATCCACGTGTAGTCACACGCTCACTACGTCATACAAAAACATTTAAAGAACAAGTCAAATATGCAGTATGCAGTAAAATAGTCCCTGTCAATTTTCTGCAAAAATAGCATTAATTATTATTATAGATTTACTTTTTTGGTTTTTTTTGTTTTTTTGGCTGGAACGGTGCATGACTGAGCAGAATAAAGAAGTACTGTAGTGTATGTTCCAGCTGATGCAGGAGAGTTTGTACAAGAAGAATTTTGACCTCAATCCATAAAGGATTACTTCTGCTCACGGCGAAAAAATCCAAAACACTTTTGAAGATACGTCGTTCACACTGAACATGAAGAGGATGAGATACTGTATCCTGAAAAGGATACAAATTAAGTGGGGAAAAGTAAAGTATTTACCCCTGAGGTGGACTAGAATTAAAGTACAAACCTCCAGAAAATGAAAATACTCAAGTAAAGTGCAAGTATCTGCCCTTAAAATGTCATTAAGCTGAATCTTCAGAGCTATACATTTAAGGGAGTGACTTAGAAAACATGAAATGTCCTAAAGCAACTTTGCACTAAAATGAATGACCTATCTCACATTAACAGGATATTTTAATTAAAGTCTGTGACTACTAATGAAAGATAAAAAAGCTGATAATGTGAACTGCATCATGTTCTTGTGTTTTAATGTCACTGGATATTTATTTAGCAGCTCTTCTATAGTAGAGGGAAATTTCCTGAATACATTGTTGAATGTGTAGAAGTATAAAAGTTTTTTTGTTTCTGATAAACACCAGCCTCTACTGGACATAAATCGAGGTTGCATCAAGGTTTATTTACTTATTTTTGGTGTTGAAAGTGATCCTGATGGAATTCCAAGTGTCTGCCCGCAGTACCTCCCCATCAGACCACCAGATGGCGGACGCACACAGTCTGCTGATGGGCATGCGCAGTCGGAGTACTGAGCAGGACCCCGTGTTGTCTGTTGGTGGCCGCGTCAGCTGGTGCATATACGACGGTAATAACCCGAAATAAAAAAAAATCATTAATTTCTCGCCAATACACATTTTTCTTTGTAAGCCACAGAACATATGCAATTAAAGGTAAGTGTGCGACTATTTAACCCCTGTATTTACGTCCCTTCTCGATTGTAAACATAAGCGTGTCCATATGATCTGTAGTTGATTAAATTGAAAGATAGCGGTTAGCCGTTAGCAGTAAGAAAATCTTCTCTGCTTTTCCAGAGTTTCAGCGTTAATAGGATTCTATACAGAAAGGTTTTTCTGCAATGGTTAAGGTTTTTCTGTTGGATTTTTCCTGCGCAGTATTTGTGTAAATTAGATTTGAGTCCTGCAGGTCTGCTCTGTCCCAGCCCCTCCCTCTCCTAATTATTCTGGAGAAATCTAGACCTCACAACAGTGATGTTTCTGATAATTTATTGATAGAACGTAAAGTAATGCATTTATTACAGTGGTGATACTTGGACTTGGCAAAACAAACAATATCATTAAATGAAGTACGGGGACAAAAGGGTGGGACATCGAGGGTGACTGCTGTTTTTTATTTACTATTTACTCTTTTGTTTTTTAGTTTGAAGAAGAAAAACAAAGATGTTCTACACTTGCGGTCCCAATGAGGCTATGGTGGTGTCAGGTAAATGATGACATGCATGTCATATCAACCATTTTTACCAATGGGCAACATATACTTCCTTGCAAATGCAAAATAAAAATGGTAACATGACAATAGGAATATCAATAACGAGACCGTCTAGATAGAAATTACTGTAAGTGTTAGTGTGTCCAGTTTTGTTTATATGTAACATACTTTAAAAATTGAGAACATTTAAGTAGCCTTTGGCCTAATATGTGAAGAAACATTTGGCATAGTGTATATTTTTTCATATGACTCATACTTAATCCTGTTTAAAGCTGTGCATATTTCGCTATTTGAGTATTTCTGCTTGTCACCTCTTCATTTTCAGGGTTCTGTCGATCTCCTCCACTGATGATAGCTGGAGGCAGAGTGTTTGTCTTCCCGTGTGTTCAGCAGATACAGAGGTAGGGAAAAACAGAAGGATGTATTATTACTTGCTTGTATTATTAAGTTATTAAGGTTACTTTGTGAATAACATGTGAATTCAACATTTTATAGACAGTCTTATTACATGTACAGGTAGCATGCAGTGAAACAAACCAGTCCAGATCCTAATTGGATCTGTCATGGCACAGGCTACTTCTCCCCTCCTGCTTCTTCCTTCACCATCAATTCTAGTTTGTCACTTGGCTCCAGGCTCCATGTATACGACATGAAGTTTGGAGCCTATATACCTGATAGGGCGCAGGTATATAGATTTTTGTCCAATCCATTTTTCGTGTATTCATCCGATTCTTTTCAAAGTTGACACACATTTTCTTTACTACCAGGTCAGGTGCAGTGCCAAGTGTAATGGCTGAATTCCAGTTTTTGGGATTTTTTACAGTTGTTTGAAAATTTAAACTCAGAAAATTTGCACAACCAATTTCTTGAAGACTTTTCACCCAATTCAGCAGACAAGGTTGAAAGATAAGACTTGGGCAGGATAGTGTTTTTCTTGGTTTTACTGAACTTCCCAAAAAGGACAATAATTTAGTTTAATCTATTTTAAGGTTGTCTTTAATTTAAAATTCTAAATTAAGCCCTGACTAGGCAGGATATTAATGAGCAGAAGGTGTTAATTGTTGTGCGGCGGGAACAGGGGTATGTGTCGGTACTGTTTATGTTTTCACTTGTTTGTTCTATTTTCTAGCTGTTCTTATTATGCACCTGTACAATTTTGCGTTCAGTGTGCTCAGCTTAATATAACTAGAGTTCAGAAGTTCCTTCCCTTTAATGCATACCATTAGAGCACAGTATAATCAATCAATAACTGTTTTGTTCTTTGTACATCTTACCATGCCTCTCCTCAGGATTTCTCTGAACACGCTGACTCTGAATGTGAAGAGCGATAAAGTCTACACCCGTCATGGTGTGCCAATTTCTGTCACTGGGATCGCACAGGTCAGTGCACAGAGCAAAAACAAGAGTTGCACAGAGGGAGTGCAGCAACAGGTTTACCATTCTGATAATCAATGAAACACTGCTCAACTTGGTAATACTATTGGAACTGAGTGGTTTGTTTGTTTGGACACACTGTGTTTTCTGGAAATGGATTTCTGTCGCTCTCCTCCACTGAATTTAACTTTTGTATCCTTGTGCTTTCAGCAGATATAAAGACAGGCAAGCAGCTTACGGTGTTAAGTTACACTACCTGCATTTGTCTGCCAGTTAATAAGCCTAATCTCTTCATGTATCACCAGTATTCCAATAGGACGCTAACGGATCTGCTGTCATACAGTATCTGTTGTCATGGAAATAGTATTTTATCAGACATAGAACTTCAGACGTTTATATATTTGAGTAAATTTAATAAAATGATAAATAAATAAGAGTATAAATAGGGGAAAAAGTGAAAAGGTATTAAAAGCCAGCACAGCTTATCAACTCATCACTCATTTTAAATAGTATGAGTGCAATAAGAACTGTTGTGTGATTGTTTTAACCCCGCCCCTCTTTATTGTTACTGATAAACAGGTTTGGTTGTTGTTTCACAGATGAAGATCCAAGGCCAGAATAAACAAATGCTGGCTGCTGCCTGCCAGATGTTCATGGGAAAGTCAGAGGCAGAGATCGCTCAGATCGCCTTGGAGACACTGGAGGGACATCAGCGGGCCATCATCGCCCACCTGACTGTGGAAGTGAGGACTGGACGGTTTTCTGTCACTAGTTTGTCAAGTTCAAACTTTATTCAAAGCATGTTACTCCTACTGAACAATATCACCGTGCTATTTCACTTCATGATGTACATTGTTCTGAAACAGATTCAAGCATTTGCCTGAAATACATCAAATGTGACTAAACAAAACATATGTTTGAGTCATTGTTGTTATTTTTTTCATTTTCCATTCATGTTAAATTAAAGACAGATTAAGTTCAAGAATTTTACTGTTACTGTCATGTTGTGGCTTAGTGTTCTTTTGGTTCTGCACAGCTTTAACTTCCAGATTCCTCCTCCCACCTACAGGAGATCTACAAGGACCGTAAAAAGTTCTCAGAGCAGGTTTTTAAGGTGGCTTCCTCTGACCTGGTCAACATGGGCATCAGTGTGGTCAGCTACACGCTCAAAGACGTTCATGATGACCAGGTATTACAAATGAAGTTAAAAGTAAAACCACCATAAGCACATTTCCCATATTTTGAATTCCGGCTGAATTAACGTTCCTCCTGCTTTTGTTTAGGATTACCTGCATTCCCTGGGTAAGGGCCGGACAGCCCAGGTTCAGAAAGATGCTCGCATTGGAGAAGCTCAGAACAAAAGAGATGCTGTGATCAGGGTGAGATACTCTACACAACTTTGTCTCCACAAAGATTATTTTATTCTTGCAAAATAAATGCTTGAGTTTCCATTTTGATTTTGAAGTACAAATCCTTTTTGTTGTTTTGCTTTGTCACATTTGTATCAACTCTTAAGTATTTTAATGTTCTGCTTCTACTGACCGCTGCTTTTCCACTCTGTCCTCTGTTTCTGGTTTTCTCTTCCTCTCCACAGGAGGCCCATGCGATGCAGGAGAAGGTCTCGGCTCAGTATAAGAATGAGATCGACATGGCCAAGGCTCAGAGGGACTATGAGCTGAAGAAGGCAGCCTACGACATCGAGGTCAACACGAAGAAGGCGGAGTCAGAGATGGCCTACCAGCTGCAGGTGACGGCAGGATAAAGTTAGAGCTAAGGACGGTCGATCTGATGATTTTATATGGGAATAGATCTCATACATGTCTGCATTCTGTCATTTGAGTTGTTTTATGTTGTCCTACTTCTGTGTCTAAACTTCACATGATACCTTCAAAGACCTTTTAATGACGTATACTCTCTGATAGAGATGCATCTCTTAGAATAGCACACTTCAAACTGGACAAATGCTTTCACAGTTCTCTCTTGTGGTTTACTGTAAGTACATCTAAACAATGCAGCAATTTGGTGGACGAAGACCTGCTTTTAAAACCACAGCAGTTATCACTACGCGAGACATTTGACAACACCATGACAGCAAATAGAGGAGAGAGGTGACCGAAGTACTCATTTCTTTTATTTAGCCAAAGACAAGTTACTGCTGAAAGTAACTTGTAAACTACGGATTTATTGTATTCATTTTTGACATGCCAAGCTGCAAATATTTTTTTTGTTGCTGAGCCTTAGCAGAATATTGCTGGACTAATGCTTGATTAAGTGTCAGAGTTGTAAATGTACACGCTGTGATGCCCCTCACACCTCCTTTTAAAGAAGAATACTTGAGTTTGCATTGCCTTTCATTATTGAGTAATTGTTCACTGCCATGTAAACGTAGTATCTCTTTATTTCAGTGAAACTCATCAGTTATTTGTAGTCCCTGTTCTCTTCAGGTCAAAAATTCAAAGGATCCCATATTTTGGCCGGACCACTCACCCCTTTGCACGGATTTGCCTTTTATGATCTCACCTAGCTTTTATCAGCATATGCCATGTCAGACTCAGCTTTATTGTCATTCAAACCATGTGATATGATGAGAACAAAACACTTTCCCAGGTCTCGGTGTATGCAGCATGTATAGGATTAAAATAATAAATAGAAAAAAACAGAAAAACCACAAAATCTTTTAAAATAGCATATTAATAAACTTAGTTTGTACAGTATTGCACAATGTAAAGCATCAACAGCTTAAAGTGGTGGTCCAGTAGTGCATGTACAGCAGAAACATGAGCAGTAACAACAGTTCACTGGTGGAAATAAAGTGACTTTAGTGTAGCAGCATCAAGGCATGTTTTTAAGGTGCAAAGTGGTCCATGTATGAGGGGTGGAGCAGTTCAACAGTGTCTCAACACTTTCACGTTTTTTTCACTTGCCAGGTGGCAAAGACGAAACAACGCATTGAGGAGGAGAAGATGCAGGTCCAGGTGGTGGAGCGGACTCAGCAGATCACACTCCAGGAGCAGGAGATCACCCGCAGGGAGAAGGAGCTGGAGGCCAAGGTGAAGAAACCGGCAGAGGCTGAGAGGTACCGCCTGGAGAAACTGGCAGAGGCTCAGCGGTGAGTTACAAGACCTTTTTTTCACTTAGAGCTGTTCTGATAAAAAACAGTGGGTGGAGCAAAAGTGTCAGGAATATTCGGTCCTACTACTCCTTTTTTGATAATGATTACTTGTTGTCTGCATTGTAATAAGACTCCTTTTGCCAGCTTCTATCAGTCCTGTTTACTTTATCCATGTTTCTACTTCCTGCTCTTACATACAGACAGGATAGTATTTTATTAACTCTTTGTGCAACATGTCAATTGTGTCATTATTATTAGGAAATCATTGACTGTGATTCTTCTTCTTTTGAGATGTAAAATGGCGTCATAAAATCCGACCAGAAATAGCTACATTATATACAGGTTCAGACGTATCCAACTTAGACATTCGATGAGAATATCAGCAACCATGTGTTATTCTGTGTCTGTCTCACCAGCCTTAAATTGATCATGGAAGCAGAGGCTGAAGCTGAGTCCATCAGGGTGAGTCCCACCTGAGAAACCCAAATCACCACACCAAGTGCCCCTGTTTAAGATGAATTTAAACATCTAGAGCAGGAGTTGCCCTTTGAATGGTGAGGTAAACCTGTCCCGTTCTTTCCACCAGATGAAAGGTGAGGCCGAGGCGTTTGCGGTGGAGGCCAGGGGTCGCGCCGAGGCAGAACAAATGGCAAAGAAAGCAGAGGCCTTCCAGCAATACAAGGACGGAGCCATGGTGGACATGTTGCTGGAGAAGCTGCCTCTGGTGAGAAGCAAGACATGTCACAGATTCACACGCATAGAAGCTGCGGTTACAGGATTTTACAAAGAGGCTAGGGGTGAAAATGCAGAAGCTACTTTGGTGGAACATTGCCACATGAGGAAATTCTAATGTTACTGAAATGACTAAATCCCTACAAAACACAATGGCACATGTCTTCGTCGTTACTTGGCATTTTCAGGGTCTAGTTGGAGCTTGGAGGTTGTTCTTGAGGTGACGTGACTCTACCGTGGAGCCATGAGAAGCAATAAACCTCAGATTTTCATATTTAGTGCAGCGTTTAGAGGACGTTAGATACACAGCAACTTGAAATACTAATTTCAGGCATAGTTTGTGAAATGTAAAGGCTAGTGTTAAAGTTTGAGAAATAGGTCATGGCATTAAAATAAGTAAATCCCCCAGAAGAAGACTGCAAATGTCTTTGTTGTAACTTGCCGTTTTTAGGGTGTAGATGCAGCTTGGAGGTTGTTTCATGTAGACATGGGGATGGTAAAAGCACTAATGCACTAGTAGAGGAGGGAATTCCAATAACTGTCCTTCTACTGTGTGATGGAAATATTGATCCTTTCAGTACCTTGGCAGAGTATTCCCAGCCACCAGGCTACACTTTAAATACCTGTTTCTTCCACTAGATGGCAGAAGAGATCAGCAAACCTCTGTGTGAAGCCAACAAGGTGACCATGGTGTCCAGTGGAGGTGGAGAGGTGGGTGCAGCCAAACTGTCAGGAGAGATCCTGGACATTATGACCCGCCTCCCGGAGACGGTAGAGAAACTGACCGGCGTCAACATCTCCCAGGTATCACACTTACATTTTCTGTAAACGACTACAGTTTCTTCTGCCAGAAACCTAAGAGGGTGATACTGAACCACACTGTTCTCTGACCTGACTCTCATCTCTCCATTTTCCAGGTGACCACGCGTACAGGTTAAAAAGAATCCACTAAACCGGTCCGTGGTCCCATTTGTCAGCTGCTGCCCGGACCCTCCGTATTAGTCTGTTAACACATTTCCTCTACTGCCATCTCTGTCTCACACCTTCTGTAAACTGCATAGCTCTGTCAGCGTCTTAGTGTGTTTTTGTTGTGTATTTTGTCAGACACTCGGCTCTTTCTGGGCCTATATATTGTGTTCCTCTGGCTACAGTTACTGTTGCTCCTTCAGAAACATTTAACCTACATTTCACGTAGCATCAGTATCATCTGATGCTGCTTTACATTCAGTGTAATTGTCCAATCACTGAGCAAACAGTGTCATGATCACATTGTTAATGTTGTGTTTGAACAAGCAACAAATCAACACACCTGTAGCCAGTGTGTGTCCTGTTCTTGAATGTCACCAGTCTTAATGTCCTGTCTTACTATCTTCCCTCTACATCACACATTTTGTGTGTTTAGCACTAATGAGCATATTTGTCTCTTGTCCATAACTGCCTGTGTCTGCTGCCTTGCTGCCAAACCTTAAGTGCATCTTAACATGAAAAATGAATACCAACATTGCATTTAAAAACTCGATTTACTACTACTACTAACACTAGATTGTCTAGTATGATGGCTTGGAATGATTAGAAAGGAGAAAAAAACACTTGTATTGTATTTTTGACAGAATTTTAGTGTTGGGGATAATCATTTTGTCTGTCATTAACTTTCAGGTGATTGCAAATTCACAGGTAACCAAAACCTAGACATCATTTTATTGCGCTACTATTTAAATCCTGTCTTGGGTTTCTGTTTTATAATAGTATTCTCCATCTCCAGTGTCTGCTCATATCTCCTGGTCTTATCCTACTGAGCCAGTGTTAACATTATTAGTTTAGGTTTATGACCTTAGATGATTTAAGGTATACCACTACTGTATATTAATATAGTCTCAGGCATCAGAATATATATAGCAGCTCTTTACTGTGTTTTTCTCCAACATATAAAATGCATGTCCACTAACACAGTCTCTTCTCTGACTTTAGGTCGTTCAAATAGTATTAAGCACGTACATACACGATTTATATGATTTTATGTCATTGATTTTAATTTATTGTGAGAGCACTGTAATCACAATCACTTTAGACCTATTGGTCTGCTGACATGGAAAGTCACTGCAAGTCCACTTAGACAAGAGCATCAGATATATAATACATAGAATATAAACACACACTATGTTACAAGGAAATGTGAAAACTTCCAAATGAAATAATTTACTTTCCATCATATCAACACATCACTTGACTCTGATGATGTATTGAAACCGATGATAGAAAACAGATTCAGTCATCTATGTTCCACAGTCTGGTCACTAATCAGAGTCAAGAGTTCTGTATTTTCCCAGTGACCCTGAACATAGCAGATCAAAGCCAGAGCAGGTGAATAAACCTGAATCTTCTGGTTTAAGTAACATGAGTTCTGTTATGTATATTAGATATTAGTTTTTTCTTATCAGGGCCAATTATGTAGCATCTTTGGTAAAGGTTGTGGCTTTTGAAACACAAGATAACTGTTACTAAATGCATAGTATTAACCCCCTTTTTGTAGCAGTGAAATCACCAGTATAACTGAGAAATACATCGAGATGTAAATGTTGAATTGAGAAATAGGATTTAGTAACCTGAATCAGGAAAAGTAGAAGAAAATGGGGAAATTATTATTCTTTATTTGTTTACTTCTTGTTAGAAAATCACACTACTATGCTATATTTGTTTGTTAACTGCTATTCTCATTTACAAAGGTATATTGTTCAAATCCCTGTAGTTGTATATTAGTTATTTATCTCAGAGTAACAGACGTTGATATACTAATAAAAGTTTAAGCACTACCACTGAAACACTAGTTCCAATTTGCCTTATACAGTAATCCTATCACATTGTTGCCCTCTACCTCACCATCACCTTTTTGTCTGAGTCTTAAATTAGATTTATCTCAGCTGTAATTTTCTCTTTCAATCTCTTTTTAATTATAACGTTTGTTTTGATTTAGAGTTATGTCTTTGGAAATCAGTTACATTTCACATTTTGTTTAGTTTAGCTGTGACAACACTCATTAAAAACAGAACTTTTTTTTAGATGCACAGCCTAAATCACCTCACTGATGCACTGCAATGCATGTCAAGTCTAACAGACACATATTAATTCAGTTTCCTCAAGCTTTGTTTTTTTTTAAATATATATTTTAAAAAGAAACACTCCTGTTACTGTTGAACCTCAATTTGTTCTTTTTAAATATGCTGTCTGTCAGGACACTATAGACCTGTGTGCTTCTTCACTGTAGAACCAAAGGAGGCAAAGTCAAGTGTAATCTCTGTGCTTCTGTGCTGGATGTTTTATGTCAATGATATTCTATTGTGGTACTACATATGGATATAAATGTACTTAAGGCATATATACACCATACTTCATTATAACAGTGTTGGCTTCACAATCAGAAGCCTACTGACTCCGGTTCCTGTGTTTCTTTTGTTGTCTCCACTTAATTTAGTATAATTTTACTGTTAATCACTGTATTTCATAGGTAAAACTTGTAAAGTCTTATTATTCTTAGATGCTCTCTGTACATTTCAGCAAAAATGTGTTGTAATTTTACAATCATGTATATTTGTCATTAAATTGCAACAGGGAAACTACCAATTGTCTCCTCTACTGTTTCTGAAAATAATTACTTTTTATTTTCTCCTATAATTTCCTCAGCCATATTCATATTCATTTTTTTGTGCACGTATACTTAATTACCTAAATATTTTTGCAACATGATACCTTGTGCATAGCACCAGGTTATACATAATAACCTAATACCTAATAAAAGTACCTTTTATTAATTTGTCAAAGCCGAAGTGTCCATTCAGTAATAACAACTACCCATTATCAGAAGTGACAGTGAACATATTTCACATACAAACATGTCTATAAGAAATGACATCATCTTAACACCTTCAGTGTTTGATTTTTATAATAGGAAACGAAGAAAAACCTTTTATGATAAATTTTGTTAAATTCCAAATTAACGAATGCAAAGTGTGGCTTTAAACCCTTCTTTTTTAGTCTAAGAATGGACTCAGTGAATACAGGGATACCATAAAATACTTATGTAAATAAAGTTACGAGTTCTATGCAACCTTTGACCTCACAGGGCTGATATCAGAGTATCTCTGACTGAACATGGGCCTTTATGTTTTAAATACACAGCTTTGTTGTCCTTGGTTATTTCTCTTCCTCATTGCTTGCACAACAAGGCCGTGAGTTTTTGTTTTATATTCCGTTAAATGTTGATTAAATAAAAATACTGTGTCTGAATGAAATGTATATGGCGTCCAAAAATTAAAATTGATCATCTTGATGCACAGTGAATATACCGGAAGGCACTGTAGGATGCTGACAGCTGTTACAAGTTAGCTGAAGGTAGCTAAGCTAATACCGGAAGTTTTTTCAAAATAAAATTAAAAACTGCGCAGGAGAAACGCTAATTTTATAATAAATGTATCACATAAGATATGCAGGGCATGTAGTAAAACTCTAAACCATGTGTTTCTAGTAGTTAATTTCAAGGTTGTCGAAAGTGGATGATTTCTTTTGAAAAATGAAAATGATTTTGAAAACATTGAATATGATGTCGCTTTTTCATTTCCATTCATATGGCATCTTTTATTTTGGAAGGTGGGTCCGGCAGTGCAGTAGTTGAAGTCTGACTGGCTTCACTCTGCTGAATAGAGCTGGAGGGAAAAAAAGGAAAAAAAAAACGAAGAAAAAAAAGGGATATCTGAGGGGTCTGATCTGAGGGGCGGATTTGGACAAAGTTTCCCAACTGTCCCGACCCGAGGAAGCACCGGGGGGGTTGACGGGGAATCGCTTTTACCGGTAATTTACAGAGGAGTTATTAGTCGGCTGTTCATTAACTGTTATTTTCAGTGTGTCTGAGAGCACCGTCGTCCCAACCGCCGGAAGTCTGCATGAAGCTGCGTCTCCTACAGAGGCAACGGCGTCGACGTTTTTTTTCTGTCTTCGTTTTTTTTTTTTTTTTTTTATACGAGACTTTTTTTCTCTTTTTTTATTTTCTCTCAGCGAGATGAGCAGGGAGTGAGGAATGAAGGCGTAGGGAGCAAGGGTGTTTGTGTTTACCAAGCGGCAAGCTAGTTAAGCATATGACTATGCAGGCCTTCTTGTAGCTAGAGCAAGCCAGCGAACAAAAGGAGAAAATTAATGGAGGCAAGTTAGCTAGCTTCCCTTGTCTTGTTGCGTTAACTAGCTAACGCTAGGCTTGTTTGTTGATAAGTGAAATATGTCCAAGCTCCCGTCAACCGACGTAGATGCACTATAACACACCGAGGCTCAGTGTTTATTCTGGGGACTCACCCATTTAAACGATTCACACAAACTGATCAGTATTTGCACATTTCATCAATCACTGCTACTCTTAGCCCGTTGCTAGCAGTACCATAGTTGTGCAGCCAGCTTGTTTCCCTCGTTAAAAATGGCTCTCAGTCCACTGAAACACTGACTTTGATTTCTACTATAAATATCCCCATCTATCTGACGCTGACTTGTCAAAAACCTGTAGCATGTGGGAAATTAATTAATTAGCTTTATATGTCTGCCCCATCATTTATTTATAGGTTATTCATCTGCAGAGGGGAGAGGAGGCAATTGGAAAAAAGAAAACTAAAACACGTTAATGTCGTGCATTGGCACATACTTTCCCATTTTTTATTTTTTTTGCATGCCATAATTATGTTATTTTGTTATGTTAAAGTTAACTTTTTCATGGGTCAATATTCCCCCTAATAAATTTAGAAGTCATGTTAAATGTCAATCTACATTTACTAACACATAATGATGTGCATGCTTTTCTTGGTATGTGAGTAATATTTACCTTGTGCATGGCATTTGCAATCTTCACAAAAGTACAGTCAAATCTTAAACTTATTTTTATTGCTGATCTGCAATAGAAGCAGATATGCGGATGCATGATCGCAACAGTGACATTTAGCTCTTTTTTCTACCAGAAAATATTTTATGTGTCAGCAGGAGATGAACAGGATACACACAAGATTGAGTGTTTTAAACAGTGAGTGTTGTCTTCAACAAACCACATGTACTATAAGGTGGTTGTTGTCACTACTTACTGTGCTAGTTTGGGAATACATAGCCAATGTCATTTATCTAGGCATTAAAGGGTAAAAGCATCTTGACACACTATTTGTTTGGGTCATTTTCCAAAATAGGACATATTCACATGTTGCTGACAAAGCAACCTCTGTAAGGTGGTGCAATTTGTTAAAAGCAACACATACTGTGTAAGACTACTGAGGAGGTGCATGAGCTGTTTCACAAAACCTTTTAATGAGCTTCAAAGACTGATTATCATTTTCTCAACTCGTGCCTCTTTTGTCCTCCTGTAGATTTCTCTGATTTACAGAAATTGAACAACTTTGCTTGATTCCTTTCACATCCTCATCCTTTGAATTGATTTTGAAAACATAAATTGTTCCAGCAAAACAAAAATAGGATTTTCTTTCTACTGGTTAGATTACTAATAAACTATACTAATGATTTTAAATTAAATTAAATTAGATGGCCACCAAATTGTTAGAAAAACTTCTGTTCACAGATCCTGACAATTAAAACTTGACATGTTCAGTGTAACTGCTGATGGAGGTGAGGATACATGGAAAGGAAACAGACAAAGATGAGTGAAACGCAGCCGTGCATGGTCTCGTTTCACACGAAGGTACAAAAGAAGGGCAGAATAATAAGGAGGAACATGAGGAGGAGGTCAGGTGTTTTCTAAGTGTGTTGCTTTTTAATTACAGAAATAATGGACGATTCCCATTTCAACTCATCATACTTTTGGTCTCCCGTCCCCACTGTACAAGGACAGGTAGAGACAACCTTATTGTTGGAATTGTCTTGAAATACACATGGTTTAGTGGTATGTGTTATGTCAAAAATACCAAAAAGCGAGTTTGAATGTTTTTGGAAAACCGTTAAACATTACACCTGACACTGACTTGACCCACTATTTGTTGTAACAATATTGCTGAATAACACGTTTATTCGGTGAAGCTGGCTTAATCTCACACAGATGTTTTAATATGAGTTCTTGAACAGGCAATGGTTGGCTTGATCATGTGATCACCCCCCCGTCCCTCTCCTCTCTCACCTCTTCAACTCCTCTGTGGTCCTATTTTCTTTTACGTTTTGCATTTCATCATGCCTTCATTCTCTCTTGTCTTCCACTGAATCTGACCACCTCCCACCGTTCACTCTCCATCCTTTTTGCCTCCTCTTCCCTTTTCATCCTCCCCTTGTTTTCTTCACCATGTTCCTCACTAACCTTACCTTTTTTCTACCCCATCTTTTTCACTCCTGTGTTTTTTCCCCATGTAAACATATTCCATCTTTGACTCTCCTCCTCAACCCTCCCTTTTTCCTTTGTCTTTTGGACCATTCTCCCATGTGGATGTCATCCATTGTACTTAATTCCACGAATCTTACCTCTTTAACCCCATATTCTTCATTCAATTTTACCCTTTACCTGTCCCACTCTGGTCTCTTCTTAATCTCTTCACCCTTCCTCCTTTCCTTCTTTTCACCACCCACCCACCCATCCACTTTTATCTAGATCGAGAACGCCATGTTCCTGAACAAGACAAAGGAGCAGCTCGGTCCAGAGAAGACCAATGCTCCGTCCTTCCCACACTCCTCTGCATCTTCCACCTCCTCGCCCCACTACCCCACAGCTGTGCTCGCCATCCCCAGTTCAGTGGATGCAGGGGCCGGGGTGCGCGTGGTCCCCAAACAGGAAGGAGGTGGGGGTAATACAGGAGTAGGAGGTGGCGGCAGTGGCAGCACAGCCTTGAGTGCAGTCGGGGGACACCTACATCAGTCACACACCTCCCAGAACGTCACCGTTGTGCCTGTTCCCTCCACGGGTATCATGACTGCAGGTGAGCGCTCTGCTGCGCTGTTTTCCATCCTGTATTATCTGAATCATGATGCCCCTGCTACTGCAATATTAAGGGCCTTATCACTTTAATTGTCTTTTTTTTCTATTAATTTATGCAGGTGCATTAGAGAAAGGGACACCATGCATTTATTAAAGCAGCTGTGTTTTATTTCAGTAGTTATGGCATAAATTCTGTGCCACTGTCAGTAGGTTTTTACTGGCAGCAATTGGTACCAATTGTCAAAGACTATTTTAATAATTTCCTAAATATTATCATCAACTCAAGTCTGTCCGTATGTCTTCTAAGGATGATATGACTTTCATAAAGTCATCTGCCTATCTTATAGTTTGTAAAATGTTACTAATCTGTTTATCAGAATTTTTAAGATTACTCTAATCATTATATTTTACCCGACTGCAAATAAAATTTTCTACATTGGCTTGAATTCAGCTGATCTTAATCTTAGCCCATTTTTAAAAAGCTCTCTTGTCATTTATATTATTTTTAAATGTATCCTGTATTTTACTTGAAATGATAGACCTATGTTTACTTTTTCCAATTCAATCTGACAATACATTTTGTCAAATCTTAAATGTATTACAGTAAAGTTCTTGATTACTGATGATCAGTAGTGCATCAACTACCTCCTACTATAATTGTACCAAATTCTGTCTCTGCTTTATAATTTATGTGCCTCTGATTGACGTATGTGTTGAAAATATTTTTATTTTTGACTTTGTACCTGTTATGCAGCCACATCATTTATATTTTTTGCTTCCTTCTTAGCGGGATTAGTCATCACCACCCCTCAAGGCACACTGGTCCCCACTGCCTCCACACAGTCATTTGTCACCGGACCCCCAACTGCTACCACCATGATAGTGTCTGCACTGCACGCGTCAAGTGCAGGTAATTCACTACACTTCAACAGTTCAGCAGTGGTAGTAAGTGTAATCGCTATCTCTGACCTTTGATTTTTGGGGAATCAACAGATTTATACTGTATTCCAAACACTGCCAGATAACACTGGTGTCGGTCACACATTAGGTGGATTTAGTCCTTGACATCACAACTCATTGTGATTGTTTCCACTGTTGATTAATCTGTCAGTTATTTGTTTGATCTACAAAATGTAGGTAATATTCTAAAAACATTCATTGGTGTTTCCTAAATGTCAAGATGATGCCCCCAAATGTCTTACTTAGTCCACAATCCATAGATATATTCAGTTTTCAATCACAGAGGAGTGAAGAAACCAGAAAATATTATCGTTTAAGAAGCTGCTTCTTAAAACTGACTCAAATCATTCAAATAGCAAAATATTGTTGTATTAATAAATGTGTCTTAAGTTTTCCATCCAACATTTATTCAGTAAATCCTGTCTGACACCCTTTGGTATATACCAGCCCATTTACCACACACATCCAAGTCCTTGGTCGTTCCTAACACACTGTCCTTATGAAGCAGCTCACCCAGTGGGTGAAGTGTCTGTTTCTTGAGCCGATTCTCCATAACTGCTTCATTCTCTGCTACTCCTGTCATTTTCATTTTCTTTATCGTGTTCTTTCTTCTCTCAGACAAGAAGGATGATCTTGCTGTCCCTCCTGCAGTTGTCATGCCAACGCCATCAAAGCGAGGCAGGAAGAGTAAACAGATGATGGGCAGAGTGACTGGAGTGAGTGGAGTCCTCCCTCCAGGAAGTGATGCTTTAATATTGGCCCACCTCGCAGCTGGTGGACAGGTGAATGAAGGACTTTTTTTTTCTTCATACTTACCCTCTGTTTTTTAGACTCCTGCTGTAACTCTCATTGATTTTTTCATGACGCTAATAACCATTTCCGTCTTAAATGAATCCATGTTGTTACAGCACCATCCTGCTGACCCGTATGACCTGTCAAATGACGAAGATGAACACACCAACAAAGACGGCCCCAAATCCTACAGGTAATAACCAGATGTTTGGGTCATAGAACCAAAGTATTGTTGAAGGCATCATATAAACACGGAACCGTTAGAATGAACTATCTGCCAGTATAATGAGTGTTTACATCGCCACCACCATCATGATTTTCTTCTCTCTTTCATTTGTCAAGGTGTCGGATGTGTGCAGTTACGTTCTTCAGCAAGTCAGACATGCAAATCCATGCCAAGTCCCACACTGAGGCCAAGCCCCACAAGTGCCCCCACTGCTCCAAGTCGTTTGCCAACTCCAGCTACCTGTCCCAGCACATCCGCATCCACAGCGGGGCCAAGCCCTACACCTGCACCTACTGCCAGAAAACGTTCAGGCAGCTCAGTCACCTACAGCAGCACACACGGTACTGGCCTGGGCTCAGGGGGGTAATGTGGACCTGTGGCTGTATGTGTGTGGATCCCCTTCAGCATGTGTATGTGGTGGTGGGAGGAGGATGTGCTGGGATGGTTTGGGAGCGTGTTGACAGTGTAAAGCTCTTTGCACAGTGTTGATCCAACTTAAACATAGGCTATTAGTTTGTTTTTTATTTACTGATCAGTAAAGAATCCTTTCCTTACCACTGACAATAAGAACATAAACCACTCTAAATCATGAGCTTTAGCATGTGTTGAATATTTTACAAGCTGAAACCCTCTTAGAACATTCAACATCTGGATGTAAATGCACTTAAATGCTTGGAGAATTTAACTTTCAGTATAAGCTACTTCCACAATACAGTATATTTTAATTTAGCATGTGATTGTTTACTTATTTCCTTTAGTTCTTTTACTCTTGTTACTATCGAAAACTTTCACAGTTTTGGCTTGATACTGCATGCATGTTCCTTTATTTAGTTACATATTTTTCTTTTCGGAGCCACCTATGCCTTCATACAACCCCTCCACACTTTCCCTCTTTGGTGTCAGGCACCTTTCGGACATCTTATTGGAGCCACATACAATGTTGAAATAAGATACTAGACAATTAAAGTTTGAAATGATCTCTCTGATGAAGGATGAAGTTATCAGAATGCATGAATGTTAATATCATATACAGGTTTCTCTGATATTTAACTTGAATTAAAATCCAAATGGTCTGAAATTTAACTTTTAGATAAATTATGATTGTGATTATAATCTGAAAAAAAACATTACTTTTATAAAGTTGCATTAACTGTAGTCTCTCTTTTAATTGGATTGTATCTTGATCATGTTACAGAATTGAAAAATGAAACCAACATGGAACCAATAAGCTCTAGTGTTAGAAGGCGGCCCTGCATGTCTTCCACATCATGGTTATGCTTCCAAACAGGCTCACCTTCAATTTAGGCATTAAATTAGTACCTGCATGACATAAAACTACACATTTTAAGTTCAAACAAGGCATTAAATCACTTTCCACCCATTTATGCTGCCATGAGTCTTACAAACGATTTCATTTTACCTCTGACCCTGTCATTTGCCTTCTTCATTTTTCATTTCCCTTATAACCATGCACTGAGTTTTCTCTGTGGGTTTCAAGCTATTAATTCTAAGCAGGAGGAGGCGCTGCACTGGCCCGCCACTCGTCCTGTATTTGCATTTCAATTCGACTGCAGCAGAGTCAGACACTCATAGACACACTCACACTCCACTCAAAACAGGGCACACCAAGTGGAGAGAGAGAGACTGCGAGAGAGAGAGAGAAAGAGAAAAGCGTGACTGTGCTTGCTGTATGTTCTCGTTCTGTGTTTTCATAACTCAGACACAGCACAAAGAGCACACTGTCAGACCTGAAATGATCTCTGACCAACACGTTTGGTCGCAGATCCTGTTAAAATTAACGCATGATTTGATCTTTATGAAGTTTGGTCATGCTGTAGCTTAAAAATCTCTCGCTGTTTGTCTCTCTGTTTCTCTCTCTTTCTCTCTCTCTCTCCAACCCCCCTCCAACCCTTCGATCCCGGCGTCCCTTGTTAGAAACCACACTGAGGCCAAGCCCCACAAGTGTCCCCACTGCTCCAAGTCGTTTGCCAACTCCAGCTACCTGTCCCAGCACATCCGCATCCACACCGGGGCCAAGCCCTACAGCTGCTCCTACTGCCAGAAAACATTCAGGCAGCTCAGTCACCTACAGCAGCACACACGGTACTGGCCTGGGCTCAGGGGGCTTATGTGGCTGGATGTGTTTTTATGTGTGGCAGCAGGTATGTGGGGAGCTGTAGCACCTGTTTATGAGCACATATATCACACATTTCAGACCAGAAGGTATGATCTTACACATTAGGGCAGCGCAAGATAGTTAAAGTAGTGATATCTCCATATACTTTTAGCAAAATGTATTATTATATAATGATAACCAAACAGGATATGTGGTGAAGAATAGTAAAAAAGCAAACACAGCATCTTTTACCTCGAAATAGTAAATATATAACTGTACAGTACTGTGTAAATGTCTTAGGCCACCTTTAGCCTTGTTGTTTTTGCAGGGATGGAATGAGCATACATTTGTGTTTCTCTTTTCTTCATATACAATAAGAAAATATAGGAAATATGTGCACAGTTTAAAACCAAAACAAAAAACATAACTAAATGTGTTGTAAAGGTTACAGTTTCTATTTACTGTGACCTCTGACCCCATGACAAGAAGCAGCACAAACAATTAGAAACATCTGACTTGTGTTGAATGAAACCTGGTGTAAAAAAGAAAATTAATGCAATAAATCTGTCTGAACAAAAGGGTTAAAGACATGTGAAGGGCAAAGGAAGGTCATACACGACCACTTTGGTTTATAGAAGCTATTTTTTACCTGAAACTTTTGTTTTTCCTGCTGTTCATATTTCACGTGTCCAGACTGGATCTTAAAACAGTGACTGACAAATGAGTATGTGTGGATATTAGAACTTTACTAAACCAACGAACCGAATGTTTGTCTTAGACTTTTGCACAGTACTGTATGCCTGAGGGGTATTTTAAAAAATAATAAACTTGCCAATTAAATGTAGAGTATTTTGTGTTATGGCACTACAGTTAAAAACCAAACTGACAGCATCATTTGCATTCAGACAGATGTAGAGCCTTCAACCCTATTAAATGTGGTGGCGAAATAAGTTTCCAGGCTGCCAGAGTCTACTATGTTGAGTACCATCCAGAGCAGGCCATACAGAATTGTTTTATTGAATTTAATGAAAGCCTTTAGCTTTGTTTTCTGCTTTTTTGACTGACTTATCAGCTGTCAGCTGCTGCAGCGACAGGTGGAGATGCTTTGGTCTTACTGTCAAAATGCATCTGGATAGATACATACATGGGTGCTAAACTGTATAATATGCATATGGAAGCAAGTAGTTTCTTCTACATCTTTAAAGTCGTATGGAGTTCCCACCATTTTTCAAAGTAAAGACAATGCTGGTCCTTAAATACTGTCATGAAAAGATCACATCAGCTCTGGTGCAGCAGGCTGAGGTCGACCAGATGCTCCTTGTCATGAACACTGTCTGCCTGGACGGTTTTAGTCAGTGGTGTAAATGCAAAACAACCTTTTTTCTATTTTTTGACACAACCTAATGGGTATTTAACTGTGATTTTGAACTCCTTGTAGGATTCATACTGGTGACCGACCATACAAGTGTAACCATCCTGGCTGTGAGAAAGCTTTCACTCAGTTGTCTAACCTACAGGTAAATAAACTGAAAAAATAATCATATACTGTATGAACACAAATGGCTCTTTAAAATGGCTATCGCAAAGGTATTTTCAGCATCACATTGGGCAAACTTTGCTTATGGGTGGTTTTCTTCGTTTTTGTGTATCTCTTCTCTTGCCAGTCTCACCGTCGGCAGCACAACAAAGACAAACCCTTCAAGTGCCACAACTGTAACCGTGGTTACGTAGATGCTGCTAGCCTCGAGGTTCACTTGTCCACACATACTGTCAAACACGCAAAACTGTTCTCCTGTGGCCTCTGTAACCGGTCCTACACCTCGGTAGGTTCTCAAACCAGTTATTATAAAGCCGTGACTTCATTAGTTTTGCTTTTTATTTCACCTTTTGTTTTGGTTTTTGGTTTGAGTTTAGCTTTAGCTGAAAGAAATGAGAAAGACCTGGAAAGGGATTGAGAAGACAGCACATACAGACAGCTGTAAAACAGGCTGGTTATGTGGCAGCAGGAGCAAAGAGGAAAGTTAGTTTAGTTCTAATTTCTCATGTATGATGAGGAAAGGCTTAATATGTGATGCTTCAAAGACAGGTCGAAACAATGAATGACGTGTAATATGATTTACAAAATCATTTCTTATGAAGCTCATTAAATGCACCAAATATTTTTATTCCTGTACACAATGAACCATTAGCAAATGGAAATTGAAAGCTAACTTTGTCAGTTGTTTTCATTTAATGTTTGTATAATTTCTATTTAGTTGTATGTTGTCTTTTTAAGTTACTGAAAATAATTTAATACTTTTTTGTTGCTAGTTTCAGGTTTGGCCTTCAGTTCCATTCTCTCTTTTTTTCATTGCTTGTCTTAAAATATACAATTGACATTTCTCTCTCCACTTCTAGGAGACTTATCTAATGAAACACATGAGGAAGCACAACCCCGACCCCTTAACGGTGGCAGCAACAGTAGCTGCTCAGCAGGCCCAGGGTCTTACACCAGGAGGGGGAGGAATGAGGGGCCGGGGCCGTGGCCGAGGGAGAGGAGGCGCAGGCAGAGCAGGACCGCTCCAAAGTCAGGCCAACCCTAACAATGCCAGCCAGAACCCAAACCCCGGACCGCCTGGCAGCTACCAGCCGCCACAGCAGCCCACAGAGGCTGTAGTTCCATGTCCCTTTGACCTGCACCAGTACAAGACAGTGGCAGCCAGCGAGATCCAGTATAAACCGGTCACTGTGGCAGACCTGCCTGTGGCCCACAAAGACCTCTGCCTAACGGTGTCCACCTCAGCCATACAGGTGGAGCACATGAACTCCTAGGTCGTGTTTCCCACCGGTGCAAGGAATACTAATCATGTCTGCAATGAAAAAACAGGTTCTTACAGATAAGTAATTTAAATGCATTCAGTAATACTGTCACTGACTGGTAGAAACTGGCCACGGGGGGTGAAACGTTTTTACTTTACATGCAAACAATCATGCACAACAGTATTTAAAATTTTTGTAGCTGCGGGGAGTGGCTTTAAAGAGATGTTTTCCTGGGATTTTGTAGTTGAAATGGATTTTTGCCCATCAGTCAACATCAACGTGAACGGCTGATGAGAGCGTGGCACTTTTACAATCCTT
Source organism: Apogon talboti (assembly GCA_037367365.1). NCBI lineage: Eukaryota > Metazoa > Chordata > Actinopteri > Kurtiformes > Apogonidae > Apogon > Apogon talboti. The sequence goes on along the minus strand of JAPQRQ010000003.1, from coordinate 27,125,684 downwards.
CTAGATGATCGGAGCGGAGTTTCTACATCCAGTGGCTGATCGGATGCAGTTTTGTGATTTGAAAGTAAGCACTGTGAGACGTCTCAGCCCATCACAGCCTGTTTTTTCAGAATGTGAAACATAAGAAGGGCTTTGATCATGTAAAAATAGCATCTTGACAGTTTTAGTTGCAAAACTGAACAAGATTCTCAGATGGGATTCGTTTAGATTTTCCCAAGGCTTTGTGTGACCTAAATTCACATAGGTCTGTTTATTGAAACACGTCTAATTTTTCCACCCTATGGCAGTTTTTTACTAAGATACTGAATGCACGTTTAAATTACTTGTTGAAGCACAGATATGTCTTACTGTGTTTCTCAGTTCCTGAGCCCACTGGTGGCAAACATCTCTCAGTAGACATGTTGGTGAAAGACTCTGATATACTGTTGGTAGTTTATTCCACAGCCTACAGTCACATTTCTCCACTCTGAGAAGATTTTCCCAGAACCTAACCTGAAATGGGCTTTGGCTTTCAGACCATTGTGAATGAGGTGGAGAAGAAAACGTGACGTGAACCTCAAAAAGGCATCCTGTTTTAGCTCAACTCCGACTATAATAAAATGGACCAGTTATGTTTTTGTAAAACAGCCACAATACACAGATCTGAGACCAGCAGCTCTGCTCCAAGAGCCTTGATAAAAGAGGCTCACTGGTGTCCCTTTTCTTTGTTGTCATCACATTCTTCAAAATATCGGACTATTAAAGTAATCGTTTCTGTAAAATAAAAAATTAGATATTCTCTGGACAATCATGTTCCAGAGAATAAGCTCCTTTTCGTAAACAGTCAGGTCACTTTAATCTGGACATTCTCCATCAATCTGAATCTGTTTCATGCCAAAACAAGGTGGGGAGGACAAGGAATGACAGACTGCAGAGATTCTCAGTTGTAGCTGAGATGGCAGGGCTGGTATTGATCAGAAAATGGAGGGAGGGCTGAGAAAATGCATTTGACTGACTTTAAAGTGACACTGTGCCATAAACAGCAGAGCCTGGAAGAGAAAGGCTGGATTGGATCCTGAAACAACACCACAGGGGAAGAGAAACAGCGGGAAGAAAAGGATGTGGCTAAAGCCTGGGGCAGAATCTCAAAGTTGATTTCCTAAATCATGTCCTTATTTTCACCCACCTCCCTTCAGACAGCAAGTGACTGAGGAACCTCTCTGTGATGGAGGCCAAAGTACAAAAGACATGGAACAGTCCAAGAATGCACTAAAACTGAGGGATCTGCAGTAAAGCAAGATTGAAACCAGAGGGAGAGATGTGATAATTGGGGTTGGGGGGAGGGGATCATAATGAAAGCACTTGATGAAGCTTGTACTTCACCGCCTATGTTTGTCATCATTGTACTTTTTTTATATATCATATGTATGTATTTTTCTACCAACAGAAGAAGGTGTGAACAAATGTGGAGAGAAAAAGCAAAGTGTGTGCATGAATGTGAAGGAAGCAGAGAGAAAAGGTTTTGTCCCATTTTTATTTTATTTTATTATTGGGTTTTTGGTTTTTTTTTTGTACTGTTTGAGGACAGTTATACGATCCTCCAAGTAATGAAAGCCCATCTCGACATGGTCAGGGTGGCTGCTGGGGAAATAATGATTGTGTGATAAAAATGGCTGACAGGTACTGTTATCAATCTTTTTTTAAGAACTTTTCATACATATTATTACTACTTTCAAACTGTATTGCAAATGTTATCCACATTATTATCAATCCGAGGCATTATTGTATTGCAGTATGCTGTACATAACATAGATAGAACTTTTTCATCTGTAAAAGGGAAGTATGTCCTGTGTAAAGCATATATGGAAATGAAAGGAACTCAAATTAACAATAACCAAATAATTGGCTTTGTCTCAGGTCACCTTTTATGCTGATGTACCATTCCTCGTTCCACTTAAAATGCATCATGGTTCCATTTTGGCAAATTGATAGACGAATCACTGACTGTCACTAGCACCAGTTAAGCAGGTCTGTTGTAGCTCTGTGATGAAGTGAACAAATTCAGTCTGAGAATCAAACCTTCATCTGTGAGAACTCCTCAATGAACACTGCTGAGCCTTTTACAAATGACCCAGGAATCTCAATAATGAACTGTGGCTGTGCACTGGTGACCTGGGACACTGCTGCCATGTTTTCATGCACAAGCTATCTCTACCCATTACAAATGTTCAAGCAGCCTTTACAACTGGATGCTTGTCTTCATGTATACTCCTTGTATTTCATTGTGTCTTTTTATGAAAAATAACACATTCTCAATATTCTTGTTAATATTATTGATGCTCCTGATAATAATCCAGTTATTAACTGCCCTCTTATGCTACACTCTTGCATACTGTATGCACAGTTACACCTCTTGCTCATCTGATCAGACTGTTTCTTCCCTCAAGGAGAATAAAGTTGGAAAACAGTTTATGATGAAATACTTTGTGGGCTCATTTAATATATCACAATCATTTGACATGAGTTTAGGTTTTTGGGACCTCTCCATAGTATTACCACTCAATTCATAAACATCTGAAACATGACAGGACAGTGTCATTTTGCAGCTTTTCTCACAAATTATTGATATAACAAAAAGTATAAAGGTATCTTTAAGCTATAAAATCAGATAAAAAGAAATTCCATATTTGCAGAATGTGTAAATAAATGAGGATTTATGAAGGGGAAGGGTTAAGGAAGTATTGCCTGTTAAATGACACATTTTAATTGAAAACTTGATAAAAGAGCAGCTCTACTGTACAGATTTGGAAATCATTAAGTGACCCGATGTGATTTTTCTTTGGAAAATCATTACAACAAACCTTCAACATTACCTTCATAATATTCTTTTCTTGGAATTTTAATTGCTATTAGACTATTTTTGTGTAATGTATAGATTATTTCTCCCTCTAATTATTATTATTAGTAGTAGTAGTATTAATTCTTGTCGCATTTGTCCAGGAATCAGCCTGTTTTCAAAGTATTACCTTCATGACATGCGCTCTGTGGGCCGGGTTCATGTGTGTTTGTTCATACATTTGGTTCAGGGGTGGGCAATCCTGGTCCTCGAGGGCCGGTGTCCTGCATGTTTTAGATATTTCCATCTTCCATCATACCTGGTTCAATTAATGATCAGCTCATCTCCAAGCTCTGCAGAAGCCTGATAACGACGTAATGGCATTCAGGTGTGTTGGAAGAGGGAAATATCTAAAACTTGCAGGGACACCGGCCCTCGAGGACCAGAATTGCCCACCCCTGATTTTTAGTTACTGACCGAATTTTGGCTGGCTGGCGGAGATGACTACATTAACACCAGCTTTCCCCGCCCGTGCGCGACAATTCGTATAGTGAAGCAAGCTCACATAAACACATAGGCGGAGTTTATGATAGTTCAGCCAATCACAGCGGCTCATCAGTAGCTCCTCCAAAACAGTTCAATTTCAAATTCAAACGGTCAGACACTGTTCGGGCTGTCGGTGGGATATCATTAGCAGTGAGGGTAAAACCCAGCAAAGGTAACTATTTTCACTTATTAACGGGTCCATTTAGGTACTCTCATATTTGACGATTCCAGAAATACGATTTGGCTGTAGTGCGGAGTAACAGGTATTTTTTTCTTTTTTTTAAACTAATAACTACCGAACGTGATTAAAGTTAGCAGGCGTTAGCTAGCAAGTGACTGTTAACAACACAGGCTGTTATTTTACAAGTAGACTTAGACTTAGAGAGGAGAGAGGGCGGCAAGGTGGTGCAGTGGGTAGCACATCTAAAATGGCCCATAGGTGTGAATGTGAGAGTGTTGTTTGTCTCTGTGTCAGCCCTGAACTGGCGACTTGTCCAGGGTGTACCCCGCCTTCGCCCTTAAGTAGCTGGGATAGGCTCCAAGCGACCCCCGCGACCCTAGTGAGGATTAAGCAGGTTCAGATGATGACTGACTTAGACTTAGAGATACTCTATTGATCCCAAGGGAAATTAAAGTATCCAGCAGCAGTAAATACAATAAATACAGAAGACACAGTATTAACAAAAACACTACACAAATACAAATACACAAAATAGATAATACACTTAATACATAATACTCTTACATGTAAGATTATATATGCAGAACACTAAAAAATACTAAGCTACCAATGAATAATCAGTTCAGGTAGTGCTAAAATATGGGGCCCCTTGAAGAGAAAGGGAAATCTGCGGTACAATCTATATCATAAAATTAGAGCTTTACAAAAAAAGTAATTAGTGCAGAGGTCTGTTATTTGGCGACACAGAGACATAGTCTGAGTACAGTAGAGTATAAACCACACCCACCCTCTTTTGCACACATAACCTGTCTTGGACAGTCAATCCAGTGTTGCATGTCTTCTTTGCTAAATGTGCTGTCAGCCACTTACACTATATTTTACACTCCTGCTCGAGTTTGACAGACATGCAAATTTGTAACTTCTCTGGTCTTTTTAACAGTGTGGTCTTTGTTTTCCAGTTAATTCTCAGCAGATGTCCCGTTTACCGGTGATGTCCAACAAAAGGGTCCTCACGACCTGCAGCAGCTCAGAGAATACTCAAGACTTTGTCCCTGCTCAGGTCTGTGATACTATAATCTTCATGCCTTGTTTCTTAATTTTGGTTGTCACCGATATTCTGTCAATGCACGTCAAGCTGCTGTAACTACGTAAAGGACTAAATCAATATTGATCGTGTGGAAACCTGTGTGTTGCTGTGTAATTTGATCTATAACACTGTTTCCGCTCTGTGTTAATGTAGTGTCATACCTACAATAACAAGCAGGATGGAAAATACATTAGTGTTGAACTGTAAATCATTGCTCTCACTTCATACTGATGGGGTTTTGTGTTTACAGAAGAGGATTCGTAAGGATGCAGATTCTGTCAAACCAGCAGCTACAGTCATTGGTGGCAAACGGCCTCCTGTTGCAGCAGCGAGGCCACAGATCTGTAAGTTACGTGATCCTCTGAGTCTTCCTCTTATTCAGCAATGGTCAGAAAATGTTTTCAGTTAGTTTAGAAATATGGATACGATGTGATACAAACGAGTGATTTCTCCCTCTACTTTTAATTAAGGTATTAATCCCTTCCATGTTCAATCACAAAATCTGTGCGATAGGTTGTCAAAATGTCAGTTATACAAAGGCACTGGTACAGCAGGAGTCAAGAGGTCTAATTTCTGTGTTTGCCTTTCTTTTTGTCACATAGCAAAGCCAGTCAGATCTGCAGGGGCTGCCACTGTGGCTGCTGGTCCTTCCAGAGGTAAGATATTCCTACTGGACAACTGGGGAAGTTTTTTTTTTTTTTTTTTTTTTTTTTTAACTTATCAGAAGTGCAAATGTTGACTAGTTCATTTGAGGTGAATAATAACAATAATTAAATGTTAAATTGAGTGTAACTACTTATAGCTTTTGGGTATTATTTTCTTGATTTTAGATGAAACTGACTATATTATTATTATTATTATTATTATTATTATTATCATTATTACTGGCTGTTCACATTATTCACCATCTTGTTTTCTTAGGTGTCTTGAGACCATCTGCTGCAGCAGCAAAGGGAATCAATGTGAAACAACCAACCACATGCACCAAAGCAGGTAATTATTCTATATTTTTTAGGGTTTGGTTTAGGCTTCATACCCAAATAAGTAATATTTTTAGTTATTGGTCTATTTATTTTTGGGAACTCCCACCCGGTGTTGCTGCTAAAACAAATAAATGCTGGTTTGGTGAAATGGCAGGGCCACAGGTAACAGCATAGGTAAATAAAGTAATTTGTAAAAGAGCCTATTGAAAAACTTAGCTTTAACTGTCACACCTCATACTGGTGATTGTTGTGAGAACAGGTGTAGGGGGCACCCGACGGGCTGCATGGGACCTGAAGGGAAAAGTCAGCGACATGGAGGAGAAGATCAGTAACTACCAGACAAAGGTCAAATCGTTTCACCAGGAGAATGAGCACCTGAAAGGCTCAGTGGCCCAGAGCCGGATGAAGACGGCTGAAATGGAGAAAGAGCTGGAGAGGCAGAGGAGCCAGATCAGGTGCAAGAACCAAATACGACCATGACACAGATGATTATGATGAAACGGTGTCTTCTACTGTGTACAGTCTGTTCATTGTCTTTTTTCCTGTTACTTCAGTGACTACGAGGTAGAGCTGCAGACCCTGTTAGGGGTCCGGGAAGAATTGGAAAAAGTCTCCAGTGATAAGGGCACTCTTGAGAAGGAGCTCAGCTACTTGGAAGGAAAATACAAAGTCATGGAGACTCTTCGAGACACGCAAGAGACAGAGCTGCAAACTCTCAAGGTATCAAAGTTAAATAGTTAATTGTGTAGAGATGATATTCAGCTAATGGTGGTGTAGGTAGATTGGGAATTAGTTTGTAACACTATACTGTCATAACACCATACTTGATGCATTGCTAGACAAGCTTATGGTGTATATGACTGAAGAAGGAAAAAGATACAGTACATCCACAGAGGGAAAGAGAAGGAATTGTTGATTAATTACATAGTGGTGTCACTTTTACAGGATTTGACAACTAAGATAAAGCACCATGTAAAGATGTCTCCGCCGTCTTAGCTTAGTACCTCTAACACACAACGACAATAACCTATCCACATGTGCCATATTTCCAGAAGCAGTCGTTCAGTTGAGTCAAACAGGTGAATGTAGAATACCTGTATGTTTTAAGAAAGACAATGATATGTTGTGAGTACAATGATACATTTCTGTATTCCTCCTTTGATTTTTGCGGCAAACCTAGTACAAATATCATGTATGTCATTGTGTAGAAGTTAATGTACACTAAGAAGTTATACAGATTTTTATTTATTAATTTTTTCTTCAATCCAGGTGAAGCTCTCGGTTCAGGAGTCAGCTTTGGCCCGTTTGCGGATGACCCTTAGAGATACAGAGGAAGAGGTCCGTTCTCTGAAAGACACCGTGTCTCAGCAAAAGGATGAGCTTCATGTCGGTGAAATGGAGCGGCGTCGCCTGCATAACACCATCCAGGAGCTCAAGGCAAGTTACCGCTCAGGGTAGCAGGTCTCCACGGTCCTCTTCCTTTTTATGTCCTTGGTATTTGTGAACCCAGTCCTTCCGTGGTCACCTTCCAGACTGATGAGTGTGGTTGTGGTCGTGGTTGTTCACGCAGGGTAACATCAGGGTGTTCTGCCGAGTTCGCCCACTGGTGGGAGGAGGCCTGACCAAGCATATTCAGCTCTCTGCTGCTGATGAGAAGAGTTTAACACTGGCCAAAACTGAGGAGGTGAGAAACCCGTCAGAACACCAGGTATGTGAAATGGTTCTGTTTGGAGTTTGAAGACAGAACTCTGACTTTGCGCCTTTCAGTCTCACACAGGCAAAGGTGGAGACACTCACAAGAACTACAACTTCAGTTTTGACCGGGTGTTTGGACCTGGGGCGACACAGGAGGAGGTAAATAATGTACACTGATAAACATCAGCTGCTTACAGTTGTAGGTTTTTGTTGTATTTGTAATTTTGTAATTTTTACTAAATAGTTTTGGATTGAGACACAAACGTTCCTCTTCTCAGATAATCCTGTGTGTGCATGCGTGTTGTCGTGGCTGTTGTCTGGTGAACTCATAGCAAATGTGTCTTTGTTTTCAGGTCTTTGAAGAGATTTCTCTTCTGGTGCAGTCTGCACTGGATGGATATAACGTGTGCTGCTTTGCCTACGGGCAGACAGGAAGTGGGAAGACATACACGATGGAAGGGGATGAGTTTGATGAGACCAGAGGTGTCATCCCCAGAGCTGTGCAGCAGGTCTTCAGAGCCGCACAGAAGCTGGGAGATCAAGGCTGGCAGGTTAGTTCGGAATTCAGGAAAGGGTTGGAGTGTTCTGTCGAGTTGTCGTTATATTCTATCAGATGTTCTGTAACCCTGATTAAAGACACTGTTTTAAATATGGAGGAAAACTGTCCATTATATTAAACAACCACTGTTTTATCTCAGTTCACCTTCACAGCCAGTTTTGTGGAAATCTACAATGAGAGCCTGCGAGACCTGCTTTACACTGGCAAGGCTGACAAGAGACCGGAGCACGAAATCCGGAAGTCCAACAGCAATGAGCTGACTGTCACCAACCTCACATATGAGAGGGTCTACTGCGAGGACCAGGTAGGACGCCGCTCAGGATTTGTTCAGCAACAGAACTTGTATGTTTGAAGAAAAATTAATTGTCCCTTTAAAGATGTCAGTCAGCTACTGCAGAAATGAGGTCATTTATTGTCTATAAATGATTGTCGACATTTAGTTTACGAGATGCTGCGATTAACACACCTTGTTCTTTCCCTTCCTCCTTCCAGGTTCTTGGCCTGATTGCCTTGGCCAATCAGAATCGCTCCACAGCCCAAACGGCCCAGAACGACCGCTCATCTCGCTCCCATTCAGTCTTTAAGCTGGACATTGAGGGGGTGAATGGTGGCAGGGATGTCAAATGCAAATGTGAGTCTATTCCCATTCACAGAGTCGACTGCGGCGCTTTCCAGACTGGGAGCAAAACCGCGGCTGCTTTTGGTGTGTGTGTATGTCCACTTACCAGCCTCTTTGTGTTCAGCCTCTCTGTGCCTGGTGGACCTGGCCGGCAGCGAGCGCATGGTGAAGAGTCAGTCCCAGGGGGAACGCTTCAAAGAAATGACTGCCATTAACGGCTCCCTGTCCAATCTGGGCATCGTCATTACTGCACTGGCAAACAAGGTCAGCAAACTGGACCTGAATGGAAACCATATTCTACAGTTCACTACTATGTAGCATGCAGGGGGGGAAAAAAACTTAAAAGTGTACAATTCACTTCTTCCCTCAGTTATGGAACGGATTTAATAATAATTTTTACCTAACAGCACTCACTACACTCAATACTGAAACACACTATTCTGCTTTTTTTTTTTTACGTATTTATTTTATCTGCCTTTATTTGTGTTTGTATTGCACAGATTGTATGACACGTTAATATCATTGTACTTGTTACAGTAAAGATATTCAATATATGAGCAAGATTATACATTTTATCTCTGCAAAATTCTTCTGTGATAATCGATCTTTTTTTTTTTTTTTTTTTTTTTCCGCCCCTCAGGAAAGCTACGTGCCATACAGGAACTCCAAGCTTACCTACCTTTTACAGGGTTGCCTGGGTGGAAACAGCAAAACGTGAGTTGATCAGTGTTCATCGGCTGCCGATTTAAGACCCTTTAAAACCGAAAAACATCTTTGACAATAAAGAAGAGTACTGAGCAGATAAATAATGGATTAACCCCCAGAACCACTGATTTAATTGTTTATTTACGTTGGTCGTGCTGTGTCTTTCTCACTCCAGCCTCATGTTCGTGAACATCGCTCCAGAGCCAGACAGCTTTGGAGAAACCCTCAGTTCTCTGAGGTTTGCCAGCAAGGTCAGTGGATAACCTGGGTATAGTCCTAGAATAAACACAAAACCCTGGGTCAGTTATTGTCCCATAGAATCAGAATGTTTTTGACCTGTTCCCATGCCAAATGGATCTGTTGACAACGAACAAATGGTATGTATTGATGTGTAATGTTTTGTGTTCTTTTTCTGCAGGTTAACGACTGTGTGATTGGGACGGCGAGTGTAAACAGAAAGTAGATGAAAATTGTTTAAAAATGTTCACATTTTTTAACATGACATGACAGTTTGAGTATGCTGTTTTTATGTGTTTTGTCCATTTTTGGCCCACACTATGACGCCAACATATAAAAACCAAAAAGTCTAAAACGTTTGTGTTTATTCTCAGGGCCACGATTAGAAATTACTATCTGGCTCATTTTTCTTTTGTGTAAATGAAGTCGACGTGTACATTACGCATATTTCACATCTGCAGTTTTAGTACAATATATCTACTGTTTCTTAAGGGTTTTTAATTTAGATTTTTGGTGAATTAACTCTTTAGATAGAATATTTTATGTCCATAGATCATTCAGTATTTCTTATCCATATTATCCATTCATTAAAAATTCTATTTGTGGTTTTACATTATTACTTGTAATTGCAATAAATGTTGTTAAAGGTACATGTGTCAACATTGTCATATTTTTGACCTAGTAGTCTTTTTTCTTTTTTTTTATGATAATTGGATGTTATTTCTTATGTTTTTCTGTATTTGACCAAACATGAGTTATTTCTGTAGCCCACTCAAGTAGTTGGGCTATGTCAATAAACTGATGCTACTTTCTTATAAAATATGTCCATTGTAAAGCTTATTAATACTCTTTCCTCTTTAATGGATTTTGTGGAAATGTTTTGTGATTGGATTAATATACGGCAAAATGGAAAACTACAAGATAAAATTGTGTGGGAGATATGCAGCTATCACAGAGACTTCATTGTAGGTTTTTTTTTGGTAAACAAGCTAAAATCTAATTCATAAACAACTACACTGGTCTTAGTTGCAGTTTTTCATGATTTTCTCTACATTTAACCTCTCCTAGTGATTTTTCACAGTTATTATCATATCCTCTGCATCAGCGGTCACCAACCTTTTTGAAACTGAGGGCTACTTTAAGGGTACTGAGTAACACAAAGGGCTACCAGTTTGATACGCACTTCTGAAATAGGGAAGTATGCACAGTTTATAGATTATTATTAATGATTGACGACATTCATCTATAACAGGGGTCATATACACATATTTGTATAATACGTTTGTAACATTGTATTCTTTATTATGTGTTTATATTCCTTTGTTTTAACATTTATAATAGTAAAAAGTGCTAATATGAGACAAATTTTTATTATTATTATTATTATTATCATTATTATTTTAAGAAAATAAAAAGTAGAAAAAACTAATACAAGCATTTGCATGTAGTATTTCTGAAGGACTGGACCTTT
>JAPQRQ010000003.1:27100812-27114686 GCA_037367365.1 Apogon talboti | reverse complement strand
TGGCTTCTTGGTGGATTTAGTGAACATGGACTGTTGTTTTTGGAGTGTAGTTTTCAGCTCTTTTACCTTCTCTGTACAGAGGCTGATTCCCACCGGAGAATCACGGGAAAAGTTACTGTGAACTTCGGTGAAATGCCGCTCCATGTTCCATCTTTTACTGATGCCAGGCTCGCGCTACAGATCACATACACACTTGTCTTTCACATTTGTCAAACAGAAGTTCCGTGTCTCACTGTTCGTGAAAATAATGCGTTGTTTGCCTCTTACTGCCGTGACTGGACTCCTCCAACATCGTGTGTGGGGCTAACCACTACCTGCCTGGCACCTGGCTCCTCCTGCTGCCCCCGGGCCCCGCCCCTCTACCAATGACAGACAGCAAAGAAGCGCAAAAGTTTGATTGACAGCTAGTTGACCGTTTCATCTCGAGAAGGGAGTAGGACACTTGTAATTTTGATTGGGTGGAAATTTAGACCTGTTCTACCAAGTGACGAATCAACTTTGTGTTATTATATTACTGACCCTTGATGAGAGCTACTGGAAAGGCCCTTTGAGCCACCAGTGGGTCGCGATATGGCATAATATGGCAGGCCAAGTCCATCAAATTGCCCGCGGGCACCATGTTGGTGACCCCTGCTCTGCATTTTGCATTTCTCGCTGAAAAGCAAACCTATAATGAATGTTCTGATTGTGTAGATGTTCACAAAAACTCTGTTAATTCAAAGGCCACGGCACAAAACTGAAGAAAAATAGTTTTTCAGCAAAATATGTTAACTGAACATAATGTGTTCACAACCACTTCAAGTCATCAGTCAAACTAGATCAATGTGGCAGAAGATGATGGTGTTTCCATGTTCACTATGGAGTCTGAACGTCCAAATGGGTCGATTAAAAAAAACAAAACTGAGAAACTGCATTTTAACTAAATGATTTCATCTATTAATAGGATTAGTGGTTCTTTTAGATCAGTAGATGCTTTTGGTCTTCAGCAGCCGTTCAGGTCTTTAAGGGTTAAACAAATGACACCTCTCATACTCTTAATGTTCATATTGGCTGTATATGATGTTTCTCAGTCATATATGCTCATTATTTCACTGATGAATACATTACAGTCACATTGGATCAATCACAACCTGTTGGTAAGGGTTCAACTCCTTAACTAATATTTTCTGTAATACACGAGATAGAATTTTTTTATGATAACGAGATTTAACAATATGCGTTTTGCTTGTATAAAAGCATATAAATACAATAATATACAGACAAAAAACATTGTGATGTCACTTTTCATAAAAACCCAAATTGTGACTTTAACCATTATAACGTTATGAACCTGTGTTATCCTTTATAACGAATTTGAAATAAAACCCAAGCTTTTAATTACTCTGAAATTATAATCATACATATTTTAGTCAGATAATTATGCATGTGATTTTGTGTCGGCTAAAGTCTGGCTCGTCTGTCTGGAATCTCGTTAAAGGCGACGCGTCGCTGTCTGCAGCTGCAGAAACCTAGTGGGAAGAACATTTTCCAAAAATGGTCCCCAAACTTCTGGGCCCGGATAAAGCGGCAGGACACACTGCCTTGAGCTCGGTCACAGACGGGTCTTTTCACGGCTGCAGTGTCAACTAAAAAGGGTGAGTTTAATGCGGGCAGCGGCGCGGTTTGTGTAGCCAGCCGCCTCTGCTAGCTAACAGGCTAACGTCACATCTGTAGCGGTATGAGCAGCTAAACCTACCCACTGTCTGTGTGTCTGTCTGTCTGTGTGTGTGTGTGTGTGTGTCTGTGTGTGTCTGGAGGCAGAAGACCAACACCAGCATTTTCACCCCTATCCAGGCTCCTTTCTCTGTCAGCAGCCTAGCTTTGGTTGCTTAATGAAAGAATGGCTCCAGCTGTTGATTTTCACAGTGACAACAGCTGCAAAGTGAAGTGGTGATGTTTGGGATGAAGACGTTTGATGGTGATGAATCAAATACTTCACAATACGAGGAGATTCCGCAGAGTTCATGTGTTTTCATTCCCTTCAAAGTACTTCATTATACTGCTGATATGAGCTGCATGTCTCTGTTGAACTGCCATCAGTATCATTACATCAGGGACAGTCAGATGCAACTCAGGATAGATCTCTCTCTCTCTCACACACACACACACACACACACACACACACACACACACACACACACACAAAGAAAAATCAGATCAGCAACCTGCAGCTTGTCATCAACACATTTCAACATCCTGCACGAAAACACACCTAACCTAAGACTTTAATGAGAGCCAAACCTGAGATTGTCATTTGGACCAGTTGTCTAATTATTATCTCATTGTAATAGATTCTAGTAAATTGTGATTAAAATAATTTTCTAAGGAGCAACAGTTCCAAGTCTGCATTCACCACCTCTTCTTTTTCTACACAGATGTGATCAGAGTCTTTTTACTGTTGGCGATCCATTGATATGTACAGTATGTAAGAGGAAACATCCATCATCAGCTGTTTTTTTTATTCAATATATGCAATCTGCCAGACGGAAAAGTTATGTCAAGGGGTATCTTATGTTATTATTTGGAATGATGGTCTGATTATTAACAGTCAGTTATTAAAGACTGATATAATAACAATAAATGTTATTTACTATTAACAGGTATTAAGTAAAGGCTCCTCCAGAATTATATCTAAATGCAGCTGGAAACATGAAATGATTTTTCCATTCATGGACAAACAGGGAGACATTCTGCACTAGAATGTGACAATAACATCCTGAAATGTTTTGGATTTTCTTTATCATCACCAAACTCTCCCAGGATCATTCTGTGTCTCTCACATGTGTTTCGTTCACTTCCGTTCACAGAGGCTAGAAGTATAATCTAACCTGGATGTGCTTAATGTGAGCTCATAGTCGTTGCTTCCTTGAATTCTTGCGTATTTTCCATCATTTTCCTCGATGACTGCTATGAGTCTGACCTTTTACGGGACAAAGTTTCAATGCGATAAATGTTATGAGCGCGTGCTAGACGTTTGCTAACGCATGAAAACAAATTAAACATTTACCTCTAACTTGTTTTTCAGTCAGAAGTAGCTGGATTTCAACTTTACGCTTCCTGTGCGGTTGTGTTCTCACGTTGGATTATGATGTACATGTGATGAAAATGACTTTGCTGATTGATACGACACATTTTCAAAGTGACTTAGCTTGTGGTCAATGTAGAACAGTTAGGGGAGAGAACTATCTTGGCTATGTGGTGCAATCTTGGATTCGGTGTGTTGGTGTTTGGCTGCATGTCATCACTAAACGTTAAAGGAGACTTCAGGGTTTATATGTCCATCTTTTCAAGGACATTTCAAGCTACAAATAATGCATCCCTGGTACTCATTTAGCTGATGGAGTCTCTGTAAATCCATGCGTAATGGAGCGCCTGCTGAACTCCATTAGTGCGTAATGACGCACAGAGTACCTGCTGCTCCACATCACCACATCTTCTTTTACAATCAAGTGTTCTCTAACAGATAGGGTAAAATGTTATGTCTACACCGACAGAATGACTCTACTTAGAGAACATTTCACCTAAAAATACAGGCTGACTTATATGTAAATAAGTCTTTCTGTGAATTAAATACTGAATCTTTCTGCCTTTTATCTTGTCCTGCAGTTTTATACTGTCTGAGGAAAGGCGTTAATTTGACAGTAACAATATATTTTTTTGATTGTGTTCTTTGTTATTGTAATGTTTTATTTGATTGCTGCAATTATAGAGACAAAGATGTGAATGCCTTCTTATTTAAAGCCTTATTTTATTTCTGGTAAATTTCATATCCATGAATATAAATGACAGAGGCTTCATTTGATATGTTCAAAGAAAATGGGGACTTTGTGTCAATGATTTGTCCCAAGAAAAGAAAATAAGCTACCACCACATTGAATGTTAGTATTATCTTTATTGTTTTTAGGCAGAATTGTCATTCTTTATCTTTTTCCTTGTACTTTTGTATGTGCCATGACTGCTTGTTTTGACCTTTCAAAGTTATTCGTTATTGTTACTATTCCTTGACACTATATAATAGAGCATTTTTGCAAAAAAGAACACCATCTTCATATAATGACATTTCCACAATAGTAGCACCTCTGGCAGTTAAATCAAAAACATGTGTATGTAAATGTTGATAGCCTCTTAAGCCCAGTTACCCCCAGTACCTGAGGCAGCCACAGTTCTGTCTCTGTTGCCATGGTGACACTATATGATGCTTGTAGCAATATACAATCCATCTGACTAGAAGAACGTCAGCTAAAAACTGAACAAAACCAATTGTCAGGGAACAGAACACAATCCAAAATAAAGGGAAAAAAATTTATGGAGATGATCAAGAGCTTAGTCTTACCTTTGCTGTTTTCCAGTCATAATGTGTTTTAAATGAATGAAGCTTCTGCTAATCCATCCATTTGTGTTACATTGAAGTGATTCCCACTGGAAACAATGGCCCAGGGCTTATGTCTTTTCCCCTCTGCCGTCCAGATGCAGTCCCTGCCAGTGGAGGTGGGCAGCAGCTCCGCCCCCAGCGATACACCTGGCTCGGTGGTGCAGGTGAGCTTCCCCAGCGCTCAGGCCTCGGTGCTGGACAGCCTGAACCGGCAGCGGAAGGAAGGCCGCCTCTGTGACCTGTCCATCCACGTCCAGGGACAAGTGTTCAAGGCTCACCGCTGCGTCCTGGCCGCCTCCTCACCTTACTTCCACGACCAGGTGTGTGCAGGCAGTTTCATTTGTATTGTTCATCTCAACCAGGTACAAAAGGTGATTAGAATAAGATTTGATTCAGTGACATGTAATCGACCACACTTTGAGTGTGAATCACTTTGTTTCCATTCTAAAGTTTTATTAGTTCATGGACAGAGAAATATTTCTGACATCGCTTGTGTAATAAGTGTCAGATCCTTAACTCTAATAAAGTGAAAGTATTAATAGCACACTGTAAAAATGCTTCACTACAAGTAAAAGTTCTTCACTTAAAACCTTAAGTAAAGCTAAGTATGAAAAATCTCTGTGCAGTAAAATGATTCCTGTCAGCGTTTTATTGTAATAGATGATGTTTTAAGATTCATTTTATGTTGCATGTTATTGTTGTAGATGTTAAAGCCTGTGTCAATATGAAGTACTCTGTATACTGTTGGTAGTTTTAATAGTAGTGGTTTAATAGTACTTTACTATTACTTTACTTTAGTTTAGCTTAATAGTGGATCATTATTCTATGAGAAAAGTCCAGTTATCATAAGATCAGAAAAAGAGGTCTGTTTTCAGCTTTGTGAGAATACATATTCCAGAAAATCCAATAGGGTTTTAAAGGGTATATTTAGCTTATGGGCCAATTAATGTGTATTTAATCCTTTGCTGGTACCTATGCTGTCAAATGAAGGTGTGTGGTTCATTTTATGTAATGCAACAGGCTGTCGCACTGCATCAAAGACAAAGTGCTTTGTACTGACTTGTACTAAAGTAAAAATTCCAGTTTCCCATAAAGTTGTAATAAAATAGTGATTTATTCTTCATAGATAAAGTGTAACTGGTACTCAGCATGTAATCATTGCACCAGGTCAAAGGTGATTACTGATGTAAATAAATAGGAATAAAAAGAGGAATGTGTCTGAAAACAGAATTATTCCAACTTTATGGGCAACAGTGTACTTACATCCCACCACTTATTGGCACCTGTGTAAGATTAACTTAACAAAATAATCACAAGCTGCATTTTGTAGTAATGATGTAAACAGATTTTGGATGGGTCAAAGACTTTATATTTCTGACTATATTTTTGATTTATCTTTAAAATGTAATAAGGGGCCCTGTCTCACAAAAGGATCGTACCTTTTTCTGGATCTGTTCCAAAACATAACGGGTGTCCTTTTTGGCTCATGTTCTTGGGAGGAAACATCAAGAAATAAAAATGGCCAGTGAGGTGTGGAAATTTGACCTGAGAAATCCTTACCCTGTGGTTCTTGCGGCTTCCAGGTGCTTCTGAAGAACATGTCTACAGTCTCCATCCCGGCTGTGATGGACCCGCTGGCGTTTGAGAGCGTGCTGAGCTGCGCCTACACGGGGCAGCTCCAGATGCTGCGCGAGGACATCGTGAACTACCTCACCGTGGGCAGCGTCCTGCAGATGTGGCACATCGTGGACAAATGCACCGAGCTGCTGAAGGAGGGACGGGCCGCGGTGGGAGGAGGGGGGGGCGCTGCAGGAGGCGGCGTGCAGGAAGGGGCCGCCGTCAGTGGAGGAGGAGCGTCTACCAACCCCGGCTGCAGCAGCAGCAACGGTGACGGTGCTGCAGGTGGTGGTGGTGCAGCAGGTGGAGGTGAAGGTGAAGGTGGAGGTCAAGCCCAGGTCATCGGGTCCAACGAACCCCAACGCGCCTCCCAGCCTCCCAGCCGGCCTTCGGTCAGTGAGAGCCAGTCGCCCAGCAGCACCAACTACTTCAGCCCCAGGGACGGGAGCAGCTTTGGGGGCAGCGGGGCAGCTGCAGCCGGGGCCTCAGTGGACGGAGGAGGGGCCAGCAACACCCCCAGCTACTGCACGCCGTCCGGAGGAGAGGAGGCCTTTCTCATTGAGGAAGAGGAGGAGGAGGTAGAGGAGGAAGAGGAGGAGGTGTTGTACCACCAAAGGAAGAGAGGAAGAGTAGGAGGCAGCGCGAGGAGGAAGAAAATGAGCTCAGTGTCGGAGCAGGAGGTCGGGGTCAGCGACAGCTTCGGTGTGTCGTCCTACCAGGTCAGTATGAGTCAGATTAGAGGGAGGGCTTTTACTTTGACATGTCTGACGTTAACGGTTATTCCTTTATCAATGTGAGGATGGTTCTGCTTCCCAAAAAAAAAAAAAAAAAAGGTCCATTCATGAGTTAAATTAAGCAAAAATATCTTGAACTGGATCCTGGAACTGATGGGAAAGCAGTGTAAACTAATAACTCACAGGAGATCTGTTGGAAGCAGCAGCATTTGACACATTTAAGAGACGTCCGTGAAAAGGGAATTCCAGTAGTCACGACGAGAGGAAATACATGCATTAATAAATCATATCCGTCCACCTCAGCTACAGACACAGTGGCTCTGAGTTTTGAGATGTTCCTGGGCTCGTAGAAACAGGACACGAGTTCACCCTCTGAAAGAACGGTTTATGGAGACGATTAGACAATAGACGATAGGTTTAACACAAGAGGATGTGTGTGTGTGTGTGTGTGTGTGTGTGTGTGTGTGTGTGTGTGTGTGTGTATATGTGTGTGTGCGCTTCCTTGTCTTATTAATCAGTTGGTTTTTTTCACAGTTGGGTTCATTTATTTTCGTTTACTTCCCTATTGGATAACTTTTAGAAAAAAAATGTTTACAGGTTTTGTAAGAGGACAAAGGTACATCCTTTATATCCATGACTATTGTTTTGTCAATTATGATTTGATTTTCTGATCAGGATTCAGTTGTATACGTCACAGTTATTTTTTGTATTTGTTTTTTTAAATTATTATTATTAATTTATTTAT
Organism: Apogon talboti; assembly: GCA_037367365.1. Taxonomy (NCBI): domain Eukaryota; kingdom Metazoa; phylum Chordata; class Actinopteri; order Kurtiformes; family Apogonidae; genus Apogon; species Apogon talboti. Next base: position 27,107,179 of record JAPQRQ010000003.1, on the reverse strand, counting down.
TGGGTTTTTTTTCCACTGATGTGTACATCTTAGGCTCATACAGATATTTACCCACACATTATACATTCATTCATATATACATGTGAACTGTAGGCTCATTTTCCTCAGTCTATCTGTTTATCTATGACATAACCGTTTTCCCAGCAGTCAGTGGAGTGAAGGACTGTGTCGCTGTTGTTGAACAGGAAGTTGAAACTGTGAACTGAGACACAGATGAGATATTGTCTTAATTCTGTTAGAGATAATGTTTATCACCTTCTGGACTGGGTTGTGGTTGGAGAGGAAAGCAGCATATTAACCATAGACTAAATTACATAAAGTCTTCCACTGATTGCTCTGTACTGATGCTATCTAACCCTAACCCACTGCCCTCAAACTGTGTAACTCCCCCCCTTAGTAACATTTCTGTTCACATTTGCAATCCCACAAGCTTCACTAGTTGTTTACATTTTTAACAGGAGCTTTCATGTTGTAAATATATTACATTATATTGGGATATTACTCATCATTAGTGTGTTTTGTCTGTTGTGAACCTTCTAACTTTGATTCAGACCCTCACTGTGAAACATTTGTGTTAAAAGGACGGGGAGGAGTCGGCCTTACCGCCGCAGAAGCGTCCCACCTACAGTCAGCCCAGCATCATGCCTCGCAAGCAGTGGGTGGTGGTGAAAACCGAGCGCACCGAGGACGACGACCTCATTGTGGTGTCCGGGGAGGAGGGAGGGGAAGACGAGGAGGACGAGGACGAGAGGGAGATGGAACTGGCCCGAGAACGGGAACGAAGTGACTTCAACATCTCCAACGTGAGGAGCCTTTCAGCCGAGCTGGGAGGCAGAGCGGAGAACGACATGGATTCACAGGTGAGGGGAAACATACCTGGAGGGGGCTGAAATACAGAGTTGGATGTGTGTGATGTGTCAGTTGAAGCCACTTTATACCAATGCATCTAGATGAGACAGTGTATTTGTGTATGTCCATTGTAACTGCAGGCTTTTATGGTTTTTGTAGCTCAATATAATGTGTAGTGTTTTAAAATATGAATGAGGATATGTGATAGAGTTATTCATGGAAAAAAGCGGGAGGCTATTCTCGGAGCAGTTCCATCATTTAGAGGACTTGACATAAGCAGAAAAAGCATGAACTATTGAGACAGGATTTCACCAGGGAACGGCTGATAATAACATTGTGCTTCTTCTGTGACAGGTGAGCTACAACCCATAGATACTGAGGAAACTATATATAACAGCCCATTCTAAAAGCAGCAACTTTACAAGCTGAGTCAAAGCCCACTGCATTTTGGGAAGGGAAAAGGCACAAATTAGGATTTTAGAGTCACATGGGAAATCAGAAAAACATCAGGCAATGGCTACTGCCACAGTACTGTGTTACGAAATATCGGTTTGTCTACTACTACAGAGCCAATCAAATGTTAGTATTTCTACTAGAGCCAATCAGGGATACTGTTACATGAACTCTCTCTTGTTGCCACAGTACTGTGGTGATATATGGTGTATACTTCAATGCATTCTTTTGTGCATTTTGCCACCACAGTACTGTAGCAATTATGGAAGATACAATAAATTAGTGATAGTATATAGTATAGAATAGGAATTATTGTTGTAAATTATCTATATGTTGGTGTTCTTTGCTCTGTGCAGTCAGTGAGATTGAGGCTGGAGAAGGTGGGCGGAGCTACAGGTTAGATGCGGCAGTGTGCCGTGTTACTTGTCAGATCTGTGTCAGTTCAGTGTATTGATTGCTGCGCTCTGATTTTTTAACTCTTAACATTGTCCCAGTGGCTGATTTATATCAATGGCGGATTTGCCTACCGGTGCCGCCCCCCGGTCTAAAATCTGCAGAAAAAATTGCTGCTTTGACCAGGAGTCGAACCCCAGTCTTCGCATTGCAGCCCAAAATGTTACCTACTGAGCTGAATCTCCGCTGTCCTCAGGTCTGACCTATGTGCTATCTGACTGCCTTGGTATTTTTTGCCACAGTACTGTGGCAGCAGGCTGACAGGTTACCAGTCACACATGATCTAACAAGGGCACTGATTGGCTCTGTGGTAATAGCCACTTCAAAAATGTAAAGCCAGAGTAAAAATCCCTTCAAATAATTCTGTGATTTTCCTGTATATCCTGCGTACATATTTGCCCTTATGGCATGTGAAAGAGGTCTAAATTCTATTCAGAATGGTCTCCAAAAGGTATTTAGAGTCTTAGATTTGACTGAAGCCTTTAGAAACGCTGCCCTTCTCTCCGTGCCCAGGTGGACTACTGCCAGTCTTCAGAAGACTACCTCAAGTTTGAAGGAAGTTTAATGGACCAGACTTTAGCGCAGCAGCTTCATGACAGCGCCGCGGGTCAGAGTCAGAGCACTAACCGTGCAGTCTCAGCGCTGCTGGGCCAGGTCCAGTCTGCAGCCTCGGCCCGGGCCCAGCTCTTCCCCCTGGACATGCAGGGGAACCAGATCCTCCTCTACAGCCAGGCGTCTGGACTCTCCCTGGATGCTCCCCCTCCTCCTCTGGGGATGGCGGGCGGTATGATCGGAGGCGCCTCCTTCAAAGGTCCCAGTCTGGAGCACGGAGCGGTCCACCTGTCACTGCAAGGCGGTTTGGGCGTGGACGGGGCCGACAGCGGGGGGCTCGGAGGTGGAGGTGGAAGCAGCAACGGCAGCAGTGGAGGTTCAGGGAAGGTGTTCATGTGCCACTGTGGCAAAACCTTCACCCACAAGAGCATGAGGGACCGCCACATCAACATGCACCTGGACCTGAGGCCCTTCCACTGCCCGGTCTGCGCCAAGAAGTTCAAGATGAAACACCACCTCACCGAGCACATGAAGACGCACACGGGCCTCAAGCCCTACGACTGCCTCGGCTGCGGAAAGAAGTTCATGTGGCGCGACAGCTTCATGAGGCACCGCTCACACTGCGAGAGGCGCAGCGGGCTGGGGGAGGGAGGCGAAGGCGGGAGCGGCGGCGAGGGAGGAGGGAGGAGAGGTGGAGGAGGAGGAGGAGGAGGTGACGATGGGGCGGATTTGATGTCCTCCCCCCACCTCCTCCTGTCTGCAGGTGAAGGAGCTCAGGGTGGGATTCTGGGTGGAGGGGGAGGGAGGGGAGGGGTGTCTGGCTCATCTCCACACGTTTCCGGCGGTGTTTTGTCACCGCAGCACGCCGGCGGTTCCGCCCCTGGAAGCAGCGGCAGTAACAGCGGCCTGAGCAACAGCGGCGGCTCTGCTCTGAGCAACAACATGGCCGCTGCAGGGGGGCTCCTGGGGGTCGTCTCCCATAGCCCCGGTCAGGGTCAGGGGTCAGGGATGTTCGGTGGTTTAGCGCTGGGTCGAGGTGTGTGCGATGAGGACGTGTGTGAGGTCAGCGCCAACGACAGCAGCGTGACTTAAAAAGCGTGTGTTGAGTCCAACGGGCGCCTCCGTCCGAGCTGCCTCTTGTTCCTGCTGCTCTTTCGATGATAAACCGTAAAGAAGGGCGGTGCTCCTCTGAAACACTTTAACTGCCAACGGTTAGCGTCATACGCAGGAAGCGCACATTTTGTCAAGAGTTAAAAAGCGAGGCTCCCGTTGGACACACGGCGTACAGAACCTGTTTACACCAGAATGGGACGTTAAGATTCCAGTCGACTGTTGCCTGTGACGTTTCTGAAATGGACCTGTGGTCGTGCCGACGCCATCTTAAATTACCCACAATTCAACAGATTTTAGGAACCTCGCCTCTGAAAAGTGGCCTCATAAAAGTGGACCTCCTGCCTCAGTTAGTAAGCTATTGTTATTACGTTTTTTTATTGGTCAGTGAAAGAATGTGTGTCTGGAGAGGAAACCAAAAATAAAAGACTTTGCTTCAACAACACTTACCTTCTGTGACGACTTTATAGTATCAGTAGAGTAGAAAAAATGGCTGTTCTAATAAATCGCTGTGATTTTCTGCAGTATTTCATCGTGGCGTTCTTTGGAAAAAACACAAACCTGAAAGAAACATCGAAAAGTTACGGTAACGCAGTCGTTGAACTGTTTTACTTGATGTTTTAACACGTTTTACAACTCCCTCAGTAGATGAATTGAATTCTTTATGTATAAACAAGTTGCAGATTATGGTTTGGTTCTGTCCTCTCAGCAGCAGTGGTACTGTGCGTCCTCCTCTGCCTCAGTGTCCCATGTCACGACTGTCAGCACTGCCATACTGTTTAGACGCCACTCCGACGCTGCTTTAACTGAGAGGGCCGACTCACAAATATCCTGGTCAGTACATAAACTGGTTCACCCCAGACCGGTGCATCTTAGTCTCTCTGGCTGCTTATTTCTTCACCTCCTCTGCTCTGTTGAGAAGCAAAACTCAAAGGTGAACCTTCAGAATACCTTCAGATCTGCAGGATCACAAACACTACCTGTAACTGATAAGCTCATAACTTCTTCTCTGGAGTCACTTGTTGCTTTCCCAGTTTTGCTGCTGTTTCTTGCTCCTGCTATGAGGAATATTATTATTACTACTGTAAATATATAGAACTATATGTGGTCGACTCATCAGAACCAGATTAGATGTCTTTATGCCGACGCGTTAACTGCCACCCGGTCTGCTTTAAGGATCTTCAGAAAGGCTGTTAGAGGACGTGTTTGTAAAAAGTTCAAGCTCTGAATATTCTGTTTTTGTCTGGATTCGTCTTTAACGTGTGCCTCACCAGTTCTTAAACTCAACAAACAGTGTCAGGGAGGTGTGGACAGTCTAACGATGGTACTGTACATGGAGTTGGACCGAAGCGCTGCAAATTTAAAGTCAATTTATTGTTTTGTTCATTTTAAATCACAATATTTTGTTATGAAAAGTGCTGTTACATGCAATTATTATTATTTTCTTTCTACCTTATGACTTCCACTGTAATGTAAAAGCATCATTAAGGTCCTGAACTCCTAAAGAGTGTCTTTTTATGGATATAAGAGTAAAGTTCATTAGTGTCTTTGTTCAGTTTTCAACTAAAAACCCCCAGAATCAAATATTTGACTCATTTACATTTTACCTTCGAACTACAGAAAAAGAAAATAATTCAGTTTAAAGCTGTTATTTTACATTCCTTATTATCGACACTTTCAAACAGTTAATGTAATATACTGCCGATGTCTTATTTTGGTAAAAACCTAAAAATGTAATTTGTGCCAATGTTCTTTTTTTTTCTGGGAGTTCAGGACCAAGTTCATCTTCATCATCAACATTATCACCAAGACTTTTTTCTGTCAATGCAGGCAGGTCGGTTTGTTTGTTTTTAACCTGACACCTTATTCTGCTTTGTGTGAAACTCTGCATCAGTTCTGTGCTGAATCTACACTGGAGCTGTGTGATGCATTTAGGGACCAGACTGAACAGGGATATTAGGCAGCAGACAGTGGTTGGTTTATGCAAAATAGTAGAAGAGCAACAATTAAGTGAGTAATCAGCTGTCGGTATGAGTCATTTTGAGTACAAAAGTTGAAAATCTCCAATGCCAGCTTCTAATTTTACTGATTTTTTTGTTTCTTTCCTCTTCTATGACAGAAGCCTGACCAACTTTGGGTTGTGGACCAAACAAGACATTTGATAATGTCTTTCACAAACTCATAATGGACTTTTTTCACCATTCTCTGACATTTTATAGATGAAACAACTAATCCGTAAATCAACAAAATAAGTCAATCACTAAGGGCATCCCACAAGGGTCAGTTTTAGGTCCTGTTCTTTTTATGTTTTATATTAATATTATTTCTGTCTCAACAAACAGTCATTGCACGTATGAGGATAAAGTTTTTTATTGTTCTACAGACTCTTTACAGGAAGCTGCAGCTTTTATTTAGCATTCTCCAAGCCTCACTTATTAATCTGAAACGTATATTTAATCTGCAAAAAAATGGAAGTCCATGGTCTTTTATTTTACTGTCACTTGACATTGCAAATGAGAGTAAATTCTTGAGGATAGTAAAAATGAAAATGATGTTAGATGCTGTAGGTTATTCTGATGCAAAAATATGAAACAGGCCTTTATTGGAATCGATTGTGGTGTTTTTAGAGAAGTAGGTCTAGTCAACATATTTCATCTTACATTCTGGACAGAAGCCAGTGTTTATACCGTGATCATTATTAGGGATGGGAATTGATAAGAATTTAACGATACCGGTTCCATTATCAATTTTGCTTATCGGTCCGATCCCTTATAGATTCTCTTATCGATTCTCATTGGGTGAGGGAATAAAAGAGAACAAACGGGTTTGTTTGCATTAACTGTCTTTTACATTAATGGGGGGGCACCATACGTGTACAAAGTGAAAGTGAAACTTAAGAGGCTTTACTAATTCCTCTATGCCTCCTGCAGTTGTTCACCTCATTTTCCTT
>JAPQRQ010000003.1:27082736-27098046 GCA_037367365.1 Apogon talboti | reverse complement strand
AGGACGTTTGTTACCCCTCCTAGAACCGGGTCCGGATGACGCCCTGGTGTTTCACAAGCGTTGCCAGGCAGCGTATCAAACACGTGACATTCCTGCAAATGAATTGCATGCTGTGTGTACTAATGTTTTATCATATTGGAGGTATTTCCCTCCTTTAAAGAAATGGAAGCTTTGAAAGTGTTCCAAGTGTCCCTGATATCATCTTTACCCGTGAAATATAGCCATACTTCCGAGCGTTTCTGCCGCGACGCCATGTTGGATACGTTCCAAACCAAACCAATGCAGCGTGCATGTGACGTCATCACGCATGTGCAACGAAGGCGGAACCGATAAGCAGAATCGTTAGGCAGGCAGGCAAACGATTCCAAGGAACCGAGCTTCCAGGAACCCGTTCTTTTTGAGAACTGGTTCTCGATTCCCATCCCTAACATTACTCACATAAATATCACCTCCCACACCTGCCTATAATTCCCAAAATTCACATGTAGCAGTTTGCAGATTGACCAACAGATGGAGCCGTTCACTGTCAGGATCATTTGCTGTTTGTTAAATTCAGACATACTTGAATGATATAAAGTTTAACATAAACGGTTATAGTTGACATCCACTTTAATGACTGTATATAAAGTTATGGAAAAACAAACACGGAGCCAGTGTCGCTGCAGCACAGAGCAGATCCAGAGTCAGGCATGGTCATGGTCCTGCCTTTAGAGGTGTAGGACAGCTGCAGTTCCACAGATGGATGTAGTGATGGGTGCATGTGGACGCCTTACCTTCTGTGAAGGCTGGTGACTGTTTTTCTATGCGGGTTTGGAGCTCTGACTGAAGGGTTGTGTGTTCTCTGTGAAGTCCAGTGTTTCCTCTTCAGCTCTGCTTCAGCTGTGCCTCTTTGTGTGATTTTGGTCAAATGTTGTTGTTTGTTTACTGCTGAACAGCGATGGAGAAAACACTGGATGGCTTTAAAAGCAGAATGTGTGAGAAAGGTGTCCAGTTGTGATCTAACGCTGTTGTTAAGTGTAGAGTTAAAGTGTTTTTTTAAAGTGTGCCGACGCTCTCAACTGTTTTAAGATGCATCCAAGCAGAAAGATAAGCCTCGCTGAAGGTGAATGTACTGAATGTGGGTGAAAGCACATTTATTTGCTGGTTGATACTCATCAGCAGCTAAAACTGATAATGAGGAGGGAGGTTACATTCAGAGAAATATGTGTGTTTTTATGTAGGACGGTAATCTGTACTGTTTCACTTGTCGCCTGAAGAAAAATGAGCCGCTTCATGTTTTTCAAAGTTGAGAAAACATGGATTAAAAAGGCCTGATGTTCTGCAGCTCACAGAAATGTAAGCTATTATGTAAAGACATTAACCCATAAAGACCCAAAGTCCCAGTGTTGATCAACAGCATCAACTCAACTAAAATATTTCATGTGTTGAACCACTAATCCTATCAATACATGTAAATAATTGGTGTAAATGCAGTTTGTCATCTGTTCATGGCCAGTCCATAGTGAACGTGGAAACACCGTCATCTCCAACATTGATTCACCAGTAAAACCCCCATCTAAATTAAATATAGGAAAATACATGATTTACAGTGAAAAATGCAGAATACAGAGGATAATATTAGAATAAATGGTGATAAATCACTTAAGAAAGGTTGACCTGAGAGAAACAATCATTAGTTGGAACTGTCACAAAAGTAGCACCGGGTCTTTATGGGTTAAGGTCAGAGGTCAGATCAGGATTTAAGTGACAGCAGTTTATTTCTGACAAAGTATCGACATTTTATTAAACTTATAACCATGGGACCATAAGCGGAGTCAGATGCTACCTGATCAGTCAAATGCACACTTTCTCTCACATTGTGTCTTATTTTAACGAGTTGTAGAAGAGCTAAACATTCCTTTATTCAGAAATGAAACTGCTGAAGGGTCTTTGTGAAGAGCTCCTGAAAACTAGACTGAGGAATTTTAATTATTTTTGTACATTCCAGAGACGACGTTACATAACTTCATACATGATTGACCAGCTGATTGTTTAAAGGTGATTATAGATAATGACAGTTGTCAATATACATTTTTTATGTAAATTCCTGAGTGGTACTAATAATGTAATAAACAACAGTGCATCGATATTCACCTCTGCCCTGTAATAAAATAATGGATTAATAAATTATTTGTTGCAAAATAAATTTGTCTGTTGTTTATCTGTGTCCAAATCTCAAGATCTTATGGTAGTTTCATAACTTCCTCCACTGTGATTAAACAAGAGAAAGAGCCAAACTGCAAACGTTCACTGGAAAATAAAAACCTATTTTTTAGTGACTTAATTATTATTAAAGCTATAATGACTGGCATTTACTGGCTCTAGAGGTCCAAAAAACTGAAATGTTTTTCATATTTTTGCACCATCTGTTTGTGTCACTACAGACTCTATGCCGTAGAGTCTACGGCATCATCTACAAAACAATTTTTCTGGGACTGAAATGACAAACCAATGCGACTCAGAATGTGTATATCAGCTCAGATGTGACAAAATAAATGTGCACCATGTTTACTGACATTATAAAGGGAAACCTGAGCAGTACAGTTCATTGGATCACAATTTTATGTATTAAAAACATGAAAAAATGTAATAAAAGAGGCAGAGTTTACAGACTTATCAGCTAAACAACTGAATGCTAACCTTTTACACATTTAAACTTATTTCTAATTATATGAACTGGCTTTGAATCCAACGGTAAACATATGTGAATCTGCTGCAGCAGGATCTTTAATATTCTAAAGGTTAAACTGGAAATTTAATCAGTTGTTTTATTATTTTTAATCAGTTATTTTATTATTTATCACAACTGCCTTTAAGCTCATCAGACACGTGTTTGGACCAAGGAGACGGTGTTTTACAAAATGTACTTTTTATTTTCATATTATCAAAAATGACAGAAAAGATTCACAGTGAACAATAGATACTTCCTCTGCATAAACGGATACTGCAGATCAGTACTGTTGTAACCTTGCAAAGTTCATTTACCCAGAAATATCATTTCACCCTGGAAATAAAACATTTTGATCGACATGAGCTCAGCTGGAAAACACAACAAAACCTCATGTGAAAATGCACAAAAACAAAAAGCTGAAGAAACAAAATTCTATTTATTCTTGGGACGACACATATCACTGCCACTCATTCAATGTTGGCGATCTGAGTGAAACTGTCCAACAGAGGATTTTAAAAAAACACATGAATTTATTCTAAATATGCAACAGAAGCCTGCTAATGTAACACTGAAAATTATAACTACTTTCATTTCTAAATAAAAGGAAATCACTGTGCGGCTTCCTTTGTTAAGCTGCAGATGTGTTTGTGGAAGGTTTTGTTAAGATCAAGTCGTTAAACTCGGGTCTTTTGGATTCCAACCAGAGTTGAAAGAGTTACATTTTGGATTTAACTGTCGGAGAATAAATTGTATTCATTTGATAAAAGACATCAGTGCCATCGGTCAAAGACTCACAATCCTTCCTTCAACATCTGAGCACTGCAGGTTCCAGTTCATGTTCTAAAAATGTGGATAAAATCAAACACAAGTCTAAAAACCAAAGCATTTGTGTGAACGGTAGGTCAAAGCTCCTTGGCTACTCTAACTCCCTTAAGTGTTTTTAAGTTTTAAGACAAAATCTGAGCACTACAGCACAGAGGAATCATAGTAAAAATGCATTAGGAAAATGTATTTAAAATTGCGATGCGGTTGGATGAATTCGGATCTGCCTCCGTTAAGGCCTCACCCTTTACACATCTGTGTATTCATTTATCTGGAAAATCCAACAATCATATGATGAGCAGCAGCCACAGGTCAACGAAACCAAAAATAAAGCTTTATTTATTCCATACCTGAAAATAAAAATTTTCCGAACATGAAGGAAAGAATTAAAACACATCGATATTGTACTCCCTCACAGCCGCAGTCGTCGCACCGCTAACACCCGCTCCGTGACGATCAGAAACAGCAACGGCGCGAAAAGCAATGGCATCCCAAAATCTGTACAGACATTCCTTTCCCCCTCTCCCATACGACGACATGTGTGACATATAAAAATGTAAACAAACTGGTGGCGTGCTGACCTCCGCCGGTCGGGTGCGTCTCCCGCCGTCTACGGTTTATTTTCTCAGGCACTAGATGGGACCTAAACCAAATGAATGGAAGTTCGGGATTCAGGCCAGAGGACGCCCGTCCCAGAAGACAACGTCTATCAGTGTCGACGTCGCCTCGGGGCTGACGACAGGTGTGTGTTCGTGCTGCTGCCCTGTGAGCCGTGTGTGTGTCGGTTTCACCTGAAGCACCTTTAGCTCAACCAACGAGGAGACAAGAAAACCGACGTCGGACTGACACCAGCCACTGTCCACGCCAGGAAAATAAAACCGCCCTCTGGACACAAAAAAAACCACCCTTTGAAGCATTTCAGTTTATTACAACAACATGTGTCTGCGTTTGTGCGGCAGCATGTCACCGAAGGGCGTGCACTGTGATCCCTGTCATGTATACGATACCTGGAAACACCTGGAGCTTTTGCCATGATTATCTTTTTCAGCAGATTTTAGATTGGAGAACCCTCGACAGACAGGAAGGTCCTTGGAGACTTCAGGAAATGAAGATCCTGAAGGTTTTAGAGATGAAAAAGTCTTCCAGTACGATGAGAGTCCAAGTGTCAGACATCACTCAGAGTCTGACAGGACGATGACCTCCAGGGGGTCACACTGGGTGGCGACATTCACCTGGAAAAACACACTGTATTAGTTTAGACCGTTTGAATGGTTGACTTCAGACAGGGTCTTAAAAATGTACAAAATCCAATCATTTGAATTTAAGGCCTTAAAATGTCTAAAATTCTCTTAAAATCTCATAAAATGTCTTAAATATGATTTTAAAAGGTCTTAAAAATGTATTAACGCTACTTTTATTTAACACAAATGACACTTTAGTCTCGCTTTGAAATGTTTAAATTTTTGAAGACGCTGTTATACTTTTTTAGACAGGAGGAGGATGTGAAATGGGTCTGAAACTGTATTCAGCATGGTCTTAAAAAAGTCTTACAAAGTCTTAAATTTGACCTGTTGAAACCTGCAGAGACCCTGTTTAGGTCTGTTCCATTAGTCGACTGTCATGCACAGGTCAGACCGACAGGCTCCATACCTGTGAGGCCCACCTCATAAACACGCCTTCATCAGCCCACAGACCACCAGTATTCACACAGACTGAAACGGTCTGCACACTGTTTGTTGTGATGCTAATTCCACTTCCTGGTGATTTGTTCATAGACTTACAAAGACTATTTCTTTTTTGCCTGTTGCTTTGCTCGGCTGTAGAAGGGCTACCGATAATGGACGACAGGTTTAAGACAACGTAGGCGAGTGCTCCTGTGTCTACTGTGTGTAAAAGTGGACGCAGCCACAGTGACCTCACCCACTGGGGTGAGGATCAGTTTGAAGATCTGAGTCTGTGTTTGGGCTGTGGGCACAAGGCTGGAGCTGGGAAGGGCAAGAGATTAAAGGCGAGTTAAACCCTGCTCACAGAAAGGATCTGCAAAGAGCCCGTCTGAAATGTTCCAAATTCTTAAAAAAAAAAAAAAAGAAGTCAGCTTGTAACATTCTAAAACCCTGCCGTGCATCACTACCAACTACATATGCGGTCCCACCTTGTTCTTCTTGGGCGGTGGTGTGGACTGAGAGCTGCTGACCAGGTCGTGCGTGGTGGTGTCGGCTCTGGTGGACTCGGCCCTCTGCGGAGAACCGTAGCAAAAAACACCCATATCCAGAGTGATCTCCGTCTCACTGAGGAGATGACCGGGGGGGGGTGTTACAAGATTCATGGAAGAAGCGAGTTATACAGGGAAATGAAAACATAAATAATTTTTAAAAATACAAAATCATTCTAGCCAATAATGTTGCCTTTATCTATCAGGTTAACAACTGAAAATACAGCTGCAATAATAATATCATTGAACGGATTTATTATTAGGAGGAAAATTCGTCTGCAAATATTTTTTACATTCCTTCACATCACCAACAAATATAGTATCTCCACACAGCATCAGAAATAAATTTTTAACTACTCATTCCAACCTCTTGTATTCTATCAATGAAAATGCTGAATTATTTGGTTGTAAGGTTTGTACAGTATCAATAGATGGTCCTTAACATTAGAAAAGCTCCTGTATATTTGATTAATTACTAATCCTGTGCAACGTTTTAAACTCGCCCTCAGACACAAACACAAGTCCTAAGTGCGCTTTAACCGACCCTCTGTAATGCGTTGGCCTAAATGATGTTCCTGTTCTAGCTTTCACGTGGAAGTATTCACCTGTCAGTTGTGATTATGTGCTTATGGTTTTCAGCGGTCCCTGATTCCTCCCTCTTCCTCTTCTTGCTCCTTGTAGCTCTGGGGCTGGGAGGAGGTGATCTGCCGTTGGCGGTCTGGGTATCAGGTTGTTTTATGATCACCGTTGGTGCTAAGGGCACGGGCACGCCACTGGCTGCCATTGTGGAGGCATCAGCGGTGCCCTCAGTAGCTTTACTGGTGGTCACCAGCACAACTGACACTTGATTGGAGGAATCAGCCGGCTCCTCTGTTCTTGCAGGGATACCATTAGACAACGGCCTGGGATCGTCAGTCTCCACGGGCTCTGATTGGCTGGGGCTGTCCATAGGGGAGGGGATGTCAGACAGTGGGGAGATGAGGCGCCGACCTGGACCAGATTTCGGACTGGGTTCACTAGTGCCCGGCTCTTCTTCATCTTTCACGCTTCCTTCTTCCTTCATAGAAACACTCCCCGACTCCTCATTGTCTTCGCCGTCACCAGCTTCATTACTGTCGTCTTCATCGCTCTCTTCGTCTAAAGAACAGGGAGAATACATACAATTAATCCTCTGCTTGGTTCTGCCACCCTCGCCTGTTCACAGCCACTTATGGTAGAACTGAATGTGGTTTCGGAATGAGCGATATGGACAAAAGATCAGATACGGATATTTTTCTTCAACCACAATCATGATGATTTGATCTGATCTTTCCTCTCAGTTTTGAGATGTAGAGTGTGGGAACAACCAAAGTATTTATCTATTTGCACAATTAAACATAATACTACATTAAAAATAACAACAGTTCTATTCTACTACTGAACTATTGTACTTATTCTTAAAGTAACTGATTCAAACCTGGGTGTTCCCCATTAAATTACCTACACTCTTCAGTCCACTGTAGTTTCATATTGACAATATATTTACGTTTCTAATAATAAAATAACGCATTTTCACGATAGCATAAAACATGTCTAAATGAAAGAATGTGAGTGAACAAGAATTACTGTATGTTGAATATCTGCAGCTCACAGTGATATAACCTATTTCTCTACGTCAACAGCAGCAACAAAATATATTACACACACAGTGAGATTAAAGTGGAGTAAGTGAACACTTCTGGTGCTGACAGACTTTAAAGAATCACTATATACAAACTTAAGTCAACTATCTACAGTCACAAAGTTGTTCCAATCATACCATGAATGCAAATCTCGCTGTAAAACGCTGTATATTACTCTTGAACACGGCCCATATAAAATTAACATTGTATACAAAAGGTTTAATTTCCAAATTCGTTCAAGTATCATCTCACACTTTCAGAAATCATTATAACTCAGCTGAAGACACGTACTAGGTTGTACAAAGAGAGAGCGTTTACAGATACTGTGCTGAATTTACCCACCGAGACTGGATTTAGCATGACTGTAATAGAATACCAATGCATGACCTGGGTCTCATTCAGTTATTCTGACCTGGTCCGTCCTGCTGAGTGCTGGCCTTTATCTCCTCCTCTATGTCCGGGTCTGATGATTCATCCTCCTCATCGTCATCGTCGTCATCCTCCTCTTCCTCCTGTTCTTCTTCTTCTTCCTCTTCAACTCCATTCATGTTCTTAGTTTTCTTACCCTGAAATTAAAAGAAAGAAATTAGGTGACTAAAACAAACTTCACTTTGCATGTCAGATGAACTCCATCTTTGTCCCACTGTTTCTAACTTCAGCTGTTGTTTCTTATATATACTCATGTAATTTAACTTGAAAATACAAGGTTACTTTTATTTTTCAAGTTAAAAGACATGATGGGGTTATAATGCAAATAAAAGCTTGGATGATCTTTAAAATTCCTTTAGACTGAGCAGGTTATTCCCGAACATAACAGGGTTTAGATGCACCACCACCACCATAGCCAAATTACGGTAAAATCAATGTGGAGAGCCTCAAAACCAACAAAGTGATTTTTCCAAATAGTTGCAGTTGGCTAGCACATATTAGGAAAGCATTGTCTCTAACCTTTTTTGGTGTTGTTAATTCATTGTCTGCTCTAGCTTTACAAAATGTAAATGATATGGTAACAATAATTGGTGAAATTAAGAGGAAAATACAAACTTTTTATGTGATTAAATCTTGCACAAAATGGCAATATTACTACAAACAGACAATCCAACAGAAGCCTCAACAAGTCCCTTAGAAATGGCCTTAACTTCAGCCTGAGCAACATCTAGTATTCAGTAATTCCACCCAGTCCTGGTTAACTACACTCTTCATCCAGATGTTATTTATGTGCTTATTGGAAGACCAACCATTCAGGACAGTTATACTGTGCATCTGCATGTAAACAATGTATTAATGAGCTGAAGTTATCCTTCGTGAAACTTGCGTTAAAGGGTACCTATGGTGAATTTTCATTGCTAGCTGTTTCAAAAGATCACGTATAATGCTAGTGGTTCTGTCAGTGACTTACGTTATAGCCCGTTGTCAAGTATGAAGTCACTGCTCTGTTAGTCAGGCATCATCAGATACATGTTGCCTCCTTCAAGGGCTGTTCCAACGCCGACAGCGATACAGGCTCATTGGTTTGTCCAATTACCTGGGCTGCGATGGACGGGTCACTGACCCCGTGCAGCAGACACCAGTTTAAGATGACACATTATCGGCCAGTGCTGGGTCACGTCCCTCAGACTACGACGAAATGCTAAGCTCACTTATAACAACGAGTGCCAATGCATACTTTGCACTTCATCTCGCTCACTGGCTGCCGCCTGTTTATTCGCACTCATCACCCAGAAACGACGACAGGTACGTCACTTACGGCCGGTAATGGCTGCTCTCATAGGTTCTGCCCATGCACGTAATTCACGTAATAAAAAGTCCAGTGTGGCGCATTTATGGGAATTTCTGTACTGAATCTGAACCTCTGTTGCTTGTAAGTAATACACAAAACACAATCAATGTTGGAAGCATGACCAGTACACTTTCAAACTTCCTCTTGCTCTTGTACCTCTTTGTCCTTTCGATGTTTCTGTGATTGTGCGTTTCTCTCCCTCTCCTCTGTGTCCTCTTGTTTGACTGAATACTTGGTGATGACCTCCTCCAGACGGGAGAGAGCCAGTTCTCTGTTGGATCGCAGTTTTCGCTGCAGAGAGGAGTCAGAGAGAGCCGGATCTGCACCTTTAGAGAAGAGGAGAGGACAACAAAGACAAAGAACTGTAAATGATGGCAATAGATAAGAAACAAGAAAAAGAAGAATGTACGCCCTTCTACTTTATGCTTTTTCTTGTTTTCTCCTGTATAGGGATTGTTCTATTTGTTGCTTGTGCTCAACGTTCATAAACTAATTTTTCAACATTAAACAGGCATTTTAAGTAGCTGTTCATGTGAGTGAAGACCCCCAGCACACACAATAGAGTATTTCCTGCCCATTTCTTTACCAAGTTTGTACTCGTCGGTGAGGTGTGACCCAAAGTTGTACACCAGGTCCAGGTGGCGTCTTTCCTGCATGCTGCTTGCGGTTTCCCTGAACGCCTCCTTGGCAATGTCACTTTGCTGTTTTTTGCTCAGACAGAGGTTGTGACGTTCGTTGGCACGCCGCACCTGGTGAAGGATGTCTGGGTAATCAGGAGTGTTCTTCCGGGCATCTGGGCTGTTGATAAAACGCTCAATCTGAAAAAAAAAAAAGAAAAGATCCAGGGATTGGATTAAAAACATAAAAAAATCCTGAATACCAAATCAAACAACTGCAGTAGTGGATACCTAAACCACATTCCTTAACTGACGTGGGGTCAGATAAGGTATGTGGTTTAAGTTTTGGTTTTTACAGTCTTCTGTTCCTGTTTTTGTTGGTTTTGGAGATAATTTTGGAGTAAATTTTGCATGTCACCTCTGCCTTGAACACATAAGAAGCTCACCTTTTTGTTGATCTCTGGATAACGAGTGCCCTTGTAGGCGATCCTGTGTTCAATGACTCGGCCTGTTAACGTGTTGCAGCCCTTAAGTTCACACAGCTTTTCATAAATCTTCATCATCTGAAAAAGAAAATAAAGGAGCATTGTATGTGACTGGTGTGACACTCTTTCTTAAACCAGTTCTGTTTATTCCCATTATGCTGCCTAACCTTGCGTTTGAGTGAGTTCTCCTGGATGTATAAAGAGTCCTCAGCTCCCATGTCATCCAAACTCAGCTCTGCCTCTTGCAGACGGTGGATCTCCTCATTATACACCTTCAGCAGGTTCTCCAGGTACGCGATCTGAGAGCAGGTGGAAAATGACATATGTGGTTAGAAATGTTTGCCTTTGCATTCTTCTCAACAGGATTTTGGGCATAGACACATAACTCGACAATAATTCAGATTCAAATTAGATGTTACCTGTCAGTGTCAAGATTCTGAGTGTTCTACACTAACCTGTTTCTTGAGTTTCCGTTTTGCCTTTTTGACTGCCTCCTCATCCTCATTGTCATCCTGCATCCCTGAGGTGGAAGGTTGTTCCTCCATCCCCTGTTGCACCTCACCTACATCTGTCATCTTAACTGTAGTCTTGTCCTCTTTTTTGAGTAGAACAGAGGTAGACTGAAGAGAACTTGATGAGGTAGAAGGGCCAGGCTCTACCCTACTGAGGCTCTGTCTTCTCTTGCCACTATGCTGCCTGAGTACAGTGCACAGTTCATTAATGTAGACAAAGGTTTTGGAGCGATTGGCCTGAGCACGAGTCAAACATCGTCCCAAAGTGTTCCTAAACTCCACCGATGTCAAGAACTCAGGAGTGGCCTTGGCATGCTTGGTTTTGAGAAAAGCTAAAACCTCAGGGCAGTCCTGTGTGAGAGGTGAACAGTGCTCCACAAACTGGATAGAGGAAGAAAGACAGTAAACAAACAGTGAAAAAGAGTAAGACACAAGGCAACAGATGGAGGACAATATGATTCAGGTTTTTTTCCTGTTTACATTCAGTTTCAATCTCATTTGTTATAGCTTACAAATCTCTGGTAGCATGACTTTTTTTTTTTTAGGAAGATAGTTACCATTACGTCCAACACACAAAAACCAACACACAAAAACAAAATGTGTTCAACACTAACTCAGATAGCAAAAGACATCTCCCTCATTGTTTTCAAATGTAACATTTCTCCAACATACTTGTCTCTCGCTACTATTCCCAAATTAGTTTTTATGTCAGTCATTAACAGTTGAAAAAAAATACAGCTCAAAGGCATGCAGTGCATGATACAAAGATCAGAAATGTATCAATAATATCATTACTACCAACGACCGAATCACAGTATGAACACTATTGCTGTTTTCAAAGATGATTTTTTTGTAGTATGATTGTTTAAAAAAATACTCATTCACTGTTTAGTGATGATATTTGACTTAAATAATTCAAGTCTGGTGTGAAAGATAAAATTATTTTTGGAAATAACTGTCTACCTGGGCTAATGCTCCATAATAAACACTTACCTCAATGAACAGTCTCTCATTTTCTACCTGTAGAACATGTGTTGTCTTCTTAGCAGATGCAAAAGGTGACTCCACAATGTGAGTAGGAGCTGGTTGCTGCGCTTTGAGTGGTGAATTTTTTTTGGCTTGATGGTTAGAGGATGAGGTGGAGGCAGAGCAGGAAGGCTGAGGACTCTCCTCTTCATCATCAAGGACTATGATCTTATCTGCCATTGATGAAGGTGCTACTGCCATCAGAAATGGTAATCTTTTTCGGCCTTCAAAAAACACAAAAGGTGGAGATGATCAGTGCAGGTACAAGATGGATTAAAAACAGTCAAAAAACAGGAAGCTGAAACCATGATACTTTATCAGGTAACGTGAAATATGTAGTGCTCTATTATTTAAAAGTATGATTTTTCGATACAAGCACCAATCTGACTCCATATATATTTCATGTATCGTTTTAGACCGTCTAAAAATTTTTTGTATAAAAACAAAACATAACGTAGAGTAACATTGTTCTTACATTTATGAGCAAATGACCAATTTAACATTAGTACTACGTTAACTATTCTCTGCTGACACCCAAAAAGTCTAAAGCTGACCAAGCTAACAGGATGGACAAAAGAGTAAAAATAGAAAATACAAAGGACACCTCAGCTAACACTATAGGGTGAAACCCACGGCTACGTCTTTTTACTTTTAATAGGACATTACAGTCCAAGGCACATTAAAGGGGAAAAGGTTTACTCTGACTAACAAAAAACAACGTGAATTACGCATACAAACCTCTTGGTTATGAGCCGTTTCACGTGAAAACAAAATAGGATAAGTGTCCAATACGACGCATTACTAAAATTCTAAATATTCAAGTTAGCTAACAATAACATTAGCTAGCTAGTTAGCGTGGAGACTTTGCTACTCAAGAATACGAGGCAGGAAAAAAGCTCAAATTCGTTTTTGTTGCGTATCCACATAAGTGATAAACACCTCGTATACTGTTCAAGTTCTTACTTTTAAGAAGACTTTCTATTTATCAAAAATTGCTTGCTAACTCGACTACACTGTCGACTCTCCATCGAAAGTAAACCCGCTAAAGTCCTGTCAGCTCCGACGTCTCGGATTGGTTGAGAGACGGGAGAGGTTTAGTAAAGTCGACGTTTATTGGATAACGTTCACACTGTCGTTTATCAGGTACTTCATCGATCGTCTTTTTCAAAACACTAGTGATGAGTTGTGTGCTACACATATTAACATTTTTTTCTTTATGTCACAGCGTACCTTTTGTACTAATATTAAATAAACCGTATAAAATGTCTATTCTAACCGATTCCAACTTACAAAGAAAACCGGTGTCCGCTACGAAGTTTTATTTTGAAAGATAGTCGATGGTCCTTGCAAAACACGCTTCCTATTTTGCGTAAGTTTGCAGTTATTTTGTGACGTCACTGTCAAACTGTCACGCGGAAATCATCGTGTATTTCTAATTATTTCTCTTCTGAGCAAACACATTTTCTATAAAATTTTCTCAATTGTTCTATTAAAGTATGTATTTATTGAGGCACCACTATGACTCGTTGTACACAAAAAGACAACGCTGCATGTTTGACAAATAAGTTTTTATTCAGACACAAAGTACCCACTGAACTATAATGGTTTTGAATTGTGACATTTTCTTCTTATTCACCAGTAAAATTACATCCAAGCGTCCTTCTTACCAATTGAAAACTTAAAAGAAAAGAGTGATGTCGTGAGTATTCCACAAAAATGACAAAATAACAGGAAAAATAAGAAAGCTGTCAAAATATTCACATAATTTATAAAGTCTATTTACAGAATTCCCTTAGTCTAGATAGAGCTGATCTCCTGGGTCCTCTTACAATTGGTCTATAGATACACATTGTTACCTCCGCCAAGGAGGTTATGTATTCACCAGGGTTTGTCTGTTGGTCTGTTAGCAACATAATGCAAAAAGTTATGCACGGATTTTAATGAAATTTTCAGGAAATGTCCGAAATGGAACAAGGAACAAGTGAGTAGATTTTGGGGGTGACTCAGATCATCGTCTGGATCCAGGATGAATATATATATATATATTTTTTTTTTTTTTTTGCGATATGGCCCAATACCCTTGAAGTAGGTTACCTAGCAACAGATAAACAATAGGGCGACAGACTTATATATTGCTGTTATTACAGAGAGCTGCCTTGGCAGAGGTCTGCGCTCTCCAAGTGCTTTTCTAGTTGTTGTATATTGTACACACAGTAAAGTTCTTGGTGCAAATGTATGATTTTTGGCTCCATAAATAAAACTCTAAAATTTTTCTCTTTCACACTCTTTAAACTCATCAAGGCATTTGCAACACCAAACTGATGATGATGATATTAAAAGCACATTACCAGCTCAAAAATATACAGATTTTCTATTTTTTCCCAGTGGCTGTGACATAATTCATTATATAAATAGGGTGACCCAAATATTGTATGACATTTGTAGAGCATGATGCTCGAAGTCAGCCAAGAACTTTTCAGTAGGTGATAAAATAAGTGAGACAAAAAATAATCTATACACATTAATTACTGTCATAGCAAAACAGGAACTAAAAAGTAAAATAAAACACAAGTGTCTGAAAATAAGCTCAAACAGACTTTCTTCTGGGCCTTTGAAAACTAAAAACAGAATTATCACTGCTCTAGCTGCAAAAAAGTGCAAATATAAAAAGAAAAAACAGTCACTGTTGAAACCACATCCCATCTGCACCAACAGCTGCATGCGGTGTTTCTGGATCACATACTGTCGTCTTCATTTCTATTTCTCTTTCTGTAAGGTGAAAAATCAAAGTTGTCATTGAAAATTGAAGACAAGCAGTAGATCCTACGGTTTATTTATGACATTTAAATAAAAGTGTTCTTATAAACTACTTATTCAAATAGAATAAATGAACTGAATTTACCTTATCTTGTTGATCAGTCTCATCTGTATCTACAAACAGTGAAATAAAAGACAAAGTCAGATTCTACAATGAGTTCACACTACAGTCTTAATGGTTATTTAATGTATTTTTTTTTTAAATGGCAGTGGTTTTTCCTGAAACACTGATGGAGAAAATGAAGATGTTCATATATTTAAATGAATCATGCATATTAGTATCGTGCAGTACATAGATATCTACTGGTTATTAATAATGTTGTAGTCCCTGATACCTGAGCTGCTGAAGGTCCATGAGACAAACTTGATGAGACCATAGAGTACAAGGGCCACGCCAACCATCGCCATTGAGTCCTCAATGGATGGAGTACTGAAACCTAAATGAACACAGAGTTTATAGTGGATTTAGGTTTGCAGAAAGTCATACTCAGCTTGATGAATACATCTAACTCTTCCATGTGTTAAAAATCAACTGATAGTAGGTTCTAAACATTATAACATCACTAACCACTGTATCTGCTTATATCAGAGTACCCTGGAGAAAAATTTAACACCTTTGGAAATGTATTATTTTAGACAGAGCTCTCTCGCTCTCTTTCTTTCTTTCT
>JAPQRQ010000003.1:26873303-26967124 GCA_037367365.1 Apogon talboti | reverse complement strand
CCCCCCCCCCCCCCCCCCCCCCCCCCCCCCCCCCCCCCCCCCCCCCCCCCCCCCCCCCCCCCCCCCCCCCCCCACCAGTAACATAATATCAGAATAACCTAGAAATAATGACAACTCTAAATTCCATGCTGCAAAATCTTATCAATATTCTGCCTGTTCCTAAATGTTTTGTGCCTTTGTACATCCACTGCCATCTGTAGTGCATGTGTATAAATGTTACATTCAGGCAAAATATTAAAATTGCATGTATTTTTCTTAAGATATTTCAGGTTGTTCATTATTTTTTGCAAAAGGAATGTTAGTAGATGTAGACATTTTAACATTTTTCTAATTTAATTTTACTTCTTTTGCACTAAAACAAAGACACATTTTTGGAATTGTCAGTATTTCTATTCTATTCTTCTCTTATTTTAGTGGTCCGTCCCACTTGAGGTCATATTGCGCTGTGTGTGTCCCCTGAACGAAAATAAGTGTGTCCAATTGCTCTAATATGAGGATTGTTTTTAACATTTCCTGTTCCTGACGTCTGAACCCATGGACATCACTAAACCCTGAGTCTCCTCCTCCTCCAGGCCTTTACTACAGACGCCTGCAGGTGTTTGTGGGTCTTTGTGCCCTCAGTTTAGGCTTCAGTATCTGAAAAGCTGCTGTATTTGGTTGAGATCAGGAACTAGGGTGACCTTCAGCCTCTGTTTTTACATTCATGAAGGCCTCTGTTAATGTGCCTTTGATAATGACACGTCGACCTCCTCAGGTGTCTTCTGGACTTAACTGGAGGTCGTAAAAGGGGTTTTTTTCATCCACTTTAGTTGTGTTCCATGGTCTTCGAGGTCTTTTGGTTTTGCTGAACTCACCTGTGGGTTATTTATTTTTAATACTCTGCCAAATTTTTGATTTAAACACTCCTAAAGTTTTTACCGTCTGTCTGATAAATTTATTGAATTTTTTTTTTCTCTGAATGACGCCTCCTTCTATTCTTCTCCTTTTATGGACCTCATATTGATTAATCCACTGAACAGCCACCAAATACAGATTCCATATCTGGAATCAACTCCAGACCTGTTATCTGCTTCATTTGTCATTGACTAACCAGTGAACAGGACACACATGGACATGACACTTAAAGTCCATTTACTTTGAGCCTCTGAAAACAGAGGGGCTACATTTAAGATGGTTGTAATTCCTAAATGGTTAATGTAATTTTTTTTTTTTTTGTTTAACCCCTTCACTTAAAGCTAAACGTCCACACTTCCATTACATCTTGATTGCTTTGTTTCTACTGTGGTGGTGAACAGACGGAAAACTACAAAATTTACATCATTGTCCAAATATTTAAGGACCCGACTGTTCTTAACGTAGCAACAAGTTAGTGAGAAAACCAGTAAACAGAGATGTTGTTATTATTATGTGAATTAACAGATTTGATTGGCCTGTTAATCACTCACATTACTTCTCTGTTGGCAGAAATTAAAAAGAATGTAAATGACAAAAATGTACATGTATTTCTCCAGTGAACATGCAACATGCCTGAGGTTGTGCCTATAATCTACTCTGGTGCAGATACACTGTTTTAATTTGTTTAAACTCAGGGGCTAATGATAAATCACTGAGGTCTTTTATATTTCAATGGAAAAAAATGTAGACTTTTTTTTATTTTAAGGATTTATTGTGATTGGTGTTATTTTAACTTAACACAGGAGCTCATATTTGGTGTTCTGTTACATTTATTCTGTTACTCCCCGTCACCTGTACACGGTGATGCTAACTGACATGACACAGTGTTTATGCCTGTAAAAATGTTACAAAAAGTGTTCATTAGCCTGTATTTTGTTGGAAAATAATTTCATTTACAATAATAAGGAGTGTATTAAAATAAAGTATTAAACTATATGTGTAAAATGTGGTTTATTTTCAGCCCTTTTGGAATGTCTACACAAATAAGTGTCTGCATACATGAAGGTGTTGCATTCTGTTCTTGTGGGGTGGATCTTTTTTTCTGTTTATTCCTTAATATTTCGACTAATTTGTTTTTTTAAGTCTATATACTGATTTGTGGTTTGTTAGTTCATGAGCAGAGGTGGAGACAGGTTTTTTTTATTCTCACATTTTTACAGTTTTTTTTTACACGATGATTAAGTAATTTAAGACCTATTTGCACTCGTGTTTTATTTTACTTGTACTATGTTTTATCACATTATCTCAAGACACTGCCCCCTTGTCTGTGACTGTCACTAGAAATATTAATAAATGTCCTGGAGCTTCAACAAGGGAATGCCTCAAACTGCAAACACTAAAAAGCACATTCATGTCATTTTCTGTTATTTTCATGTCGTTTCATTTCATATTTGACAACATCAGGCTGCAGTGGTGACATGTTTGTTTCACTTTTTATCTACAAAGAGGCAGTGATATTGGCGTCTTTGCATAAGATGTCGTCTACTAAACAAATTCATCATTTTATCCATGCTGCCCTGTGAGCTGTCTTGAGGTGTTACTGTTTAGACTGTGCTATAAACATATTTTCAGTGTGTTTCTCTGTTCTCCACAGATATCAACAGGTGAAATTTTATCTGGAATTAGGGAGTCAGAAACTGCATGGCTTCAGAATGTTCCCACTTTTTATCTATAAGGAAAAAGGAAAATATTAGAGAAACATATAGAAAAAAACATTTAGCAGATTGTTTTACTGTTGAAAAGACAATAAACTAGAATCTGGTATGATTAACCTTCTGTCCACATTTTCAATATTCAACTGCATCAAGAAGGTGAAATGCAGTGATATAGACCTCCTAATTTCCAACCCTATAGACTGTATGAATAATTTTAACCCATAAAGACCCAAACAGCCTCCGTCGATCAAAACCATCCACTGATCACAAATGATTAATACCTGTTGATCCACTAATCATACCAATTCATGTGAATAATTCAAGTAAAATGCAGTTTGTCATCTTTTCATGGTCATCAGATATGACCCTTTGGATGTTCAATGATTGTATTTGATGTACTTTTGGATATTTATTGGTCACATGACCCCAGTGCATCAGCCTGATTGGTTCTCAACACCACAGCCGCAGCATATTTTCCATGGACCTTTTTATTTTTACAGTATTTTATAATTTGCTCTGTGTTTTATTTAATAAACCAGCATGTATGTTTTGACCCACAGTGACCACTGGTTTTGTCCATGGAAGTCCATCTGAGTAAGACTTCCTCAGCCTTATCTGTTTACAGACTTATTGGCAAAAAATATTCAAAGATATTTAACTATTACTTGTGATTTGGAGAAAAAAAAAACTTTTCTGTACAGCTCATCATACTGCTGAGGCTGTATCATAAAGGGGGGGGGGGGGGTATAAGAGTGACTATTAAAAACCCTGCACATTGTTGTTATGCTGTTATTGCATCATGCATTGTCCTAAACCTCCTGGAGTTTGTGGATGCAATGGTTGATGGGATTCAGATGATTCACTGTGGAAACTGCAGCTGGAGACAAAGACTTTAAAAACGATCATAAAATCTAGTCTATCGAGGACTTCTTTTCAGAATTCTTGTATGAGATCATTTGTTTAATCACTGAAAAGCCTGTCTTTGGGGGTTTTATTTTTAGAAAAGAGGGTCCCAGCCTCTTCATTTTCTCTGGCTTATCTCCAGT
This sequence comes from Apogon talboti, assembly GCA_037367365.1. NCBI lineage: Eukaryota > Metazoa > Chordata > Actinopteri > Kurtiformes > Apogonidae > Apogon > Apogon talboti. The sequence continues at coordinate 26,963,469 of JAPQRQ010000003.1, read as the reverse complement.
CAGACGTCTGTTTGTCAAACCTCTGTAAAGGTCCAGCTGCCTCCAGAGCTGCTGTCCTGCACCCGCTGACCCACGACTGATGGAGACGCAAAAGAAAGTTAGAAAAACATCCTGGATGCTCACTTTGGAGTAAGGTTTTTGGTGATAAATGCTTCCAATTTCATCAAGTTATTATTGATCAACCCATAATAATTCAATCCATAGTAAAACAGGCCAAAAGACATGATTAAAATGTTTAGTTTTCACCCTTTTTTGGAATAAAACACAAAACCACATCCAAAGTGAAGCTTCTGCTTTTATTTTGTACTGATCTGGTGTCAAATGGTAGAACTATGAGAGGATTTTTCATATCTCCACATTCATGACCATTTTCCACATCTGGACATTTTGACCCAACATTTTTTCTAGGCTTTAATAGATGTATGAACATTTTAGGTTTTGTGATGTTACTACACAAATGAGATTTATTGTATGAACTGTAACATTGATAAAGCACCAAAAATATAACATCTGTTAAGGTTTTTTGTAGGTAATCCTGGAGCTGGTCAGTGATTTTAAGAGTTCATAAGTAAATAGCTGCCTGAACACTAAATATAATGAAAGTTTTTTCCATTTCATACTTTGAGAAACAACATCTTCATGAAAAAGACAGATGTCAGACTCACTCCCAGACAGACAGACAGAAATTTAAATCAATCAGTATCCTTGTCGTTGAGTAAAGTCTACTTCAAGTTCACACGTTCTCTGGGGTGTCTGCAGCCGGCTGCTCATTTTGTCCAGGGGAACTCCGCTGACCCCTGAGTCCCTGCCAGGGATTGTCCTGATGCAAATCAGGATGGGGAACCAATTCATCGTCACACAATTCGATTAGACATCTGCATATTGAGCATCTGCACCTCACAAAAAATCATACCATCCTCCCCCACTGCCCCCACGTACTCTGGCCCCCCACGGGGGTAGCGCCCCACGACCCCAGGGGCAGCCTGTGTCCCAGCACCCCAACCGCCTCCCCTCGTCTCCCCCTCTGGACCCCTCCTGACCCTGTCAGGCCTGGCCACGCCCCACAGACGGGACACTGGAGTTCAAGGTAAACGTCCCTTTCTGTGGGTCTGTCTGCGGCCTGCCCTGCCCTGCCCTGCCCTACCCTGCCCGGCCCCCGCCCGGCCCCCTGTCCGGCCCCTTGTCCGGCCCTTGTCCGATAATCACATGCATCGCTCCTTTTCACATTCACAGATGGATGCACACACTGTTTTTTCATTACAACATTTTTTTAAAAGACATGGCTTCGCCTTGAAATTGAAGGCTTTCCTTTCTCTGGAGCTTTTCCATTGTCATCGAGTCTGACCACCGGCTCTTACTCTGACGCCTCCGCCCCTCAGAACATTTCCCTCCTTTTTTGACGCTGTTATTAATTCATCAGTTTCCCTTACCACCCTGGGAAGAAGAACTTTAAACCAACATGTGTTGAGCCTCGCCACACGTTAGGTTAAATTGAGATGTAATTAAACTTCTTCACTGTGGCTACAACCATGACCAAACAGCATTTATTTATTAGTTATAATACTTGGAATGATATCTGTCCAAATAAGTACTGAAGGAAATGTATTCTGGGCAGTACATGAATGTGCAGTCAGGTCTGATCTGGATATTTGAGACCCAATGTAGGGAGCTGGTGACATTACAGTGAGAAAATCTTACATAATCCACCTGAGGGTACTTGTAGCTTTGCAGATATGATATAAATCTCCCAGCAACCACAGCAATATCAGCGGGTTTATAAGAGAGCTGTGTGTTTAGCTGAACATAACAAGCATCCTGACCTGAGAGAGTTTATCAGTGTACGAGTCACGGCAGGCAGTGAAACCACCTTATATCTCAGATTTATCTAAAAATGAAAACCTCAGGTAAAATGCAGTTTGTCATCTTTTCACAGTCATCTAATGGGACGTTCAGAGGCTTTGTAGTGGACGTGGAAACACCGTCATCTTCTACAACATTGACTCACCAGTAAAACCCATGGAGTTGGATCAATGACAGTGGATGGACACACCTCAGTTAATGATATCCTTTGCTGAAAAATGCACTTTTTCCATCTTTCTTTCTTGAGCTTGAATTCACTTTGCTCAAAATAGTAAGTTAAATATAGGAAAACACCTGCTTGCAAAATGCAGAGTATAATCTTGTAATAAATTATAATAAATCACTGAGGAAAGGTTAAATGTCAAGAAAAAAGTCATTTGAAAGACACCACAAAATAGGTCTGTAAGGGTTAAACACATCCAGAAACCAGTGCAGAGTGAATTAGACATCTTCTTTCTTGTGTCTCTGGGTTTGAGGGTGAACTGTCTACATGTGTGCAGGATTAGAGGAGAATTCATTTGACTTAAGGCTTATGTTTTTCTGATAAGGTGCTAATTGACTCTTTGACTGATTGATTGACTCTGATTGTCTACAAGCCAAAACATAATTAAAATCATCCAGTGAGGTCAGATTAATAAAGTTAATGATATAAATGCATCAAACTCTGAGTGTGTTGAGATATTTCTGTGGTTTCATCTGTGCACGTGTGTGAGTATGTGTGCTGCTCATCACTTTGAACCTCGCCTCTCTGATTCTTGGCAGGAAGTGGGCATCAGCAGCGCTTGGTCGTAAAACTGCTTTTGGTTGCTCTCCCAGAGTGCACTGGGAGGAGAGAGGACAGAGAATCTCTGTGTCACCTCGCCATGGCACGGGATGTGAGGAGATCGCCGGGAATGTCAATAATCGCCCTCAGGGCATCAGAACCACCTGAATATCAATGCATGGGACACCTATGAAGACGATGCACGGCCTGGTGACTCTTCATTCAGTACAAGTGGAGCAGCAAACATTTAGACTCATCACAGGAAAAGCACAGGTGTAATGAATGATAATGTCAGTGGTTTTATGAATAATCATCACCAGTTAATGAAAGGAAAAACATTCATAACTTTATCATGTTGTACAGTAGAGTTTGAGTTGTAAGTTGGGATGTAGTATCAGTAAAAATCACTTGCAATCTTAAAAAGAAAAGTAGTCACAGTGCTGTAAAATGGTCCTTCTCAGTGTTTTACTATTATACATAATGTTTATGGATTCAATTTACCTCTGTGTTAATGTGTAGGTTGCAGTTTTCTGCTGTCGATGTCGATGTTGAACTCATTTTTACTTATAGACGAATTTAGTCTTCAGTATTGCATCATATTCTATAAGAAAATTACAGATGTATCTTTCTTGTTGGTGGAAGAAAAAATAACATTATTAATACGTCATTGCTATATTACAAATAAATGTTCTGCATTTAAAACTTTATTTGAGTTAAAGCAGCTAAGTATTATCAGCAAAATGTACTTAAAGTGTGAAAAAGTTGCATGTTAAAGTTGCAGTAAAATGGTCCCTGTGGACATTTTAGTGTTATATCTGATATTTTTGATTCATTTTCCTGCTGCATTATTGTGCATGTTACATGTTAAAGCTGTGCATGTTTAAGTTTTAAGGATTTTAATCTTAAGGAGTTTTAAGGAGTTAATTTCAGCTACTTTATAAAATCGACAGTCTATTTAATCTACAGCAACACACAATGTTTACTACGCTCATCATATGTTTATAGTGTCACTGACCTGTGAGAACGACATACCTATAAAAACTGAGCTTTTTACCTTCCCTGTTGGTGGAAGTACTCCGCTCCTTTATCTAAGTGAAACTACTAATAGGCTGTTGCTAAATTACAAGTAAATGTTGTGCATTCAAAACTTTGTTATTCTTAAGGAGTGAAAAGTTGCAGTAAAATGGTCCCTGCCAGTGTTTTACTGTTATATCTCTTGTTGTTTCAGCATTTTCCTGCTGAATTAATGTGTGTGTTGCATTTTACCGCTGTGCCTGTCTAAGGTTTTAGCTCCTTTATAAACTGTTGGTAGTTTAATCTACACATATGCATAATGTTATTTTAGATCATAGCATCATTGTACTGTGAGAACTGGATATCTCTAAAACGTCAACTTTTCATGAGCTTTGTGTGTGCATTTTCTATCAAATGCAGGAGGTTTAATGAAGTTTATTGAGGTTAAAGACGAGTCCATGACCACTTCATTCTTCAGTTTATCCCAAACTTTCTAAATCAACACATTTGGACATATTATATGTCTTACATTTTTCTAGCCAAGCTGGACATGAAAAATTATGATTAAAGTGATGGAGTAAAAAGTGGAATGTTTGTCTCTGGTACGCAGTGAAGTAGAGAAGTAAAGAACAAAAATACTGAAGTAAAACAAACACTGCAATAAAAGTTATTCGTTTTGTTGCACCACTGAATTTTCTGTTAATAGAAGGTCTAAAAGCATCACTTTGAAGGTGAAGATAAATGAACCCCCAGTCTGATTTGGTAAAGAGATAAGCATTACTTATTGGACAGAAAAGCTATTTTTCTAATCCATTTCTGGATGTCTCTTGATCCATCCTTAAAATTGATTGAGTTGTCAAAATCGCTGTCTTTTCATTTCATCTGCTGTGGAACTCGGGGCTCAGCGTTCTCCCATCGGGGTATATTTGTAGCTACAACACAATGTTCAAAAGCCTTTGTCCCTCATCCTATTGCTGTGATCTGCGTCTCAGGGCTCGTGGACAAAAGGTGTCAAACGGAGCGTTGGACTTGGCCTGCCATGTCCTCCTGAGGCTGCTCCTAATCCTATTACTGTGGGCTGTGGAGGAGCATGGGCCCTGCACTCCCTTCATCCCTCAAACTATTAAAGTCTAAGGGGGCCCTGTGTGTTTACTCTGCCTATGTGTGCATGTATGTGTGTGTGTTCTCGTGTGTGTAATTGCATTGTAAGCGACTTCTTATCCACGTTGTCATAATGTGTTATCCACTGATGCGGTTCAGGGTCTGCCGTCTTTTTCAGTTCGCTATGGGCCAGGTGGATATTTCAATTTGGAGCTTGATAGCTGATAATATTGTCAAAACTAAAAATGCTGCCACATCTTTTAAGTATATTTAAATCTATCTCCATCTTTACATATTTTGCTTTATATAGCATGAAGTATGAAAAGAAGCAAACTTAATCTTGCTCTACTTGTGTAATAATGATGATATTCTGACACATTTTTAACATCAACTAGTTGTATATAAGTTACATACTGACTTATCATCAACCTCTTTTCGATGCCTTATTCTGCATGACTTTATTCTGCAACTGCTATACCAATGTCTTTATTTCATTTATTTAACCACAAATATAATACAGATAAAAACAAGTAATAGCAAGAATGGAAAAACAGACAGAAACATGATTCTGACTGACACAGGCATTAACACATTTAACAAGCATTAGACAAATAGTGTTGGCGCTAAACATCATTAAAAACACCAGGCAACTCATTATAGAATAAGTTAAAGAGACATGACATAGCAAATCTATTCAGCAAGTATTCATAAAATTATAAAGACATCTGGAGCCTCTTGTCTGAGTCATTTAACCCTTAAATGTTTTTGTGTTGACTTCCAAGTTCATTTTTCTCCACATCTAAATGAAAATCAAGTATTTTCCTGTTTTTACTTTGCTGATCTTGTAGATATTCATAAAAGCTCATAATAAATCCAAAGGTCATATCAAAACACAGAAAAAAAAATAAAGATTTTTTCAGTAAACTCTAACATGACGACACTATAGAAGTCTACAGTTGGACGAGGTAGAGCATCCCACATGAACACATAATAAACAACAAAGCAATAATAGTTTCATTGAACCTCAATGCATCATGGTTAACAATATTCAGAGCTTCGAGAGCATGCATGTATATGTTGTATGTACTGTATATAAATGATCTGCAGTGCACATCTATTATAAAAAGCTCAAAGTTTTACAGCTTCATATGATTAATAAACAAAGCTGAAATGGAAATATTACGCAGATTTAAGAGCCATTTTCATTTTTGACTGCAAATTAAGTCTCCAGTTTTGTGAATCTCTAACCTCTCACATCACATTTACTGTTGATGATCACAGGAAGATAATCAGCTTAGACGAACTTATTGGAAAAAAACAAAACGCCAACTCAAAGGTCATGATGTGAGGAATGTTGGACAGGTGACTGCAAAACTAGAAGCTTTTATGATCCTGAATATTTAGTTGAATGTAACCAAGAGCGTAAAGTAGAAACCTGAGCCAGTATCCCCTTCATTCACATGCAGACTCTGAATTTGGGCAATTAATATATAGTATCTTTAATATTCACAACCCAAATGTATTTAATCAAGGCAAAAATCCCTTAAAAGAGAAAAAGACAGTTGACTATGTATGTGTGTTTGCTTGATACCATCAGTTTCTTGTATATTCATGGATACTTTCTCTGTTCTTAGGTGTGTCACACAAATGCAGCTCGTCTGTATCCCCATGTTTTGCATTAACTGGTGCATGCTGCAGTGAAGCCCATCACAGGAACATTATTTAGATTAGCCGCTGGCAGAGAAAAGCAGGCAGGCGAGAACAGGAACAGGTGACCGTCACATGGTGCCCCCTGGGTAATGCAGTTTATTTAAGGACATTATGAATTACCCCGAGAGCCTGATATAAGAGGACTGAAAAGAAAGTACATGAGAAAAAGTCACATTACACCAAAGAGTGAAATGTAGAACTGCTGACAATTAGCAGTCCACTAGAAGAACTGTTCTAACCCAGAAATAATGGAGGATGTATTCAGATCATTTACTTACGTAGAAGTAATTGTGTAGTGATGAAAAATACTCCATTAAGAGTAAACACCCTACTTTATGTAGTACAAACAAAATGCACAGAAGTGCATTTGGACTCTCTGATTGTCACCATTTGATTATTAATAGTGAATTAGTGTTGCTACTTTAGGCCAGGTTGCAATACTTTATATCCAGTTTTATTGGCTGAAACACCAGTTAAATCTGATGAATAATGGGAGTAAAGAAGAGAGAATAATGTTCTGTTGCATGAGTTGGTCTTTTATCCTCTAATCTAGGAAAAAGACCAAAAACTGAAGAATTTAAATTAGAATTTTAGAGGGAAATCACTATTTGGTGTTGGGTTTGATAGATAGTGGTATTGAGAGATCAGGTGAAAGATTATTTAAGGTTTTCTTTTATTTTGTTCTGTTTTCTTTCACATGTTTTGATATAATGATTGTATAAGTTGCAGCTTCAGCCAACACTTTATTCACACCATAAGGTAGTTGTATGTTGTACATTTGTTTGCTGTTAACTTGCTGTTAATACATGTCTATATATTGTCTGAACATGTCTGAAATTAATACTTATCACAAAAAGGTGTGGAAATTGCAGGTTCAATCTTTAATGAAGTGGTGCTTGTTATTTGTTCTATTGTGTTGAACCTATATCTAAAAGTTAACTGGCAACTAAAGGTGTCAAATAAATGTAATGGAGTAAAAAGTATAACAGTTCTCTCTGATATGTAGTGGAGTGGTAAATCTGGCAGAAGATGGACAGTAAAATAAATTAAAACTGTAATTATTTAGTTAATTTCAATCATTAAAAATAAGAAATAATACAGGATATTATTAAATAAGAATAAACAGCCTAAAATGATATTGATCAGATTTATTTAAACCTTTCAACTGCAAACACTAACAGTGACAGGTTCAATGCCATTATTCAAACACATCAGATTTGTCTGTATTTATATTGAGAGATTAGAGTTAAAGATATAAAATGCAGGAAGGTTTTCCCATGTTGAGTGAAATATTGATTTATTGCCCCTTCAGTCTGTTTCATTGTCTGGGAATAATTTTGAGCTCAAAATGACCGGAATGAAATGTTGTCGAATGGCCTTTTGTTTCTTTTGGTATCACTTATCTGGCTAAAGTGCAGACCACGGCCACACAGACAGACACACACGCAGCCGTCCACATCTTCTCAATAGTCGCATTTGCGTTCACATTGACCAGAGTCAATTGGCTGTCAAATGCAATGCACGATTAGACACCAGTAGGTATCAGGTCTAATACAGGGGCGCCTCCTAAAGCCTGGACGTTATGGGGCCCCCACTCTGTGAACCCTAAGGCCCTCCTCTCTCCCCTTAACCCTCTCCAACCCCCTCCCCTTTTTATCTCGCCGCCTCAGTTCAATGTTAATGTCCAGTGCTGTCCACTCCTCGGACGTTTCCCTCCACTGCAAAAGCCCAGAGAAGAAAGGGCGAAAAAGAGAAAGAAAACCAAACCTTCCCTCCTTCTTTTCTCACCCTGGCCTCCTCTTGTGTGCTGTCCAGCTGGCTGTGACCCTTGACCCCCTGACCCTCACTCCTGACCCCTGGACCCGTTCCCACGCCACGCCTTTTTGTGTCCACCTCGCCATGGTAACACCTTGGTCACTGCTGCTGCCACGGTAACAGATGGACAGGGGCCTGGAAATAACTTCATTCAGCCCCGCCCGGAGGGGTGAGTACCATGGACAATCTGCCCCAAACCCCCTCCTCTTCTCCCCGTCTCTCACACATATACATACTTGGACACACACAGCGCCCCCAACCAAACTTTGACACCTCCTGTGCCACATTCTAACACCCAATCCCCTTGGTTCTCTTCCCGCAGCAGGGGCCTCTGGATATCAGGCCCTGATAGAGTCATTAACACAGAGATCCCAGATTCACCCTGGCATGTACATGGAACATACATGGGAATAAGAATACGATCTGTTGTTGGCACAGGAAAGTGCATATAAAGACACCCCAAAGTCACCCACATATCCCATTTCACACTGCTGGTATTTATTGTACGGGGCGTAGGAGCCCTAACTTCATCGCTGTGCTGTAATTATCTCTCTGCTTCTTTTATTAGCCCTATTGTTTTCTCACATCCTCCGATGAGAAAAGAGACTGGGGAGGGGAGTTGTAAAGACACAGAGCTGAGCAGTGGGGGATCTGTTTGCTAACTCGGAAACAAACGATGAACTGAATAGCATCCTTGAGCAGCTCAATAAGGTGCAGCAGGAAAATGAACTGCAACAGTTTTGGTGCTAATCAGTAACTAACCTCTAAACAAGGTTGTGTGTGTTTTGTCCCCTTCTTTGGGAAACACCTCTTGGACGGACACTATGAATAGATTAAAGAGGGACAGTGTAATTACTTGCACTGAAAGGGGCCCACACGGTGCAGAGGAAGAGAGGGCTTACGCTGTCGAAACACACTTGTCTTTGTAATGACAGCCCTGATCCTCTGGGGTCTCATGTTGTGCTCTCTGCTGACAGTAAACAAACAAATAAACAAACAAGATGGCGAACACCGACACTCATCTCAGCCCACTGGTGTCATGTTTATCTTGTTGATATCTAGCCTTGGGTTTTCCTTTGTTTTTTATCTTCTTCTAGTGACTTTATTGAATTAAAAGATTTATTTATAAGGGATGCTTCTAATCAGTGAGACTGTGAAGTTTGTGTGTGTGTGTGTGTGTGTGTGTGTGTGTGTTGGGGGGGCACTTCAGACAATTGCCAAAAGACTGACCACAGAGGTGAAATCATACCGAATCTACTTATTCAATTTTTGGGAATTCTTTAACCCCTCTCCATCGCTGCATACATCTGCATCCCACTATCTTTCCCTGTAGTTTCACACCCCCAACAAACCCCACACTGCTCTGTCCCCTCCTCTGTCCATCACCCCCCCTTTACTCACCCAGTCCCCCCTCTTTTCTTCTCCCTCCCCACTGCCTCTCACCCAACTCATTGTACCAAAGGAGATTTTCTCCATTGAGGCCCAGTCTCTTAGGTAACCCCAGCGCTGCATGAAATGAGGAGAGGGAGAGAGTGAGAGACAGTGAATGAGTGAAGGAGAGAGAGAGAGAGAGAAAGAGAGAGAGAGAGAGAGGGCGGGGAAATTGAGAGCGAGAGAGGGCGAAGGAAATGTAAAGGCGGAGGGAGGGCCGGACAGAAAGGGTTGAAGAAGGAGAGGAGGAAGGACGCAGGATCAGAGGAGGCAGAGGCGGAGAGAGTGAAAGATGGAGAAGTAGGACAAGTGCGGTCAGACGTCGACAGCGATGCAGCTAAAACTCGACCCAGAACTGAGGGATGAAGAACGAGAGGCCAGGATGCCTGTCGTACATGTAAGGATGAATCCTCTGTGGCTGAGAGGGACTTTATCACCTGCTTTTTGTAGTAATTCTTAATCCAGATTTCAGGCCCCAAAGGGTCCAAACACTGGGCACTCCTGCGCTTTTGTCCTCTTGTCTTTTTCTTGCTTTTTTTCACTTTGAACTGATAATTACTGTATCTCCATTGAGACTTTACACATTTATTTCACTTTTCTGCACAGGAAGCGTTAAAGTTTGTGTTCATGCACCTGCAGAACCAGACTGGATGAGTTCAGGCCTTCAGGCTTCTTACAGACCGGCTTCATCAGAGCTGCTTAAGGAAGTGAAAAGGGTTGATGTTGACAAGTTTTATTCTAGAAAATGTTGCAGACACTTTTGAATAATAATAGATTTCTACAGAATACCCATGATTTTATGCAAGCCTTCAGGAGTTGCAAACATTACAGCAAAGTTTTATGCAGTTCTGTAAAAAGTTTAAGCCTTCATGACTTATTAGCATTCATGACAGAAAGTAACACTTCCATTTTCATCAGAGTCTAAGAAGAGGAACTGCAAATGTACTGTAATTTAATAATTATTTGAGCTTATACACAAACTCACCATTTAATTACTTTTTCCTTTTGTGTCATGAATTTTCTGGGTCTGTGATTTAACTGTAAACTTTGTTCTGAACAGAGACTTTAACTGTAAGGAAAGGACCCTCTGAAACGCTGCCATCCTTTGTGGCCATGCTGCTCTGCACCTCAATGGTGGGCACACAGCACATGGGGTTCCCATGAATAGGCCAGGCCTCACCAAAGACCACATCATTTGGATAAAGACGGGCTCCCACAGAAAGAGAAAACGCCTCACGGAGTGAATCAGATAAAGAGAAAATGTTGCGTACTGCAAATCAGATTAGAGCGAGTCAGAGCTTTACTTTTTCGTTTTCAGGTTTTTTTTCTCACCACCACCCTCCTGCCTCCACCTCAGTTAAATTTACTACCACTGCTGCTCATGTGTCTGATAATAATGCGCTCTACTGCTGCGCTGAGTTATCATCTCAGGCTTTTGTCTTCTTTGATCTGTGTGACCGTTGGGGGACCCACTTCTTCTTTTGTATGGGGTCACATCACCGGCTCCTTTTGGACGGGCCTGCCCCCGGGTGGTGACCCCTTCGTTCATCATGGTGTCACCCACACAGAGGACAAGCATGAGTTAGAGCTTTCTCTCTCTTTCTTTTCTCTTCGTTCTTTCTCTTTACCTTCCCGCTCATTCCTCTGCTCTGTTCTGACTGTCCTGTCCTTCTTGTCCACCCATACGCGCTGACCTGAGGCGAGCGAGGGGTCAAACGCCTTTATGAAACTGAGCATCAGCAAAGGGAGGAATTGATATCTGGATGGAAGCTCCTTCAGGCTTCGCTGTTAGTCAAGTGAAGCTGAATTTTTTTTCTGTAACCTTGAATCACCTCCTAGTGATCCAGGTGATCTGCCTTACAATCCACCTGAGTGTGAGAACATACAGGTGACCCAGACAAAGATGGAGGTCTGGAGCTGATTGTCCAAACGCAATTCTTGTGTCTGCCCTGTTGAAACCAGGAGTTGTGGATGGACATCACGCCCCTGGCCTCTGCTAATCAGCGAAGGACAGACTGTAATGGATGGGATAAAAGTCAGAGGCTGCGTAGATGATGAGGGAGAAACTAAAATGGTATTAAACTAAAGGTATCGTTTCTGTTATAGGTCAACTCACATGGACAGAAGCTTAGGTATTTTAGTCCAATCATGGTTTACATTACACAATATCTGATAGTATACATGCTTTTTTTTTCTTTATTGTCTATGTTGCATGTACATTTGATTTTAAAACAGAACTCAGTGCAAACAAAATACATTCATGTGAACTACTACTTTTTTCTGATTTTTCCTCAGGTGCAAACCTAAAAACCCACAGGCGTCACTTTGCACATACAGAGGGCTCTGATTTTGGAGGGGGTGTTAGGATCTCTCTGTGGAGCAGAGAAAGCTGAATAGCTCTCACCATGTTAAGTACAGTTGAATGTGTCCGGTTCGTACTTCAGCGCCGGCGTCTAGAGAGGGTCCTGCTAGATTTGCACGGGAAGGGGTGAGAGTGACGGAAAGGGAGAATGAATGAGGGGAGGGGGTCTGTGTGTGTCTACTCACCCTCTCTTTGGTTACCCCTGTGAATTTGCCTCTGTGTGTGTTTTCCTGTGTTTGACAAAGTTCAGGGGGCAAACTCAGAGAAAGAAAAGGGAAAATGAGAGAAAGTAAAGGATTTGAATAAGGTGGCGAGAGAGTGAGAGAGACAGTGAGCAGGATGAAAAAGAAGGCAAAGATCTGACAGAGGGAGGAGGAGGACAAGAGGACATTTTTGGAGGGAAAAGAAGAGCAGGCACCTTGAAATTTGTGTGGCGAGATAGTCCACTGCTTCACAGCACGAACGGCGTAAATTGGTGAGATTTATAGATTGAAGCTGCAGGAAGCGACAACTCAGTCTGGGAAATATGTATAAAGAAAGAGAATGAGCGAGGGAGAGAGAGAGCGGGAGAGAGAGGGCGGGAGGGAGATCAAGAGTGAGGCTGCATTAATATGCTAATGGCCTGAGTGAATGCACAACAGGCCCACTGACCAGGCTAATCACTGGTGGACACACACTGAGGCTAATCCCTCACACAGCACTCACACATAATCACACACATGCACATACAGTGGAGGCCGGCTCAGTGTTTGGACAGTGACTTATTTCGTGCTTTTTTTATTTGTTTCCCACTACTTTGGGTTTGTAGATAAAACTCTGAGTTTCTGGTTTCTTTACAGGGTGTTGATATCTGTATCAGGTGAAAAGTGAAGGAAATACAAACCACTTTTTAAACAGTGACTCCAACCAAGTCTAGTGACTTATTGTCTTTTTTTCATGTATTTCCTCTGTACAATATTTGATGTAATGATTAATATTGAGAGGAAAGCATTAATAAAAAAAAACTGACAACATTTACTTGCTTTGCTTGTGTTTTCATCTTGTATTGCCTCATTACAGTGTATAATGTATATATATATAACTATTCTTTGTTTGTACCTGAACTGATTGTATGTTAGTTGTGTTTTGTGTATGAGCTTTACAATAATATAATTTATTAAAACTGACATTCTGCAGCCGACTTTATCTAAGACTGCTCAGTTTGTCTGTCTGAGAGTAAAATTCAAGGAATTTCTTTGATAAACTATGGGTAAAAATGAATAGACCAAAATATCTGCTTCATACAAACAAATGTCTACATAAAGGTTTGCAATAAAAGACAAAAAGAATTTTGATTGACTACAACAAAAATGCAAAATATTCCAAATGAGGCTTTAGTGCAATGCAACTTTAGCCCCCTTGAGGGTGGTAAAGTATAAAAAAAAACAGCTGAAATCTGGCAGGATTCAACCACAGGAAGAGACAGCAGTAACACAGACCATAAAGAACTTAGAACAGGAATGTCAGAAATTACAAATTTGGCATTGATTTGTGAGTAGAAACAAAGATCTCAATGGTTTATTGTAATGGTGGAATAGATGATAATCTACAAATCTGAAGGAAAATGTACATATCTGAAAAAGAGAACACTAATAGAATATTTATTAGATGAGTGGATGTATTTTAGTATTATAATATATAATGAAAAAAACACAATTTACCTTCAATGCATTACTTCACACCAAGATGTGATGAAGAAAATACTGTAAGTCATTGCTGAAAATCTAGGGGCACAGCAACTGGTACAAATGCAAACAAAATGAAGAAATTCAGTAAAAACTACTTCATATATCCATTAAATGTAAACTGGTATAGAGGTGATACAATCAGATGTATGCAACAAGTGTTGTTAAATTTGTAATGTTTTTTATGCCCATATGTTTCAGAGTATTGCATTATGCAAACACTAAGCCTTGAACAATTATCTTAATAGCCTAATGAATTCATAATGTTGTTAAAACATTAAATATGAACTCATTGTGAATTTGTTGCCAGAACACCAGGACAGGTAGCTTCTTTTAAAGGAGTTCCACATGTGTAGATGAGCCACATTTCAATTATTGCACTGTTTAACACTAATGGCTCTAAAAATATGTTTATTGGACATGAATGTAAAACAATGCTACTTTTGTTTACAGTGAGTAAAAGGCAATATTCAGATGACCTGATGAATCTACAAATCATATAAGGTGTAAAAGTGGAGTTTAAGTTGCACCATGTTGTATTTTAATAACAATGTGACCGATTTCATAAAGAGATGAATGTGATGTTAAACAAGGCTTTCACGGCTGCAGTTACGGAGTTTTGGTGCATGTATCCGTTCATCTGCAGATGTTAAACATTATTATTGATGTGATATGATGCAATGACACAAACTGAGAAGTCATCATATCAATAATGCACTATATCAATAGGTTAATCAATATGTGTTGGTGGTAGCGTGTGTCCTCCAACGCCACAGGACCGTCTATGCACGATGCCCGCTAATAACCTTTTCAACAACTGACATACTGAGCTGAACTTGTCTTGACCTCCTGACCCCTTTCACTGGATGTGTCTGTCTCATGAGAGGGACATGCGAGGCGGAACGCGACCACTCAACCCTCCTCACATACTGACAAGCCGGACTGCAGTGTTTTGCAGCGATTTAGAATCAATGTACAACTGTAAGAGAGCACTAAGCCAAATCCTCCACCATCATCATGTTTTCATCCTTGCAGGGGGAGGGAGGGTTGACTACGAGGCAAAGTGGGGGGAGAGACAGACACACACGGGCCTAGTCGCCACATCCTTTCATGCGAAGAAGCTGTGCCGCTAAAACGTCAGTAATCCGTATTTGTTTCCAAATTATATGTTTGAAACCCTTTGCTTTTCTGTGTACTCGAGGATGAGACAGGAATAGACAACCGGTAGTAGAATAATTCGCTCTCGGCGATCATGCTCTGCTCCGGTGCTTTCGGGCTAACTAGCATGCTAGCCCAGTTAGGTAGCTACCCTTAGCTACATCTGCCAATCTAAACCAGACAGAGCAGAAAACCCACTAAATACAACGCCAGGGGCCTGTTTGCGTTAAACGGCGTGTTGAGATGGGTCAGTACAAATCACGTTGTAAACGGCCAGGGAGGTTATCTTGGCATGTATCACTACAGTAGGTGCAGATATTTTAGGCGTTAGCATGGTAATGTTAGCTAGTTTACGAGCTACGTGACGGCTAACGCTATCCTGCACGAGCGGTTTGTTTTCATCTGTCTGGGCTCCGTCTATATACTGGAACAGGACAGGATTTCATTGCGTTTATTAAAGACAACGTAATTAGTGTTCAATAATCGATTTTCTGGTGTTAGGTTTCTACGCAAAGAAATCAGTATTTGCTTCATACTGTAGCGGGACCAGCATAAATATGGCAGCAGCTGGCTACTCAGCAAAGTCCTGCTGCAACACCTTTTTTTTTTAAATGCCAACAATGCATCAAATGTATAAATATTTCTGTTGATATGCAGACAGATGGCTGAAGGAAGGACGTGATGATGCCTGCCTGTCATTACCTGTATGAGCAAACAGGTATTGGCTACATGAGCCACAATATAATCTAATGTGGAGCTTTTTCTTGTGTTGGAATTTCAGACCCGTTTTTGGTTTCCCAAAACAACTCCGGCCCGGGCCTCAGTCCGCGGTCTAGAGTTTGATTTCGGGCTGTTTGAGACTGAAGCTCGTCGGTGTGTAGCTGCCAGCCAGCCCCTGAGCCCAGCCACCATCATGGGAGACAGCAGAGGTAAGAGAAATAACTTCACGGTTTTGGCAGGAAAGCAGTTACAGACATTACAAGCTCTGCAAACGTTACATCTGGAATCTGATGTTGAGCGGTTACAAATTATGCATGGTATAATTACACACTAGCACACAATACTGTCATCAATTGTTTGTCTTTTAAAATACGACCTTTTAATTTAGTCATGTGTTATAAATACAAATTCTGTGCTTGTTTAGTTAGTTGACAAAATACTTAAGTCTTGAAAATATAAATATATCACTGTTGGATATGTTAACCTATAACCTCCTCTTTCCATTGATTTCACCTATAATATACAGACTATACTGTAATAATATGAGATGCTGCTTAAAAACAAAATTGTCTAAAAAGTGAGTTACAATAATTACATGTTTTAGAACATAGTAGCATGCACATGTAGATACTGTAAACGAGGACTCTAGTTGCCCTGTGTTATATTTTGCTGAGAATATATTTTAAAAATATGTTAGTCCAGAGTGGGTGTATTGTAATGAAAAATATTGAAGTGCAGTTAAGTGTATTGTATCAATCTGGCTCTAATTTCCATCTGTCTGCCAGTAATTAAACTCCAACAAAATAATAAACTACTTTAGTATATATGTGCACTTTGAAGTCAGTAATTCAAAACAGTTTTTAACTGCACTGCTTCAAGACCTTTACTGTACTAATTTACTATAAAGTAAAAGATAATTAAATTAAATGTGTAATTCCTTGCATTCATCATCTCTCTCTCTGAGGATGATTTTTTTCACATTGGGTTGAGGCAGGAAAAAAGATCTGATCAGACGGGAACCAAGTACACCGCCTGAAGCATTAAAAATGCAGCACACGGCTGCAGTAGAAAGTGCCAACAACATACAAACTACAGCATCAACAGAAACAATTAAATATTTGGTGTCTTACCTTAAATCTCAATTGAAGAGGTGGTTGAAAGTGAATGAAAACAGCATTGTCTCCGTTTGCAAATAATTCATAACAGTACTTTTTTGTTTTATTTTTTTAAACAAAGTTAGGTTTGAAATTATAAGATTTTATTATAAATCTCACCTCAAGGTGTGTAAAAACTGTTGTGTTTGCAAAATGGTCAATTGCCTCAATTTCACTAAAACTGTACTAAAAAGTGGTCAGTCTGGAATGACCCAAATCTCACTTTTGCTGTTTTCATCCAAAATACATTAAAATGTGTGAAAACCTATGTTATTTAATTAACTAACACATTATATCTACTGATTGGGGTGGGTCGTCCAATAACTGAAGGGTTGTCGGTTCAGATTCCCCTCGGTCCTAGTCATGTGCTGTAGTGTCCTTGGGCAAGACACTTCATCCATCTTGCCTCCAGTATCAGTCACATTGGTGTATGAATGTGTATGAATGTTCAGTGGTGGTCGGAGGGGCCATTTGGTGCAAATTGGCAGCCATGCTTCTGTCAGCCTGCCCCGGGGCAACTGTGGCGACAAACGAAGTTCACCACCACCAGAGTGAGAATGTGTGAGTGAATGAATAATGGATCAATAATGTAAAGTGCTTTGGGTGCCTGGAAAAGCACTATAGAAATCTAATCCATTGTTATTATTATTACTAATGATTTATTTTTCATTTCTTCCTCCTCTGGACATTTCCAATCAGATTCCCGCAGCCCAGACAGTTCGTCTGTGTCCTCGCCCCCGTCAGGACAGCGTTCACCTCCGCTGGTTCCGTCGGCTGCAGCTTCCATGACCTCGCTGCCTCCAATCACCACTGCCGGAGTCAACAGTCCCATTAGTAGCATCGGCTCCCCTTTCTCTGTTATCAGTTCTTCACTCGGCTCGCCTTGCCTGCCTGGAACACCGTCAGTGGGCTATGGACCCATTAGCAGTCCACAGGTAAGGGATGAGAAATGTTGCAAATGCAATGGGATGCCATCCCATCAGAAATGTTAGATCTTTACATTTTGTGCTGTTTTGTTGAGTTTGTATGTTAACCTGTACACTCTGGGCTATGAACAGAAGCATCACCATTTTATAATGTTTCCATTACTAGTGCATATCTGTAATTTAACACCATCGGGGTCGTAAATAAATACTTGGTAATTTCATAGGCTAGACAAGTTTTTACTATATCCTGTTTCCTCCTCTGTGCCATGTCCAGGCAGACTTAACAGCTTCCTCTCTGTCCCGTTATTTCTGTCATGTTCACAGATCAACTCAACAGTGTCCATGTCAGGGCTTCATGCAGTAAGCAGCTCAGATGATGTGAAACCTCCATTAGGCTTGAAGCAGCTGTCGTCTCACAGCCCCGGGCCAATGCTTTCCCAGAAACGCCTGTGTTCCATCTGCGGAGACAGATCCTCTGGTGATAAGACTATTCCTATCTCTTGTGCACTGCATATGAGTTAGGCCTGAACACCAGACAGGGTCAAACAATCATTTTGTGCCTTTAAAATTTCATCCACAGTAACTGATTTTGTTTTTCTTGACTCTTTTACTTAATTTGTCCCTCACTTCCCAGGTAAGCACTATGGCGTGTACAGCTGTGAGGGCTGTAAAGGATTCTTCAAGCGGACAGTGCGCAAAGATCTGACCTACACCTGTCGGGACAATAAAGACTGTATGGTTGATAAAAGACAGAGAAACCGCTGCCAGTACTGCCGTTACCAGAAGTGCCTGGCCATGGGTATGAAGAGAGAAGGTAAGAAACCTCCTACAATCATCAACGCTCTTTGTAAGCCACTCGTTCTCTACCCTTTGCTTGTGATCCCTGAAAACAAGGCCACCTGTGACACCTTGTCACACAGAATTTCTGGTTTAAATGCACAAAATGGTGCATTTGGACACATGTTACAATTTAATTATGTTCCTTTAAAGGATTTGTGAAACTGTAGGAAAATTGCACTTATGGCTCTCTTGATTCTTGAATATTTACTGGTAGCAGAGAAGCTTTGATGTGATTTTTTTTTTTTTGGAAAAGACAGATGAGTTTTTGATTGAGCTTCTCAGGACCAAGTTATGGACCGTTAGTTATCTTTGCCTGTCTAACCCTGGATGAATTACTGTCTTCTGACTGTAGTCCTCAGACTACAAATTAGGGTTGTGAGATACGATGATAGAAAAAGCTCAGTCAGTTCACACAGTTATAAATTTTGTAGTTGCTCGGACACAAATCACACTTTATGGCATTTTTTACTTTTATTTGTGTTCTACCTGTCATGAATGTAGACAGTATTCTGTTTTTACTTATTGTTTTTTTTTTTTTTTTTTAAATTTATGTCATGAGCTTCAATTTAGTCTTAACGGTTTTTACATAACAAGATGTTTCCATTTGGTATTTTATATATCACCACTTTTTGTTTGCTGCTATAATTCCAACAATTTTACTTTTATATATCAGTTTTTTATATATTTAATCATTTTATCCCTTGTAAGTGTTTTTCCTTTACCTTTATATATCAATATTCATATTTTATTACATGCTAAATTGAAAATTAGCATAGAGTTTCTAAATGAAAGGAGAAAAATACTCAAATATGAGTAATTCCCCTTTATTTGTTCATTATATAATTCAGAATGTAATTAGAAATAAGCCTTTCATAGTGGAAAGGCTGCACAATATATTGAATCGATTCAATTGAGCAAGATTTTGCTTTCTGAAAATTTTGAAAAATGGCCAAATCACAAGATCGAAATGATTCCTCTGGAGACCTTTCTTGCTCAACAAAAATTCCATATGCAACCTTTTTGTTTCTTGTGCTATATTAACTGTGAATGTGTAACATACAGTTTTAGTAAAGGAAGAGTATTTTTTAATTATGTTTCCAATTCATGTAGTTGGAAAACAATCCGTAAAAAAAAAAATCATCAAAATAAATCTAGACCATACCACAGAGCTCTACGTTGAATTTACAGACAAGGACATCCCTGATTTTAAAATCTTAATACTCCTGTTGCTGTTTATGACCGTGAAACTCAGTTCTATATGATTATGACGAACTCACAATCCTCATGAGCATATATAGTTTCTGATTTATTAGTACTGAAAATATTTCTACAGTAGGGGATAGACAGAACGAGTAGAGTGGTAGAGAGGGAAATGGGGGTGGGTAAGCCTTATAAACACTAACCCCCTTTCCCCCTCTCTTCCTCTTTTTGTTTCCTCTCGTTCTCTCTCCCCCCTTCCCTCCTTCTGTAGTGGCCAAGATGAACGACAGATGTAAGGAGAAGAGGGAGGGAGGGGTGTGTGTCTGGATGTATGAATGAATAGGAAGCAGAGAGATATTACATTGCATATCAGTGACAAGGAGCTAAACTAGAATGCGCTTTTTTTCCTTCACAATTCCTTATCAGTGCTCATGGGTGGAAAAATATCTGCCTTAAATCACTTAAACCTTTACAAGGCTAGAGAACATTTGCAGCGTATCCGAGCTACAGTAATTCCAATTATCATCCAACTTTGCTCTAAGGTTCTTAATTTTGACTGTCATCTCCCTTCACCTCTACGTCCGTCAGTGACCTTTTACAGGAACTTATTTAATAACAATTTGATGCGCGTTGTGGAGCAACAGTGAATGTTTAATTGGTTTTCCTACTTAAATTCATAAATAAATACTGTTAGTTGCTGTTCTGCTTCTTTACTTTTGGGACATAATACGTGCTAAAACATCAGACGTTGCACATTCATTGAGATTTTGCCTCATTTAACTTGACTTTCAGATTCAAGTTTAAAGATGTTCACTCTGGTGATGTTCATGCTTTGGGGTAAAAGATGCTTTCCGAAATACAACGTTTGATGTAGATGAGGCTTTATAAATTAGACCTAAAGAAAAGGTTTTAATGTCCTGTGAAAAGACCAGGTTATATGCACTAAAATCAATCTGGTTTTCTCCCAAATGTATGATTTGTTGTAAAGAAAAAGGCTACTTCACTTGATAAAAAATGTCTGTGTTATTTGTCCTATTTTCAGTGGCTGAAAGAAGTATGAAAGAGTATGAAAGATTCTGAATTTATGATGAATTGTATAGATTTGTATCTTTGGTCTTTCCCACTGTTTTGCACATTTTACTGTTAATCTTTTATTTTTTCATATTCTTTTTGCTTATTTTCTATGTTAATCTCTGCCTTCACAAATCTCTCTCCCTCATTTCCCCTCTTCATTATCACTACCATCCTGTTTTCTGCCTTTACCTGTCTAAACTTGCTTCTCCTTCATTATCCCTTTCTCGCCTTGTGCTTTTTCCACTTCTCCTGCTTCTCGTCCTTTCCCCTCCACATTTTCTCCTGTCTGCTCTTGCTTCCTCTCCCTCCTTTTTTTGTCCTTCATTTTATTTCTCCTGTGCTCCTCTCTGCCCACCCCGATCCCCCATCCCACAGCTGTCCAAGAAGAGAGACAGAGGAACAAAGATCGGGAAGGTGAGGTGGAGTCGACGAGCGCAGTAAATGAGGAGATGCCAGTGGAGAAGATTTTGGAGGCTGAGATGGCTGTGGAGCAGAAGACAGAACTTCATGCAGATGGAAGTTCAGGGGGCAGCTCTGTGAGTAGTGTGCTGCTGCAAATTCCACACTATACCATTTTCTCGAAATAAGCTTTGATGGCATGTATTCAGTGTGGCATTGTTTTGATCAGCATATGTAACGTGACATTTATTTCCATCATTTTTTGGTCAGATAACGTTAGTGTACCGTGACCTGACCGACTGAAGCAACCGCAGGTCATAACACTGCCCCTCAGGCTTGTACTGTAGGCACTAGGCATGATGGGTAATCACTTCATCCACCTCTCATCTCACCCTGATGAGCCATCACTCTGGAACAGGGTCAATCTGGACTCCTCAAACCACATGACCATTTTCCATTGAAACACAGCCCAATTTTATGCTCTCTATCAAACTGTTGGTTGTTTAAGAAATGAGAACATAGTCACTGCATCATTTAAAGGGTTACAGAACTTGTTGCTGAAACATGTTTATCACTGCAGTAAATATCCAATAGAAGGATCTGAACTATATGATTAGTTAAATCCACGTGTGGTCGTTTTTTGCTTAGGATGTGTATATACTTGTATTTGTTAATGGTTGGAATCAGGCAATCTAAAGGTCATCTTAGTGACTATGGTTACTACAGTTTATCACTGTCTAGTCTTCTGATGAAACCCTGTATTTGAAAATGTGTTTCCAGCCCAACGATCCTGTCACCAACATCTGTCAGGCAGCAGACAAGCAGCTCTTCACCCTGGTGGAGTGGGCCAAGAGGATTCCACACTTCTCTGAGCTGGCCCTGGATGACCAGGTCATCCTGCTACGTGCAGGTCAGCCCAAATGGTTAAATGAAAATTATCTTGTTTTAAGTAGGTATGTGACATTTGGGGCAGAGAAGGGTTTTTTTTTTTTTTTTTTTTTTGTTTTTCCATATTTGCCCAATTCAAACGCACCAATGTTTTTGTTTTTTTGTTCATTGTGATGCTCTTTAAAGTCAGCCCTTTAAAACACTGTTTTCAAATCAATAAATTCAGTCTTATAAATGTATGAAACAAACACAAATGTAACAACAACAGAATAACATTGTCCTGTGCCTTCATATTTAGAGTAGCCAAAAACTGTCAGCAAGACTGATATTGGCATCTATGATCAGCCAGTGTATTGATGCGCTCTTTTTTACTGCATTCTGGTTATACTCACATCTGTCACAATAAAAAGAAAAGTGAATACGAGGTGTGGCTTTCAGCACTATACGAGAATACACTGTATTTTTCAGAGCTGTATGTGTCGCCATACTGTCCTATAGAATAACCACACAAATGCATACGTACTGTGCACAAGTCGCCTTTAGATATATGCAAGGTTGAAATGAGCATGCATATTTATTTCTCATTCTCTTCAGCTACAACAAGAAAATATAGGAAATCTGTGCACAGCCATAAAGAAACACAATTAACTGAGCTAAATGGGTTCTAAAGGTTACCATTTAGTGTGACCCCTGACCCCATGACAAGAAGTAGTGTGTTGTACATACTTCCCATATATCTGGATCGGATCTAAATACTAAGACTGAGAAATACTTATGTGTGGTCATTAGAACTTTACTAAACCAGAAAACATAATGTTGAACTTGGACTTTTGCATAGGACTGTTTATAAAATATACTTTACAAGTATTGTATTATATCTTACTTTACTTTGTATTAAATTTTTACTACAAAATAACATAAATTTTTACACCACCAACTCTCCAACAGGCTGGAACGAACTCTTGATCGCATCGTTCTCCCATCGCTCAATCTCAGTGAAGGATGGCATTTTACTGGCCACAGGCCTGCACGTCCACAGGAACAGTGCTCACAGTGCAGGGGTTGGAGCGATTTTTGACAGGTAATATGCAGACTTTACAAGTACGGCACTCAGAGACATACTACATTAGTGGTTTCCCCTGGAATCAGAAGGTTTGGAAGGTCATGCAACAGACCAGGACATGGCACTAAAAATATTAATGTCACTGGAGAGTTTAGAGTTTATGTAGAATTCTTCTCCAGTGGCTTTTTTTTAACTTCACTTTAAAATTCAAGCCCCTTTTCAGAGTAGTTGTGCTTGTACAGAATATCAGCACTTCCTAGACCAAATTATAATGACCCTGAAATATCTGTAAGGTCCATATCTGCCCTTAAAACAAAGTGAAAACAAGAACGTTTAACTTTATCAAGATGAGTTTCTTTGTCTCTGATGGCTTTACTGTGACCGTTTCTTACAATTAATCTGAACACACACATCCAGGAACAGCTGGATCAATGGCTAAGAGTTTAGGACACTATGAAGAGCTATGTCTTTATCTCTGGTTGGCTGCAGCTGCTGTGTTCTGTGTGGCTGTGATTGGCTGTGACATTTTGCTTCTTGGCCTGCTGGGTGACAGCGCATGCCCGGGTGGCTGGTGACTAATGCTTACCCACAGACACGCATGTGCCCATGCACCCCCAGGCACACTCCAAGGCAGAGCACCCTTTGTAGCACCTGGTAATGGAATAATGGCTGACTAATGGACAATACTAACAGGTGAAAATAGAAATGCAGCGGTTATATCCCATTACTGTTCAGAGTACTGTAGAGGCTATAGATGCACAGTTTGGAGTCATAACACGGTGATTAATTTGTGATGCCATCTTGGCACATATATACACCATTCTTTCAAGAAAATTAAACACTAGGGCAACGAATTTGAACAATCTGTGGCTGATACCCAGTTGAATCTAAGCTCACAACATCAGAAACTAACTGCAAGAGACATGCACACATTCATACAAAACATACATGCATTGATATACACATATTTCTGTATCTATACATACATACATAGAGCATACATTAAAGTATTTGTTTGTTTCATTGAGGCAGTGTTATCATTACACACAGATTTTACCTCATTTTGTTTGAGATATCAAACACAGGCATAATTACAGCCATGGCCTCTGCACCTTTAATCAGTCAACCATCCATTATTATCTCGCTGTTGAATCAGTTGAGTCACATTTTCAACATCATCAACGTGGATATAATTAAATTAAGACAGCCCCAGTACATAATGCACAAATACTGGTCTAAATCATAATGAGATGGCACTGCATTATCCACTAAAATCAGCAGGTTTTTATTAATTTCACTTCTTTAGTAAGAGTTTTTAATTATGTTATCATTTATCTTGAGGAAAAAACACTGCAACTCTTTAATTTTATGTAAAACCCCAACTACGTCACAACATGTCAATGCACTGTTAATTACACAGTACTTACATTGTTATTAAAGTACGATTTCAACAGCAAATCCATTCAGTTTTAGAGCAGTCTAACTGGGCTCATGGCAAATGACTGAAACCTTTTCCTCTGGTACCTTTTAATTTCCACATAGCACTGCTCTTTTCTAGCAGCAGACCTCTACTTCAGCTTGGCATCAAAATCTGGTTGAAGCAGCTGGATCATAACGGTGATGAATTCAGTGGTGGTGAATAATTCAGTATTCAGATGTAAAGTTCTTAGCAACAATTAACAACTCAACTGATCAAGACAGAAAATACAACAGCATGGCAGGAAACTCAAAAACAATTTTTGGGATATTTCATAACACAGATTGGCCAAAAAGAAACCAATATTTCACATAGAAGAAAGGGTGAGGCCTGCTTCTTTTGTCATTCTGCAAGTCGGGCTTTTGTCCACCAAGTTGTCCCCACTGTGAAGGGTCTCAACACGTTAAAAAAGTTTACCTTTATTGTAAGAATGAAGAATGACAAAAACACTAGGCTCCTTTTGTTGTGTTTTCTGTTTTTCTGCTCCGTTGATTGGTTTTAAGAACATGTGTTTTCATAGCCTCTTTCACTCAAGCTTTACTTGAGTGGAACTTCTTGATGTTACGCTTTCATAACAATCAGTTTTTGCCAGGACCACTAAATTAAAGTTGTTTTCAACTTAAGGTCCTTGTGTACTAATGGTTTTCTGCTGTTTTGCACATGGCTTATAGGGTTTATCATAACCTCCTTTCTGCTTATTTTAATACATGTGAATATATTTGTTGGTTGGATAACACAATACATTTTGGTATTGTAAGACCGATCAAGAGTGTTATAGTAATTAAGCACAGGAGCAAATATTGAGCCCAGACAAGAAAATGTGAACAACCCCCATACAATCTGTACTGCACTCTTTAACCACACAAAATCATTTAATGCACTGAGAGCTTGTTCAGGTGAAGGTCCCAAAAAATCAGAACACTGTAATAACAATGTAACTGTGTATTGACATTGTAATAACACATTGTGATTGAATACACAGGGCGCACAATGCTGAGGTTGGGGCCATATTTGACAGGTAATTACTCCACTACACAAACACTTTTCTTGAACCCCTCCTCTTCAGCCAACATCAAAACAAACAGAACCAGAACAAATGGTTTTTTGGGGGGGGGGGTTTTCGCAGCTTTGCCAAAACCAGCTGGTTTTCAACATGTCACTCATAAATACATCATCCGCTGAATCATTTGTCCTGATCACTCAGTGAACAGTGGGCGTATGGTTTAGGTGATGATGAAAAACTATACTGCATCTTATGTTTGAAATCTTTTAAGTTTGGTTTGTGACTTTTCTTGTGTGCAGAATACCCGTTTTGTTTTCCTGTTAGTGCCTCTGCTTATCAAATGTAAGCCTTAAAGGACAGTTATGGACAAATGAAATATGTGGTCCGGTTTAATGACACTAGCTGTTCAGGGATACTAATAGTTTGATGTTACTGTATACACATGTTTCTACTTGTTTCTGGTCATTTAGTTCTCAGACGAAGGAAGAAAGGAAGGAACCAAAAGTCTGTTTTATTTGGTGCCACATTAAAACTTTGATTTGGCTGTTTTTTGACTTGGGCAGCATCAACATAAATTAGTCAGTTAAAACAGGGTGTATTTTTCTGACATTGAGTTGAGAAGCACGTCATCTATTGCTAATTTCCATGATGTCACGCCTTCTTCTCCAAACAAACTCATATTTCTGTCTGAAGACAATTCATAAGAACAGAGTAACGTAGATGAAGATGTAAAAGTTTAGACTGTTCTCATCGATGCACAACACAACAGCTGCAAACTGATGTCTGTATATTATAGACCATAAGGGTATGACTCGTGTAAAATACATTTACTTAAACTGGTAGTAGGGGCTGATGGTTTGTAAGGTCAGAATCACATTTAATCCAAAACATTGCAGGATGTTCATTGTTGATTTTCTGTGGGTTTGGGAAAAACAAGTGACAGTCAAGTCCCTAAACCTTGACTGCCACAGACTCTAAACTGTTCGGAGTCATCAATCATCAGACTTCCCAACCACCGTCACCTGTTTTTGTATCAGTTCACTGGAAATAAAAGGAGGAGAAGCAATCTGTGAAACACCCAAAGTTGGAAAACACTTGAACTTTGCATCATTTGCCGGTGGTTATATGTCACGTTTTTCCTCAGAAGCAGCTTTTCAGCCACGTTCTATTGTCTGCAGTCATAATGTATGTGCACTGCACTAATAAGAAACCATATATAACAATGTGGTTATGGAATATGGTCCGTCTGTTGTTCTCCTTCTTTTCTTCAGTCTCTTCCTTTTGTTGTTTTTCTTGATCTTCTTTTCCCTCTATCTGTGACTTGCTTCTTCACCTTTACTCTTGTTTTCCTCTTTAATTTGATGTCATTCTGTCTTTAACTGGTGTCACCTCCTGCTTTTCTCCTCCCCCCTTTCCTCAATGCAGAGTTTTGACAGAGCTTGTGAGTAAGATGAGAGACATGCAAATGGACAAGACAGAGCTGGGTTGCCTTCGAGCCATTATCCTTTTCAACCCAGGTATACCTCAAGTCAGAAATGCAGATCATATACCATGGAAATGAAAGTGAAAAAATAATATTTGGATTTTGCTGTTTTTTTTAAAAGTGGCAAATGTAACATATGGTGCTGCATGAAATGTCAATGTCCTCTGTTTTCACTTGAAGATGCCAAGGGTTTGTCCAATCCCAGTGAGGTGGAGCTGCTGAGAGAGAGGGTGTATGCCTCTCTTGAGGCTTATTGCAAACAGAAATACCCTGACCAGCAGGGCAGGTATGCTGCAATACATAACTACAACATAACTACATATACACATATATACAAATGTGTGTGATACTGAGACCCTTTAGCACTTTAGCATGTTGTTTCAGCATGGTTTGTTTCACTAACTTTGACATCATAGGTGAAGAACTGTCACAGCTATGAGAAGACACCAGACAAGTGAACTAACAAATTCTTACCTTTTTTGCAAACAACTTTAAATAAACCTTCACTCCTCTGATTCTGACAGGACTACTTGTAATCACAATGTTTTGCTTAGCTTTGTCAGGTCAAGTGTCAGGAGAAAATACTGTATAGTAATATAATATAAAAAATTGATAAATATTGTTGTCAGGACAGGATTTTTGTGATGAATTGCTGTGTTTGCTTTAGTAATTCATGTTCATGCATCTCCAAGAATGCCCCTGTACAACAATTTAAAATATTTATATTTCTTTCTTGCCATATTTTCTGAAGTTTCCATTTCCTTATATTATTTCCTCCTTCGTCCAGGTTTGCAAAGCTCCTCCTCCGGCTCCCAGCACTGCGCTCCATTGGTCTAAAGTGCCTGGAGCACCTGTTCTTCTTTAAACTGATTGGTGACACGCCTATCGACACCTTCCTGATGGAGATGCTGGAGGCGCCACACCAGCTCACCTAAAGGAGCCAGGTTTGGTCCGGTCCGGATCCGATGCACACCAGGATTCCCAACACATTGCCCCGTGTTGGTTGTTGGCTCTTCTCATTGGGCCTCACTTAACTGCAGCACCTGCTGGTTTTTGGACCGGCTCTCACTCTTAAACACATGGACACGCACATACACACACATATTCTCTGTCTCACCGGCTAATTATCTGGACACATCCACAGGCTATTATGCAGGTCTTCACTTCAACAGAAAACATGAGTAATACACTGATACAAATGGCTCCAAATGAACAATATGCTCATGCACACAAATGGACACATACACGTTGTCACCCTCTTTTCCCATACTCAGTTTTTCACCGTAGGGGTTAAGACTCAAGCAATTTACCCCCTTTTTATCAAACATATACAGGAAATGTCTTAATTTTAAGTTAGCCTTGAGTTTTCACATCCTCATCTCACAGTGGGTTTTTGCTTCTGCGTAACTGGTATACTCCCCCTGTTTTCACTTGAGTTACTTGGTTACACTGCTAGCTGCACCTCTGTATATTATATCCATCACTAGCCGGTTAGTTATTCATGTATGGTTTTAGCTTATAAATCAGGTGCATAGCATTTCAATCAACTGTCCACCATGAAACAAATGTATTTGTTATTGGTCAGGAGGTGTGTCCGATACAGGACAAACAGACACCCTCCCAGCGAGTTCATCCAATCTGGTATCATTTTAATATTTTATGCTTTTTGAATATTCATGCTGAAACTTGTTTGAGTTTCTATTTTGAAGTACTGTACTCATGAAATGAGAGCTTTTTCCAAGGCATTGAAATCCAGGAAAAGGGGTCTGGGATCACTTTGTTGAACAGACTAACTGTGGCCCTCCCACCCTGATGCGCACAGCGGGCTTTGTAAGACAAGAAGAATGACTTGAATCGTTATGTTTTCTTTTTCTTTTTTTTTTTTAAGTTTTGAGTTTATCCTTTTTCTTCTTTGGCAGTTGGTTGGCATTTTGAACAGCTTGAGGCTCACAGGAAGTACAGCTTCATGCAAGAAAAAGTAGTATTTGTTTCTCTTTAACTCCTGTTCCCCTAAATCCTCCTTTTACTGGTGGTCATTATGCACTTTTGTGAGTTGTAACTGTGTAAATGTTCCTGTTTCCTAGAAATGACCATCTATTCTCAAGACACCTAAGATGACCTTGAAGGTACTATGTGTAGGGCTTTCTGATTATTGCATCATGGGATTTCACACAAGCCACTAATCAAATGGTCACTGGCAAGTACGTTAGTCTGTCCTAATCCCTTTGTTCCTTATCTTAAGTGGAAAGTAATTTCCCGAATAACTCCAAAACTCCAAATATAAGTTGTCAATCTGTACTCCGAATCTGTGTTTAAAGTCAAAGGGCACTATGGGTAAAAAAAATCCCATGTATGCAGCAACAGTGTTCTAGTGCAAGAGCCTAAATCCAGCCGAATGAGGGGCCTTGCACTCTGACGCTGCATTTTGTTCTCTGTGTAAAACAAGAAGAGACAAAAGGCTGAATTGTTTTTGCACACCATGTAAAACAATGGCCATGATGGGAAATGTAAAGACAAATTTAAATGATTTAATATCAGCAATATTTCAACATGCAATTTCACCTTGTAGCCAATTGCTAATCAGTCCTTTTGAAGGCCACCACTGATTGATTGGGTTACTGACATTGGATATTCATTGTTAAACAATGCACTAGTGTCGAGTGTTTGACTAATGCAGTGATCAAATGAGTAATGCTGCAAAATGAAAATCCTACACCTACTACCTGCAGCTTTCAAAACTTTATTCAGTGTGTACTGGTTCAATGCTTGCAATTTTTGTACAATAGATGTAAATAATACAAAAAAAAAGTCACAGGAGTCATGCAGAAACAAAAGTCTGTTCACACTGATGTGAATATGAGATTGATGTCTCTGACAACCAACGTTAAAAGCTCTATTTTGCGCTGAAAAATATATCAGACTTGTCTCCCACATAATGACATCATCATGAAATTATTATGAAATTATGACTGAGCCCAGGGCCAAACCACACCTCACTGCTACTTTTGCACCAAGAAATGCCAATGTTTCCTGTTGTTCTTATTAATTGATTGGCTGGATTTCATTGACAATGGCACTTGACATTTACTGTGATTGAAATTTGTGGGCAACTTAATCTCAGCATTACAGTGAAAAGTCAAATGAAGCTACCACAAGATCAGGACATATAAACTATGAATTAAACCGTCTACACATGCTCAGAGGCGAGCAATACTGGGGTACACAAACTTATTACTGTTTTTGTTAGTAAAGTATTTAAGGGAGTGTTGATGTTCTGAGGTATATTTAGCCTTCTTATTAGTCTCCACATTTAATAGCAATTAGAATCGTATATTTTGCAGTATCATTCTACAGGGAAGAGGTACAGCAACCCTCTACCAGGTGCTAAAAACTAATGTGGTCTTTTAGTTTAAGACTTGCACATCTACATCAATGCAAACACAGTATGCAAATAATCAGACAAATCACACAGCCATTCTCCACTCTTTCAACAGTTCTGTTTAAAATCTCGATTTCCCTCATAGTCTTTGTTATTTTTTGACCCCTATCCTTATCGTCGACTCCGACTACGGAAATTGAACACCAGCGAAGTGCTTGTACATTTTGGCTATGGCTGGTTAGTCTTTGTACTCTTCCAGATAGAGCCAGAGTCTTTTGTATTTTAGGAAAACAAAGTTAGGCTGGTTAGAAAAGTGAAAGTAGCTGTTGAATTTTGGGGGCCAGCAGCCACTTTGATCAGACTGAGCAATGAGCTTCCTGCCCTGCAGAATAGTCCAAATACTCTGAGAGGATCCTTGGCTTCCCCCATGTGATGTGGACTTGGAGGCTAACAGTTCTATGACCTGTAAGACAGGTGGTTTTTAAAATGTCAATAAGATGGTCTGACCTTGAGGTTTGATGTTGTATCTGAGTTTCTCCTCCCATGTATAGAGGCACGTCGGTCAAAGTAGCCTCCAGACGTCCGTTAATGCCCAGTATGCCTGGAAAAGTCAGCCCTTTGTGCACCATTGCTGCTTCGTTTTGTTGTTTGTTGGTATAGGAAACGTGGCTGAGACTGATAAGAAACCAACATACAGCATACTTGACATGCTGCAGGATGGTCTCAGCGCTTTATTGACGTGAACTGAGCAGAATTTCTGGGTGTACTCTCCCACTTTCTTTTCTTTTAGCTTAGAGGTCAGCTTTGAAACACTGTCAGACTGTGGAATGAAGTTGATGAGTGCAACCATAACTAAGCTTTTTTTTTTTTTTTAATTCTGGTCCCGTAGAGTGTAGGCTGACTTCAGGATGCATGGTTTTTTGAAGAACCTCATCCACTGATGCTTTCAGCTGAGCATCTTTTTCTCTGTGGGTTTTTCTGGAGCTTCCTCTGTTGAATGTTAAGCCTGCTGCTATTGCTTCATGTTTATCGCTTGGGATGGGAACAAATACACAATCACTTAAGTACAGGATGATCATGAGTTGATATTAAAAGTATTAGTCACATACACAGTTATGTGAACAAATGCCACACAATAAAAATATGCAACTCATTTGTGGTTCCTCACATTTGAAAATCTCTGCTTATGCGCTTACATAAGTTGATATCAATTGGCAATCGTATTCTTTAGACTTCCCATCCCTCCATAAATCAGCAGTGCATCAAAGTTTTGATATATCCTTTCTGTGTTTCTTTCCTTTTGCTATGAGCTTAGATGATGTTGAGGATAATACAGATAAGGCGAAGAAAACGTGATACAGTCAGTGCAGGTTGAATGCTAAGCCACTTTAAATTTGCTTATCGAGCAAACTGTTTGAAGCAGCAGATTCTGGTTGGGTATTTAAGGTTTTTCTACCAATTTTAAGGTATGTGTGGACACATGTGTATATGCATATGTGAATGCAGTCTGTCTGCAACTGCACCTTTTGAGCGAAGCTTTGGCTGCAATGTGCTGAGAACTGTTAACTGATTTTGTATCACAGAATAATGAAAGGACGCACAGAAGAGCCAGGATGGAGAGGGAACTCTACCTGGCTTCTTGACATTATGCTTTATCAGTGAAACCTTCCCCATCATTACTGCTTTACTATGATTTAAACTAATGCTTAACTCACTCAACCATGTGGGCTGAAAAGTACTGGGCTTTCGTTGGAATGGATGTGTAGAATAAGCCTATGATTCTTGGACTGTTTGAAACAGATGAGGAGCTTTATGGTAGGACAAGAGTTGAGGGGCTGTGTGGGAGGGGTCTGTGGCCACCAGAGACCGCCGTTTGCTCCACATTGCCTAGAAATGTTTGTCGTTGCAACCGTGTGCACTCAAGGCAGACACATGCTGTGACCTTTTGACTGTGTAGCAGTATTGTTGTCGCCATCTTTGTTACATTTTGAAATTGCTTTTTGAAAGTAAAGACATTAATTGTGTATTTTTTTAATGGATCGCAGCCTGTGATGGAAGAATTGATCATCATGTATAGTTTAGATTTCAGGGTGGCATCTTTACATGTTGACACAGGCCCCCTGGAACTAAGGCCGATCCGGTTATGATCATCGAGGTGCAGTGTGTGATATGCAGCCTCGAAAACCACCATCCTCACTGGTTTATTTATCACTGCCAAGCTGTTTGTGGAAGTGGCCTTTTTAAATGCAGGGCCACTCTGACCCCACTGCTTGTTTGCCATGTATGTTGTGATTATTGTGCTGCACACTAAAGAGTGTGCACTAATCTTGGCCTGTGTAGTGCATGCTAGAGTGGGGCCCTAATAGGAATGGAATGACAGCTTGTGTGGAGAGGGGAGGACTGGTCATTGGAGAGAGAAGACGACCGGTGTGTTTCCTCCTCTGGGTGCTCAAGTTGTGAATCGGTGCTTTTTTATAGGGTCCCCTGACCTGAAAATATCTGCTAATCTTTCCAATACAAGGAAGTGCAAAAACAAGTGAAAAGCAGATCAGGAGCAAGTCGACCAAGCTAGACTAGACAGCTGTGGACCTGCTCATGTTGAGCTGCATCTGTTTTTATGGCTTCTGCGTCCATGCCTGGTCTGTGTTGGTGTTGGGGTTGGATGTAGCGGTTCGCTACCAGTAAATTAAACTAACCCTTCTGAGATGGTTTGAGATATTGAGTGGAATAACTGGTTCCAGCAATTAAGACGCTGTGCAGAGGTTGCTAGAATCCATAGGTCTAGTTTGCAGTTGACACTTGAGAGCAGTATCTGGTTACAGTGAATGAAGGCGATGTGAAGGGTCAAACTACATATGATTGCTCTCTTTAAGGATGAGGTTGTTGCTGATGTTTGAGGTTATGGTAGGGTAAGGAGAAGCGACGGGCAGGGACTTGCAGAATTTGGATTAGGTGTTAAATTTATTGATCAAGAAGAGAAACAGAAAACCCTATTTTCCAGTAGATCAAGAATCTTCCTTAAGTGTTTACTTTTCAGCTAAATAAAATTCACACACTTAATCTTTGTCTTGTTTCCTGTCTCTCTCTTCTCTGAGTATGCTATTTATCTTTTGTTTATTACAAAGTATTAAACAAATACAAGAACTGTAAAATCAGAATGGAATCTGTCACTCTTATTTTTAATTTTTCTCTTGTGTCTGTTCTTTGTCCTGTTTGTATCTTACTCCATCATACATGTGGAGCTGATTGACTATTGTGTGCTTTGGGGATTGAAAGAAGAAAAAAAAATATGAATAATTTTTCAGTCATTAATTCTGAATCTTGTTTCTGTTTGTTGTATCATGTCTGAGTAAAGGTTTTAATACTGTACCATCACTGTTTTTACTCATTATTTATAAAAAACTCACCTGTCAGTGTATTTTATTATCAAAGCTTGACAAAAACATCAGATATTTCAAGGTGTAATTTGACATTACCTATAATCCCTGCTGCCTGCTTTAACACATTCTGTGTAGGTTGAAAATTACCGGTCTGTACTCGTTTCCTTTAGGCTCCACATTAAACACCCACTCACTGACTGAAATGGAACGTCCCAACTTGACTTCTACCGTGTCCTGATGGTTCGCTCCTCAGTCCAGCAGGACCCCAGGGCCCCGGGTGACCACTGGCGCCGCACTCCCACCTTTCAACCTCTAGAGGGAGCACTGACCTTTTGTCCTCCATGTCCAACCTCCAGCAACTGGTACCTCCTGTCCACTCCACCTCCCTCCTCCAGCATCAGTTAGAGCTGCTGAGTGTGGGGAGGTGGAGTTCATTATCGTTTCCACACCAACGTAACACACCTTAGCCAATAAGGAGACAGATTAACTGAGACCAGAACAGGGTTACGGCTCTTTTCCCTCCCATACAGATTGGAGTTTTTTTGAAAAAGTTGAATGTGGGTATGATTTTCTATCTGTGGCTGTTCAGTTAAAGATGTTCTCTCTCTCTCTCTCTCTCTCTCTCTCTCTCTCTCTCTCTCTCTCCCTCCTTCTGCCCTTCCCTCCTCCTTCCTCTTTCACTCTGTCTCCTCCCTCACGTCTTGACAGTTTGTTCATTTCCATTCTTTCTGAAAAAGCAGTTCTGCTACATGGCAGCTACACAGTTAGCTCACTAAATATGACCTCAACATATTGCATATTTATAAAATCCATTTGTATTTTAATAGTTTAAGATATAATTCACTATTTAAAATGCCATTCCACCAGTATTGGAGGACTTGTAGATAATTATCCAGATTTTTTTTTTTTTTTGTAAAAGAACCCTCACTCTGTCCTAAATGATCTATAAGTTGGTCACACTTATTTAAAGCCAGAGGATAATTGTCTATAAAACTATTAGGTTATCCTGACTCAAAAGACTTAAGACATGAGCTAAAGGTTGAGCATCTCCTGCCTTGTCGCTGCCGTTTGTGCCAAGTGTGCCACTGTGGAAGGTGCTGCTGCAGTACCAGTGACTGCCAGCAGAAGGAGCAGACACAAAGAACTCTCTGTTTCAGGACTGTGAAGACCATTAAAGCCATGTCAGCAGCATCATATTTAGAGAAGACCCTGTAACCTCTCAGCTTGGAGTGTTCACCCATTTGGACATGACAAACATGCAGATGTCCTGGGTTAGATGCTGATTTTCAGATGCGTACTGAAAGTAAAGTGATAAGTTTGTTGTTGGGGCATTTAGTAGATGCAATATTCATTAAGAAATTAGTCAATTAAATCACACTGTATTTCCTATCATTCTTTTACATGTGATCAGGAGGACTGTCTATGAAGGTCTTTCTAGTTCTTTTCTTACTTCTCAACGCATATTTTATCCTTTTCAGTGTTTTTTCCTGCACTGTGGCAGAAACAAACAATTCATTCTGATTTTCAATAGTTACATTTTGTGTAACTGACTGACAGTTTGTCCTGGAGATGATGTGAAATTGATTCATCACTAGTCAAAAGCTTATTTTTTTCTTCCTAACTTTACAGCCACTTCTTCGCACACTCCTCTCTCATCCAAACTCATTCCATCACTTCTGGCAACCTTTCGATCTTCACCATGTCTTTCCTTAGCTCCTCTCTCCTCAGTCCCCTTCTGGCTCTAACTCCACCCCCCACCCCACACACACACACTAACTCCCCCCTCCCCTTCAGTGTGTGAGGGTGAGTGCTGCAGAAAGACACCTTTATACCTGGGGTCAAATTCCTCCTAATTTCTCCTTCACAAACGTCAATTTTCACCAGGTGAATGTTATTGCTGTGCGCTGAATAAACGCAGCGTGTTTGAAGTCACTTGCCAGTTGCGATTTGGTGGATCCTGTGTGGCAGAAATACCCCACACATTGCATGCATGCACACACACATGAAGAAGACAGAGCTTTATTGAGTTGCGTGCTCCGGACAGGGCAAATACCAAACAGCAGGGCAAGGTGTCAGGTGTGTTTACAGGTCACTGTTCTCTCAGGAAGAATCAGTGCAGCATAAATACTATGATTTCCCTTTAACCCTTAGGGTGGCATAATATATGTTGCTATTAATTTTGCTGTTTCAACTCAACCAACTTGTAGCTCATTGTCTATACTTGCTTACATTGATACATTTTTCAGTTAAAGTTCTATGTAGTATTCCATACTCTCACCAGCAGGGGGTAGACTTGTACCAGTACCCACTTAAGACTACCAAAACCACCAACAAATTAATGCTATGTATCCACAGACTATATCACTCGCTAAATACAGATTGAAGCTCATTGTTTCCCCACATCTGTATTATGGTATCATCACGTGTTCTTGTTCAAACTAAAACTCATAGATTCTTATTTTGACAGTCGCTCAAAATAACACTGTCTTGTAATCTCCACATGCTGCATCAGCTGATAGTTTACATTATAGCTCTGTTAGCTCTGTTTTTAGACTGAAAACAGCCACAGTAAAACCACTGATCACCTCTGTTTTCTGTTCGGTTTGTGTTGTCAGTAGCTGAACTAAAGATCTGTTTGGAATCCAACAAACAAGGTCAGAACTGTCACAGTTTAGTCTGAACCGTGAATCAACAAATGGTAACTTAGCGTCCCATAATAACTTTATACCTTCATAAGCCTCAGAATCAAACTCACCCGTATAGAAGAAACGCTGCCACTTCAGCATCAAACTCCATTCTTTTCATTTACAGCTGAGTCCAGTGGAGAAAACAACACTGATTCTAGCCTTTATCACTTTGTCACTTTCATTGACTAAAGGTTGTTTTTCATCCCATCTGGTGACTGTCTGACCCCTGTGGTGTTAGTTTTCCTCACCTTATGGGAGACCAGCAGAGGGACTCTCTACTCCCTGTAGTGGTCACATAAATCCCCCAGCCTGTTGGTATAAATAAATTTAGTTCATATCTCTACAATCCAATACATTGGCATCTTTGGCAGAACTTCAGAGCTCTTTATTCTCAGAACTAATTATAATTTCAGGTCTTTAGTTAATATTTGAAAATAGAAATGATTACATATAGATGACACATCTGCATTGTTTGACCACCAGAAAAAAGATGTATTCAGATCACATACAAAACTGCTACAACGCCAACCATCTGGCTGCAAAAAAGAGCTCAGATGTCACTTTCCTTCATTCTGTTATTATAGGTCTTTCAGAAAATCAAGTAAAGATAGAAATGTGTCCTCTAAACCCTAAACTTAGAGAATACCTTAATATTTAATATACTTTATCCTTTAACTGACAAAAAAAAAAACATCAGCTGTTGACCGTTTTGAAGACAACATTCCAATATTTACTTGCACGTTGATCGTAAACAGTGAAAACACCAATGAGTGGAGACATTTAACCCAATTTTTGTGCAATATATGTCATCACCGTTCATTTAGCTTGTTTTTAGCAATGAAAAAAATTCCCACTGCATTTTACAGCAGGCCGTTTCTGCAAGGTGCAGACTGGTCGGGACCCAATGAACCTTTGGAATGACTAGTGACAACATTTAGTGAGGCCAAATTACTGGTCAGCCACTGTCCCCATGTTCTTTCAGCTATAATGACATGGTCGCTTTTGGGTATACACAGACCAAATCTGAGCCAGGGTACACTTAGGCTGTGAGCGTCTCCTGAGCAGAGCTAAATCTGGGTGAAACTGAAGAATGGGTCCCACACAAAGTATATAATTCTACATCTGACGGCGGTTGGTCTTGGTTTCTAATCAAAGGAACATGGCAGATAAAAATATGCCAGACTGAGAGAAGATGTTTTAGATGTCAGTGGTACCATTTACAACTGGGGATGTAATCAGCTGTGTATTCCACAACTTAATATGAAGCTGGAAAACATATGTAGAAAAAATCAGAATTACAGACTTAAGTCCTGAACCCAAGTCAAACACTGTTACCTACAGCACCATCCGCTCCAGATTAACAGGTCATCTGTGCCCTTTTCTGACGGTAAAAACAGGGAAAAGTGCCGGAATATTGAGTGAAATCAAGGTCAAAAACATGTTAATTGCATCTTTGTTGTGAAGTATGTTTAGTAAAAGGATTAGAAAGTGCCACCACCCAAATTTTACTGTCATGACAACAGAGACTGGGCAGTGTCTGAGGATTAATGAGCTTGTGTCAGCGTGCCAGGCGAAAACGTGAGAAGAAATGTGTCTGTGGGTGGAAATGAGCAGAGGAAAAGGCGAGTATAGACAGGAAAACAGAAAAAGGAAGAAGGAGGGCAGTATTTTCATTGTGGAACATCAGTTATTTATCGCGTTGCCTCGTCGTGTGCATGTTTTGTCCGTGCGGCCGCGGCCCGGATGTGTCCGAGCAGATGAAAAGCCCTTTGATGGCTCTTCTGAGGACGGACAGACGGACTGGAATGAGCTTAGATTGTTTGTATTACTAGTTTTCCCTGACCTCATTAACTGTGTCTGTGGACAAATACCAAAGCTCTGCATGTTCAGCCCGTTTGTTTTGGACATTAATAATTTTGTTTGTCTTTTTTTGATCTTCTGTGCCTCCGTCCTCTGCCTTGTGTTGTTTCTTCTCATCCTGCTTCCTCATTTCACCCTCATTTCTTTTCAATCACCTTCTCTTCATGGGCCTTTGATGCATGATAGTATAGAATCATTTGTACCCTTTGGCCACAGGTGTCTTGTCGTACCCTGCAGCATCTGTTTGTATCTGTCCATCAGTGTTAACATAAATACTCCTCACCAAATCATTGATATTTAGGTGTAATTCAGGAAACTCTTCGACTAGGCCTTTGGGCGTTTCCTTTTCAAGGTCAAATCAGAGTCGGCATGTCAAATTCAGCCTTTGGCACTAACGAAAAATGAAATTTCTCCTCACTAAATTGTCGGATCTCCTTTGTATTTGGTATTTAGGTGCAACTTTGGAAGCTCTTGGATGAATTTTGTGGGTATCGACTTTGACCTTAATTTTGAGACTCTTGAGACTGTGGAGAGAGGGCAGGTGGAGAATAGCCATCCAAGTGTGAGCCCTGAATGAATCAATAGAATTAACTTTTATTCTTCCCATTTGGCTGTCTTGGTTCATATCCCCTGTCTTGCCTCTGCTTCCCCTCAGCCCTCTGCTGACCACCTCCCAGGTTTCATCTCCATTTCTACACTTCTCTTGACGCTGCACATCATCTCCATCCCCTCGCTCACGTCTCTCTCCGTCCTCTCTCCCTCGCCATGTTTCTCATTTCCCAGGTTTCTCTCTGCTCCACTACTGTACCCGGAGAGAGGGCCCAGGTCTCTGCAGCTTCCTGTCTCACAAAAGACCCCTCTGTTTCCACCCCGTGTTTCCTCCGCTGCCACCCTACCCCCTTCCTCAACACCCCTGTGGTACATTCCCTCCCTCTCCCTTGGTGCATTCCTTATTGACCTCGGCCGGCTGAGGAGTCCCTCTGTCAGAGAGCCTCCTCAACTCTGGAGGCAGATGTTTCTTTCCACAACAACTTTGTGCCTGTAAAATAAGTAATATATTTATCTCAGATTCATCCGTATAGTCACTGAATGTTCGGCTCCGTTAGGCACCTCACCTGCCATAGAGGAGAACCATGGAACTGGATAAGAGTATAATATGTAGGAAACAACACCAGCAGAGAATGTTCAGTAACATATAAACTATTGAAGTGGTCCCGTTACTGTAATATCCAATATACTGGTGCACTTTTACAGCTCTTACTTTCACTTTGCTCTGAGTTTATACCAAACACGGTTTACTGCTCTCCTCCTCATGATGCTGCTTATTATTGATTGATTGGTTTATTTCAAGCTTGTGCACTCTATGTACAACAAGACAGAGACAATATAACATCCACACATTATACACATCATTACATGTACACACATACACATAATTATATACAACAATTCATCATCAATATTCACCCCCAGCAGCCTGAAAAGGAGTGATTATACACTATTGCCCATAAAGTTGGAATCAAATGTTTTTACGTATTCCTTTCTTTGAAATGATTGTGACAATGTGATTTACTGTTTATAGATAAAGTGTAACTAAGGCTCAGTATGTAATCTTTGCATCTGGTCAAAGGTGATAACTAATGATAACTAATAGGAATAAAAACAGGAATTTGTCCGAAACTAAAACGATTCCACCAGTGTACTTACATAGTAAAGTAATTACATGCTTCTCTCTTTTCAGAAGGTAAAGCTGATGTCTTGTAGTTTCCGTTTGTCATTTCCTAAAGGTGAATTACATGAAATATTTCCAGGTTTCCCACCTCTATATGCATTATCTGAACAGACAAATTTAGTCCTAAGGTCACCTCAGCCAGGAAGAGCCCGGTTCAGCAGCTGGTGTGAAAACGGTCCCGAAGCCTCTCGCCACTCCTCTGGCACCTCCAGGGTTCTTTGTAATGGTCAGCTGGACCAGGTATAGCAAGGTGTCACCCCAGCGTCAGAATGACCCTCCTGACCTTCACCTCAACCTCAGGGTGTCAACGGACTGGTCTGGGCTCCAGCCGGGTGTCGCTGCCCTCTGTCCTCTCACTGTTCAACCAACCTGAGCGTTTCAGTGCTTCACATACCTGCTGCTTCTCTTCTTTCATCCATTGCAGTGATGAAATCCCACAAGACTGCTTTGTTTTCAGTTAAAACTACACTATATGGACAAAAGTATGTGGACATGTTAAATTCAGGTGTGTCTTTTCTAACGGGTCTGGGATGCAAAACAATAGTGACAAATGTCATAATGTATATTTTTATATTGGGATGAATATCATTGTATTGGTTAGTTTTGTTTTAAATTGTTATCTTTGCTTCCAAAATGTCTCAGAGATGGTTTTGACTTAATTTCTCTCAACATTAATTTTGTTTTTTTTATTTTTAATCCATGACAATGGTTTTAAATGTTCTGCCTCTAAATTTCTAAAACATGTTTCGTGCTCTGACTGTAAATAATAATTTTATACCACAATCAACCATCTACTTTCTTCACATCTCACTGTAAACTTTAAGCAAATATTGATGTTTTATCTCAGATTGGCATAAACAGGACATCTTACATCTGTAGCCATGATGTGGTCCAATACTTTTATCCATATAGTTTAGAAACATCAATATAATAGCAATGGTACTTATCACGATATAAAACTATATTCTGACATTTGTCACTATTGTTTTCTGTCCCAGACCCCTGTTGGAAAAGAAACACCTGAATTCAATGTGTCCACATACTTTTGTCCATATAGTGTATATCTTGTTAAAACACTCTCCAGCCAAGATTGACACAAGGTTGATTTTTCTTTTAAAACAAGAAAAATAAAGCATATTTATCTGTGATTGTAGCTTATGATGGAAATGCAACTTTAACATTACTCAGGATCTTTGCTGTCTTCTTCATTCTGTTTCTTCTGTCAGTTTTAATGTCTGAACTGTGTCTGATGGTGTTTTCTTCAATGCTCTGATCTTCCCCCACAGTCCACAGATGTGCAGGTGAGGACGATTGAAGAGCCAAGCTGTTTGTTAGGATTGGCCATGTAATGGAAAAGTGCTTGGTCCAGGATGTCCCTGTTCCTCTAGTCCAGTACGTCCTGGTATTTGCCACCACATGTGCCAAATGTGTTACTGGAAAGTGAAGTAAGTAGGAAGAGACAACAGTGTAAAAAATAAAATAACACCTTCTACTAAGGTAATTATATTAGCCATTAACTAGTAGCTCATTGGAATACATTCAATGATGATTATAAAGGATTTACTACTGTCTAAGGATTATATGACTATTATAATAAACTAATATTTCCTGCATAATGTTAGTAAGGAAGATGTTGGTCATGACAAATGTGTTTTGCAGAGTACGGCCTTGTATAAACCATGTTAGAGTTTTAATTCATGTGACTTTTTATTATCGGTGACCAGTAACTAGGAGG
This sequence comes from Apogon talboti, assembly GCA_037367365.1. Taxonomy (NCBI): domain Eukaryota; kingdom Metazoa; phylum Chordata; class Actinopteri; order Kurtiformes; family Apogonidae; genus Apogon; species Apogon talboti. Next base: position 26,921,531 of record JAPQRQ010000003.1, on the reverse strand, counting down.
TTATTGAGTAAAAACTGTTGATGCCAGAGGTGGCGACTTGAGTCACATGACTTAAGTCACAATTCTTCAGACCTGAGACTGAACTAACACTGACTTGACTTAGACTTAGTGTTGACCTGAGTTGACTTGATTTCGACTAATGGCAGGCGACTTAATGTGTCATCCAACTCAGAAACATATTGAAGTTTGATTTGTGAAACATGATTGGGTGATTTCTAATATAATGTGCCAATTATTGTAAAGCAGCAAAATGAAACAGGAAACACAGAAGGAATGAGGAAAGCAGTAGAATTAGTACATACCAATGTAATCATCATCAAATATTAAAAACACTTGGAATATGTTTCATGTACATATGTCATGATAAAGACAGCAATAGTTAAAGAAACAGGGACTAAAAAGTACAATATTTGCTTTTAATATTTAGTGGAGCCAGAATATATAGTTGCATAAAATATAGAAATATCAAAAACCTCCAAGTCAACTACTGCAGTATCAATACTTTATTACATTCCACCACTGTTAGTAATGAATATGTCCTTTATTAAACCAGGTGAATTCCTCACTCAGAATAAAAATGTTATTTATTGAGTGACCTGGCCTTCAATAGAACAACAGATTTAGACTGATCTACTTTCATACATCACAAATAAATAGTGTCTATATATACAATAAAAGAAAATTCAGTATTGATAAAGGACAAGTTCAGTGAAAATAAATGGTAATAAATCTCTCAAAAACATGATATGTAGAGGAAAATTCATTTGGAAGCCACCACAAAAATAGCTCCAGGTCATTAAGGGTTAATTAGGGCTAATAAAGAGTTAAAATGCTACTATTCACTGCAACTAGTTAATGGTGAACGTGTACTTTAATAAAAAGAGTTCCCATGTAATTGTATGTGTCTGTGGTACATTTGGACAGTATGACCAGGGGCAGGACCTCATAAACTGCAGAGATTGTTTTCTTTTCCACCTTAAACTAAGGTAACCTTGCAGTGTTTCTGAGGGAAACTCTGCTCTAAACTTTACTGAGGTGGACTGTTTGCTGCTGTGACTTCACTTGTGGAAAAACCTGCGACTCTTTGGACACAAATATGTTGCAGTGTCAAAGTCACCGAGGTCCCAGCTGGTGTTTTAGTCAGTAGGTCAGTTAGAGATGCATCCACCCAACCTTCATCCATCCATCTGTTCTGCTAGCGCTCCACTGCTCCACCTCATTTCTTTTTTTTTTTTTTTAATCTCCATGTGTAAATACCGTTTGATCCCTCCTCCCTTCTCCCTTCCCTTACCTCCGTCCACTCTCCCCGTCTTTATCAATGGCCCTCATTCATTCCCCCCTCACCCTCTGCATGCCTGTGTGCCCCCCACCACCAGCTCTCTGCCCACCCCTTCCCTCTCTCTATTCATTCCTGTGATTTTTTTTTTTCCCCTGCCTGTACCTTTCCACGGTCTCCTCCCAGGCAGCGTTTTCCTCAGACCTTTATATGAGCCCTATCTCTCTCCTCCATCTTTGGCTTTGTTTCATTTCAGGGATATTAAGTATTTAGATGCAGATATAGATGTGGTTATTTCAGGCTTAGGCAATATTCCCTGGCATTTATGAGAAAAAATAAATTGCCTTTACTTTGTGGCACGCTTCTTAAAATTCCAGGTAATTCTGTGTAGTTTAGATACAGATCTACAGGTTAGAGCCTGTCTGTAATGCACTGGGGCTTGTAATGCAGAAGTGGATATACAGTATCTGAAAAGTGCTCATCGTATTTACACTGAAATTATTTTTTCCAAGGTTTAGTGGGGCAGAGTTTCCTCCTCCTTCTGGTTATATCCTTGGTTCTTCTAATAGCCTTTTATTACTGTGGCCATTATGTGCCATCTGGGCAAATTACCTTCTAGCTGTGAGTAATTGTGCTAAATTGAGCAAATCATGGAGTTCACCTATTGCTATATTTAACGTCAAAGGGTAAGGAAGAAAAGGAACTGGTCAGCAGTGAAACCCACTAATGAAACATACATTAGAGCAAAGATAAGAGGGAAGGGAACACACACCTTGTATGTTTTGCTTCCTTCATTTGATCAAATATCACTGAAGGCCAAATATATAGTGTGCTAATGTATAAACTCTCTCTCTCACACACTGTTTTACATCAGTTGGCACGCAAACTTCAGAGCTCATGAACACTCACCCCACACAGAAAAACACACCCACTTCTATGCACCCTTGCTGTACCTCCCCCCTCCCTCCCTCTGGCCCTTCGTCACCCCTCGTCCTCCCTCCTCTCCTGCCTATTTTGGGGCATGTGGTTAGCTGGGTGTGTTTGGTAGCCAGATTGAAAATCACTGACCCATTCTCTGTCTAAATCCCCTTTTCTACCTGCATCTGCACACCTCTCGAACCCTGACCGGGCCGAGCACAGTGTGTATTCATCACACACTCGTGCACACACACTCTTTGACCTCACTGTTAGTGTTGAGGGCATCTGTCCACTCCTTTCTCTCCGTTTCCTCCCAGGCAAACCCCTGCTCTGATCTATTTCAGTGTGTTGTGGCTAGCAGGGTGTGTGTGCGTTTGCGGCCCTGCCCAGTAAAATACAGACTTTTCAAGGAAGTCAGCAATATAATATGGCCGCTTTATTGTAATTACAAGGTTCTCCTTTTGGAAACAGCGCACAGGGAGAGCTGCCCACAGGCACTTGCTCAGTCTGTCTCTAAGAGCCAATACTGTCTTTCACTGTCCTTCTGCAAACACTGTTGTCTCTGTTTCATCTTGTGCTTGTATTGACCTAGATGTTGCAGCAGTAGGTGGTTGTATCAGCTGGATGATGGTCACCCTCAGTGTAGATTCCTGTGCCATATGACAAGATGGCTTATGAGAAATCAGAGTGGTGGGTGGCCACGTCTGATGAGCCAGGGAAACCTTGTGGTCTGTGAGTCCTCACATTACTACCCAGCGGATCATAAGGGTTATTAATTGAAATGTGCTCGACATATGAGCGTGAAAAATGTAATTGTAGGGTTGGACCGTGCCGACAGATTTTCTTTTATACTACATAAGTGGAAGCACTTGCTTTTGATGTTGGGATATTTGATTCTGTCCGTTCGTTTAGCAGCCTCACCTCTCGGTAAAGTGGCCCTGGGATGAGCCACATGTCTGCTTAAAGGATGATGAAGTCATGCTACTGGTGGAGCATAGATGCATTTCTTACTCTGTGGAATCTGTGGCACCTCCATAATGTCAATGCTCAGCAGATTGTGTGGATTACACTCCTGCTAAGGCAGGGTTACTGAATGTTGTATATTTGTAGAAGGGTGTGGACAGCCACACACTGACACACTGGATACCAAAACTCTACTAGATAAGGCTTTAAAACCAGATTCTTTCATGGTCTAACACAATATTAAGTCAGCCTGTTTTATAGAATGTGACAAACAGAAATCTAAATGAATTTATATGTACACTGTTATTGTCATTGCATATAGATTTATATTGCATAAGATAAGATAAACTGTACAGAAATAGTAATAATAATGATAAATTAAGTAACGAGTGTGCAGTAGATGTTTATACAGATATACAGATACTGTATACAATATGTAATATATTCAGTTGTCATTTCTGTTTTCTATCACATTATGTTGTTTAGTTTAATCACCTGCAATTAAGATTTTACAAATGCACCAGACATTAAATTAATCCAATAAATGCAGGTACAATGGCTTAGATTTTAGATGACCTAATGGCTGCAGGCAGTGCTCTTACATTGTAGTTCACACTTCACTACTTGACAAATTTACACAACATAACTCAGTGGTTGTGCCTAAAATGTCCAGCAGACATAGTAATCAGCCACACCTCCATGTTCTGACAACACTGGTAGTTTCTCAAAGAAGACAAAGCTGTAAATGTGAGGCTGTTGTGCAATAAGCTCTCCAGTATGCCCTGGTTGTAACAGCTGGTTTGACATATATTTTAACTCTGATGCTGTTTTGCTTTTATGTGTTTCTTAAAGTTTGGTCTTCAAACTCCATAGTTAAAATGATGCACAAATGCCAAACAAAATGGAATTAAGTCATGTGATCAGACCGACAGGTGGTTTTGGCAGGTGCCTCCTAAAATCACCTGTTATTAAGTGTGTGTTAATGTTGCAATGAGCAGTGATTGAACCTGATCCTGCATTTGACCGGTCCACTGCATTATTTTTGTTGTGCAAATCTTAAGGGATTGTTTTGTGATCGATCTGGAACTCAGTGGCAGTGAAAAAATGAGACACATTCTAGATGTACAGTACTGTCCCAGGCCATCATTAGGTTTGTTGGTTTAGAATAGTTCTACTGACCACGCATATGCATTTGTCAGTCTCTGTATTTGTGGACATGTATGAAGTATGTCGAGCAGGAAAAACCAAACTTCAGGGAAAAAACAGCTTCTATAAACCCAAGTGGTCGTATTTAGTGTGACCTCCCTTTGCATTTAACATGTCTGTAACCCTTTTGTTCAGACAATATGAGATTTATGTCATTAATTTTCTGATGTTTTACATCAGGTTTCATTCAAAGAAAAGAGAATGAGAAATAAATATGTATGATCATTTCAAACCTGTAAAAACAACAAAGCTAAAGGTAACTAAGATTTTACAACAGTACTGTATATTTAGTGTTTCAGTGACTGACCCAATGACCCCTGGACACTAAAACGAATAATTCCCCAAGACATAATCCAAAGGTTAACGAATCCACGTTAACAGAAATGTTCAGATATAACACACCAGATGGCCCCACTTTGTGAAAACCAGAAGCAGTGATTTCAACTCCTCCGTATTGAATTTCTTCTGCAACAAACAAACAAACAACAGACAGGACACATGTCTACAAGCCGCCAGTTTCTGTCATGTCCACGATGAAACTCCGGGCACAGCAACGTGGTGATTACAACGCCTAAATATGAATCCTTGAGTTTTACTGAATAGAAATTGTACATAGACACATGCAAATTTCGAGCACAAACACATACCACAGATGTCTCTTGGGGTGTCTCTTTTTACGGCCTGTGGCATCTACTTTCAGAGCCTGAGGAGGCCAGAACCAAACAGCCTGTCCACAAAAAACACTCGGCCTACTGTGTCCAGGAAGCCAAAATAAAAACCCAGAGCTGCCACACTGAGGGAGCGTTTCCTGGACGTTCTCATTTCAGAAGAACGTCCGTGCAGTCAAAATAACAACTCGGTAAAGCTACAGAAAAGAACAAATAATCATTTAATTTTTCTCCCTGATTTCTGGCTATTTTTATTTTTCTTCTGTCATTTTGACCTCATAACCCGTAAAAAAAACAAAAAAAACATATTTTTTCTACATCTTAGAACATGAAACCCCACATGCTGTGTTGTACAGTAACACATGGATATATGAACTGCACAAGCCAAATGATTCCTGATGGATAATTGCTATAGTTGAAGGACTTGGGAATGATCACATAAGAGCCGCTCCTTCTCATTCTGCATACATCAAAGCTGTCTTATGAGAGGGCAGTGCAGCGTTCCTTCTTTTGGCAGTCTTATATGTAAACTTATGGCCAGTGCACCGCCGCTGAACAGAAGCTAAAACATGCCTATCGCATTTTGAGCATGTCCCATTTCTCTGTATGTGAAAATATAGCATTCAGTAGACATTTATTATGAAAAAGACGGAGAGGCTCATAGATGTGGAAAATTACAATGTATCCAAAAAAAAAAGTACTTATTCTGCATCTTATGGTATATGCTGGAGTCTGACCACTGTAAAGCATTTAAACTGTCACTCAATGATATAGTGTCCTGAAAGGTTTAAATTTGTCCATTTTCCTTCCAACTAATTTAAAGCCTTCAGTCTTTGACACAGTTTTTTTTTTCTTTCTTTTCATAAAACTACACGAATCTTTGAAAGTCAGACTAATGATGCTTGTCAGGGTCAGTAGCTCTTCTAATCACACTAAACTAATGTTATAGGGATTCTTAGATGAGGTTTGGCCGTTAAATAGTGACTTAATGGACCACAAACCTGGTTCAGTGAGTTTAATTCATATAATGTAACAGGTTTTACCTCGTAATATTTTTGACATGTATTCTTCTAAATGTCTGGATACTTCCAGTCTTATTAATACACACCGCTGTACAGAGTCATATTAATGCTTATTTTACCTAATTATAGGGCTGGGAAACATTGGATTAATTAATTAATTGAGGAAAAATGCCTGAATCACAAAATAATGATTATTTATTTTCACTGGAAATGGCTCTTGTAAATATTTTGTGATTTGTGAATATTCTCCTCAGGTTATTTTTGGCATTTAGTATAATAGAAGTTTTAATGAAGACAGAGTATACAGTGATTCATGTTTTGTCTAATTTTCATTCAGCCGGAAAATGTTTAAAATTGTAAATCATCCATGAAATTGAAAAAACTCTAGGTGTGGGGTTTGTTTTTTTACATATCACCCAGCTCGACCACTATCATCATAGATAATTTTCACTCTGCTAGGGATGCACCAATCTGATGCTGACACTGGATATGGGTCTGATTCGGACTCAGATAGATTTAATACAACAGCTCACAACAGTTAAACCAAAGCAGATATTTGCAGCATTGCTGGATTGTCACTGAATTAAAGAAGGATAAACCAGTTAAACAACCCAGAGAGTTTAATTCTGTATTGTGGGTAGTGGATGATGCTGGACTTGATCAGCTCTGACAGTGTTAATAAATTGTGGCGTTAGAGTTGAACTAACAATACATTTGGTAAATTTACACAAATGCACTTATGATACTTAAACATAATGAAGAGCATCACATGGTATATTTATTGTGTTTTTATACTAATCTTAGGAAAGCAATGCCAAAGTCAAGCCTGATGTTGACTTCAGAGAATGTTCCCAGTCCTTCTTCCACATCTTATTAAACACTAGTTTTCAGATCAGTATTCAGTATTGGCTGATCCTCAACACCCACATGCCAATATAAGGACTAATCAAGCCAAGTCAGTCTCATTGTTTTATAGCCCAATATCAGAAATATGCCTCAACACTCGCTATGATCAGTAGACCCGACATCGGCCTCTGTCCTTGGACTAAAGGTCATCATGGATTCCTATTTAAAGGTGTGGGTTAAAGCCAGTGGTTGGTCAGTGACTACCCCCATCTGACATTTACTCGCCCCCTCCCACTGCAGCTCCAACAGTGGCATCACAATGACACATATGTTTCAGTTCTGAATGTGTACATGTAGCATGCTCATGTTTAGTCTGCTGCCATAGACTACGTCTTATCTACACCGTTGAAGGGCTTCTGTTTGGATTTTTCCCCCTAGCAGGTCAGACTTCTGGTGAATTCAGAGTGACCAAAGGAGCTAAATAGGTGTTAGAGAAACAGCTATACCAGTTCTGTACTTTGTAGTTTTCCCTGTTTCTACAAATAGAGAAGATAATAAGAAGAGTCATCATGGAAATACCACAAACGGCACGCATCCCCCTCTTTCCCCCTCAGAGAATCAGGTTGAAGTAGTGTGGAATGAAACGTAGTGAGAAAGAGTGAGTGGTGAAGAGAATCCAGGGATAATTATGGTTAATCACTGCTTTGTGGCTGTGGAGTCTGCACTCAAAGAAAGTGACTGTCAGCTCTGTAACATTTACAAGGCAGACGGCGGGGCACATAGGATCACTTTGAGATCTAGAAGATGCTGTTAGAAGTTTACGACAGGTAGACGTGTAAAAGTCACTTTGAATTGAAGACAGGAATGTCTCTGAAAATTACCTCTGGAACTGGTTTAATGTTTATGTTCCAGTGGTTTGGTGTTTTCTCTGAACTAAATAGAATAATTAGCTTGAAATATTGAAAATGTCTGTCTTCCATGTGAGACAAACACATATATAGACACATATATATTAAATACCTGTGAGATATGGTATGATTCAATCTAATCAAATAGCTTCTAATTTTAGCTTATTATTATTATAGAGGTTGGTTTATTTAAAGCATCATTCATCACCTTATAATTATGGATTCATCACCTTTAGATGGTTTTAATTTGGATTTTGTAGAATTATATGTGATCAAACTGAACTTTATGACTAAACTGATACTGATTTTTATGTGGCTAAATTGCATTTTACTGCTGGCGTCATCCAAGATTAGCTTCCATGCTAGTTGTTCTGTCTTTGTTTCCAAACTGCTGCTTGTTGGTGCCATCTACCACAAGTAAAACTCTGACTATAGAAAAGTGCTTAATACAGTCACTATACTATTATACTGAGTACTGAAAATGAAGTAGTTGTTAATTTCTTATCATAAGTTATTTCTTTTTGATGTGGCTTTCAATTTTAGCTTAATTTCGTGTTTAGTTAGTTTCACGGTTCAGCATTTGTCAGGGGCAAGACTCAACAACAAAAGAAAATGTATTATGTAATAACAGCACAATAAAACAGCAGTTAAAAATTTATTCACATAAAACATGAGACGACAATGAACAAAACACAGCAATAAAGGATGTGTGTTTTAATGCAGTGGTTCTCAACTGGTCTGAGCTGAGCATTTTCCTGTGTTCATTAAGTTAGGCCCACCCTTATGGAATTTAATTCAACCATCAGTATTTTTGCACATGTTCAATGTCGTTATGAGCTTTTTCTTCAACCAAAATATACATGTGACTCTAATAGTAAACTGAGTGAACAATTGAGTCTGCTCCCACATGTAGGACTCACAAAGTCTGCACATTGTTAAGTGAAACACATTTTGTTCTCACTCTCTCTTTTGTGTCAGTATATGCATTTCCATATTTTACATCTTGCCCATAAACATCAACATAATAGTCTGACATTAGACTGCATTTAAAGAAATAACTACACACTTAATGACCCACTTTGGATGACTCCACGACCCAGTTGAAAAAGCTGATTTTAGTGAGTTACTGTGTCAGTTATGCATAAAAAAGATTAACAAAGATGAAAACTAAAGACATTTTCTCTATAATTTGTTAACACAATATATTTTTACCTAACTATGTTTTTTGAAGCCTTAATATTTTTTCGTTCAATGAAACTGTAATGTAAGTATGTCTAAGATATCACTGTTGTTATGGGCAATAACGAGTATGTTGCCATGGATCCATCAGTAACATCCTCATTGGATATGGTTGACATGACATTAAACGAGTGCGACATTCACCATATTTTCTCACAACCTCACCTCGACTCACAGCCACATGAGCAGCTGAAGACAGAGGACTTTGTGTTTTAGGAGCCTGGTTTTAACCCAGGTGATGCTCACTTACTAGACTTTTGTGTCTAATTCAGATCTCCTTTCACTGTGAGTCACTCAATCAACTTCATTCCTCCTCACAATTCATCCTTTACTTGTCTTGAACTCTGCAGAATGTATAGAACATGATTCGACGTCTCCCCTCCCCACACCTGAGCTGATGCTACAAAACAAGGCCACGTGGGATTGACCAATCAGACCAAGAGGAGAGATCCAGGGCTTCGGTGAAAGGGGCGTGGTCAATAAGGCGGACAGAACGCTGATTGGCTGAATAAACTCAGTCCCTTGTGCTGGCTTCCGCAGTGTGTTCTCTACCTAGACAGTCCTCCGAAGTTTATAAAGCCAAATGTTCATGCAACAAATAAAAAGACAAAGTAAGACATGAAAAGTGAAGAAAACTACCATTCTGAGTAGGATTATTTGAGGACGATAAAGGTTGTGGCTCACAGTTGAGGAGAAAGGCGCCATTGTGAGTTTGTGAGGTGAAATATTTCTTAAGACGTCCCTGTACTGCACTCTAGACGCTCCTGTACACGTAGGTCTACGTGTGTCCAGCGCGCAATTACGCACGCCCTCTCCTTCCTCTCCCCCTATGCCAATCACTCTCTCTCCACACACACACACATACGCACACGCTCTCACTCTTCGTGGGAGAAAGTAAAGAAGGGGAGAGGGAAAGAGAGAGAAGGGAGAGAGAGTGTGATTCCAGGTCTCTCTCTGCTGCTCTCTCCACTTTGGGTACTTGTACCCAGTCTGACTCAATGGGGCTTTAGCAGTAAGGGGTTAAACGTTAAAATAAAAGATATTTATTCACCCCAAAGCCCTTTTAGTGTTTAGGCTTTGTGCATTAACGTAGACATAGGTAACACATTAAGGAAAGTCTCCGGGAGAGAGGTAGAGACGTCTCCAGAGGCGTGCCTTTTTGTCTGTTGCCTCGCAGAAGGTTCAGTCGGGTCCCTCTCGTCGGCTGGCTTTCTGTGAGCGGATAACCTCCATCCTATCCTACATTTACAGCTCAACCAGGCCGGCAACCACCTGCAACACTATGGATATTAGAGACTGTCCCTTCCGGAAGAAACGGAGACCTTGGCTCATGGACCTCTCATCCTTCGCCTTGGTAACCGTGGCGCTCGCCTTGTGCCAAACGACCGTGGTTCGGGCAGGTAAGACAGTTTCTCTTATTAATCGCTGTTTCATTGTTGTGAGCTTCTTAAATCAGGAAAGTGTAGGTTATTTGGCGTATTTAATGTTTTTTTCCCGTTTCAAACGCCTTTAGCTGTTGCTCCCCTTGGGTTACCTGTGCGTAATAATCTCAGTCTTTATCCTGGGTGTGACGCCTGTGCACCTGACACGCTTCTGTGCGTTTTCTCCCGAAAATGCGTTCAGTAATGAATGTCAAAGTATCATTCAGCAAACGTCATTCACATCTGAGAATCAAATGTATTTATTGTGTTTTTGGATAATTCTTCGTTACTGTACTAATCCAGTGCAGACTTTCTTCCTCAAGGATGTCAGGGCAAATTAGGTTTTTTGACATGACTCCTAAAGGCCTTACTGTTTCCAGTCTTTTTAACTCTGTTACTCGGTACTGGGGAATATGAGGAAACTATGCAGAAAAAAACCGGAGTGCGCAATAATGGACCAGTGGAACATGACCAAACAGACATTTCGTCTGTAATCTCCCATTCCTTTTCAAAAGGCCAGAAAACGGTGACACAGATGGTGTTAATTAGAATGACAATCGTGCGTAAATTGAAAACGTATTTGAACATTTGTTTGTTAGTTTTATCGGAAATGCCACGAACTGTCCGATAATGGATGTTACGCACGGACCATCTGAGCCGCCAGTCCCAGAGAAACATTTAAACGGGTCACCACTGTCCTTGAAAAGATCCAAACCTGAATACGGTTCGAGGTCTTCGGTGCCTGGATTCCCATTCCTCTGCAGTCTGCCTCTGTCAGCTGCCTGCTGACAGGTGTCATCCCAGCAAATGTTGTGGTTAACTCCTGAGCTCAAGTGTTTCAGGCACCCTGGTGCTTTGGGGACATTTAGAACCATTTGACTGATTTTTATTTCAGTTTGCCATTAAATGTATTTCAGCATTAACAATATTAAGAACCAAGGTCGGTTTTGACATGATAGAGCTCCAGTTTTGTACTTTTGCGACATCCCATCCGGAGGGGGACATGGGGTAGGACGGTGCAAAGAGCCAACCTGTGAGGAAGACTGTTGGTTTAACATTCTTCTCATCATCTCCACTACTTTAATGTGGACTTTTGCGCATGTGTGCCGTGTTAGTACAGTCTGCCAGCAGGGAGGCTCTGACTGGGTGTTTACCAGTTCAGCCTGTGCACCAGTCCATCCATCACTGCCCCTGCTTGTCCGAGGAGGAGGGACTTCTGCATTCAGGTTTTTGGGGTTTTTTTCAGTGGATAATTCCAATATTTTTGCGTTTTGAGTTATGCATTTTAGTGGGGTCGTGCGCCCCCTACTTTCCCTTCACTCACCAGTTATGGATTAGTTTGTCATAAAGGAATGATCTGTATGCGCTGCACTTCTCTGACCGGCCGCTAGTGTCCGCAGGTTATTTTTGACACAGTGATTCCATTGATTCACCTGATTATGGGCCTATCAGATCAGATGTCACTGAAGAAAATTGTTGCACAATTACGCGTTATTGGTTGTATTTAAGGGGACAAAATGGAGGAATTCTTAAATTGCGGTGATGTACTTGTAAAGGTTCCCAGTTGGCCTTTAGATGAACAGATATTTTTTTCCTTAGACCACCCTGGAGTTAAAGGTGGTTTAACGCTTTAACACTTATAAGAGGCCTTTACTTAAGCGTCGGCAATGAAATGGGAATCTACAAAAAGTGAAAAAAGTACATTTCTGTAACTTGCTGCTACATAACTATACATTTGCTGTAAAACTTTCAGAGATTTCATCTGTTTAGTTTGCGCGGTCCAAGTGGGCTTTTGTGACATAAATTGCCCCCCTCTGGTGTATTCTTTGGCCCCGTTTCCAGTTTCAGATGGAGAGAGGCGATTGCACCTTCCCGTCGTCTCCCGTGTGTATTTTGGAGGCGGAAGCCTGAGACATTTTTGCCCTGTATGAATAGGTTATTATGCGTCGGAGCACCTCGGTGGCTGAAAGCGTTTAGTGTCTCCGTGTCTATGTGCGCTTTATACAGTTCTGTTTGTGTATATGCGTCTGTAAGGTATGGATGTTTTTCTCAGTTTAGGGTGTGGAAATGTGCGACACATATATGTGAATGTGCCTCTGTGTGTAACACTTTGGTCAGGTTGTGTTTTCTCTTCTTAAAGGATGCTTAGACGCGGTGCAAAGGTGTGCGTCTAGAAACAGTTTTTATAACTGTCGGACACTGTGATAATGTCAGACGGATGCAGATAGAGTTTTTTTGTGGTTCGGATGCATGGTCCCCTGTCGACCTCGCACAATAAACGCGTGGCCCAGATGTCCAGACGCGCTGTGCCGCTGCGCGTCCCCGTGAGCGCACCGTGGCGCAGCAGCAGAGCAGATGTTAGTCTAAACCAGCGCAGCGCCCCACCCAGGCAGTGAAAGACCGATTTAGAGAAGAAAGTGGTTACAATCTTTTATGTTTATTCTCTCGTCCCTGGGAAAATGAAGAGTAGAAAAAAAAGAGGAGGGACAGAGGACTCCAGCGCCACCATGTATAAATCACAGGACGCAGTGAGCCCAGGAAGGCATGAAAGGCCAGTTTTGTTCAAAGGATGAGAGAAAATCAGAGAGCAATATTTTCTTGACATGGATGTTCCTCAACCTCATTTCAAAGCAGCGGGCTCCTCAAAAGGCAGTCTGTCTGAGTTTGGCTTAACATAACATAACCCCTCTCTCTCTCCTGGTGAATAGAGCCACTATATGTGGTGGCAGGGCAGCCTTTGACAGCTCATTCCTGTGACTGTATGGAAGCGTGTGGTATTTCAGACTTCTGTTGGTCACATGTGACTCAGTCTGGCAGCTTTAACCTCCTCTCTTTGATTTTCCTCTGCCTTGTCATCATTTTCTCATGGGCCCTTGTGCCTCTGATGAAACAAATCCATCCCATGTTACATTTGCACTTCATATATTTGACTGGATTCAGTCAAGTTGTCCTGGTTTATGGCTCTGGTTCAATAGCCTTAAACTGACTCTTCCATGTTATAGAGGGTTTAGGACCATCAGATCTTTTTACCCCAAACAGCAGGTCAATAGTTGACTATTTCAGTAACCAATATTTCCTCTGAAAAATTGGTTTTTGTTTGTTTTGAAAGAGTTAAAATTTCACTGCTTTTCAGAGACTTTTACCCCCAACAGCAGAGTTTCCAAGGGAAACCATAGTCCTGGTTCATTATGACATTTAATCATGTATAACATATGTTTCCTACAGGGGATGATAAATGATCTGGGGCGTAATAAGTATGTAGTATTATCATGTTGTCAATGTCCACCCATTTTAAGGTTATGAACTAAGTCAACAGTTAGCCATGGTAGTGTCAGGGCACATGAGGTATGATTTCAGATTGGTTTGTTTGGAACAGAAACCACAGGATTGTCACTGTTCCGCCTATTTTTTGCAGTCTACTGCTTGAAGCCTAAAAATTAACTTCCCTTAAAACCTGTAACTAGGACTGTTGAGTGGGTTTATCATCATTTTGGAAAGGAAAAACTTTACTTGTTTCTCAGATGCCTTTTCTGTATGACTCAGTCTCTGAATGCTCATGGCCACCCCCCTGTAAAATCACATGGTCTGCACGGAAGGAGCCGAGCCAGACAGCAGTTGAATAGTCAAGTGCATCCGAACACATCCGAGGCCTGCGTGTTCTGTTCGACACAACCCGACATCCCATCAAACTGTAAACTCATAAAAGCCTTTCTCAGACACAACCACATTAGCGCTACAGACTTCAGAAACAGAGCAGCAGAAGATAGTCCTTCCTTTTCCCTCGGTTTCATAGGTGATGATTTAGTGGTTTGTGTGTGTGTGCCGATGGTTAGGCGTCGTTCCTTCGAGGCATTCTGTTTCAGCAGAAGATGTACAAGGAGGACAGGAGTGTGCGCCAGCTTTATAATGACAGACTGTCTGTATAGGATGCTATTCCGAGTCGCTGTTATTTTGTTTCTTCTAGGAACTTAATGTAGGAGGGTGTGGAGACCAGCTGTATGCTTTTATATGTGATGCTAATGTACATCTCTTTTCCAGACATCAGTACTGTCTGTGCAGCTGAATGGTAGTGAATAGTGGTTTTAGCATGGTTGGAGGTTTTGAGGGGAGTATGTTACACTTAAGTCTATCATATATAAGATGACTGCATACTTAAGTATAAAGAAAATGCGAATGGAATCTAAAAATAATATTTTTTTTCTGCAAGGTGATAAAGATGCCACCTATATGTATTAAAATAGGGATAATGGAGGAGGAAATGGCCTGTATAATGTATATTTAAAGCATAAACTAAGTGAAACTTTAATTTTAAAACACATTTTAATTCCCACTATAATGGAGGAAGCATCTAAATTGTGGTTTCCTGTATCATAAACCACACCACTTAAATATCTGAGCACAGCTGCATCATTAAACTGCACATATGCATTCATTTATTTATTGTTTTTCAGAAGCAATGGGTGTAAATTAATTGTGACAACAATTAAGTGTACTTCAAAAAAAAGTTTCAGTACACTTGTGACATGTAAACAACAGTGTTTCTGTCAGTCTACACTGTTTTAGGGACATATTCAGTTTTTTGCAAGCCAAAAACACATCCCATATGTCCTCCAGCACTCCCTCTGCAGGGAGTCGACATCAACCATCTCCTCACACATGTTTTTACAGCTAAATTACACCCATAAAGATTCAGATTTCACACGTGGGGATTTCCACACTTAAAAGGTGTCACAGTGAACATGATGATAGCTTATAATACAACTCTGGCCCGCTGCTGTTGTGCATCCATTAATTATAAGTCTGACTTTTCACCTGTGGCTAGACTCAGGTAAATGTAGGTGTTCTGATTCAGCTGATCACTAAGCCTGGCAGGGTTTGACTTACTATAAATAAACCAAATCAGATAGAATAAAGTATAGGATTTTGTGGTACTATTTCTTGAACTTGCTTTAAGGGATCACAGCAGTACTTTTGTGTCATAATTTAGATCAATAATTTCCAATCAATCAGTGGGGAGCTTTTTTTTTCATGGTTTTGTGGTTTCACTGCAGTTCAAGCAACCATTTGTCCTGTCATGGCCTAGTAGATCCTCATGTGACGATCAGGTTGTATTGACTTTAAAACTCATTTACATGTTACACCACAACATGGTTAACTTGTACTAACATAAATGCAGAGTTGTTCAATGTAATGACGTATGCTGTAGTGTTTTCCCTATGTGCTGTATCCACATCATTTAGTCTTTTTTCTACTAAAACCAGTCAAAGCTGAGCTGAACCATCATTTCGTAGATACCTCAGTAGACTTCAGATGGGTTTCTAATTTGCGTCCTTGCTGTCCATCTGTTCCATTTGATAGTATGTTACAGGGAAACACTGACTGTCTCCTGGTCAGGGCCCTGTGGTCCCCTCCAGGTCTTGTGGTGTCAGTATCCACCCTCAGTTCCAAACGGAGACTCTGGCTTCCAGCCCTGAAACCACAGGAGACTGAAGCATGATACACACTGGCAACATCAATGCAGCACGCACAGACTGGCACAGACCGGCACAGACCACATAATGGTACACCGGGGACAGTGGACGGCTCGGGCACAGGCTGGCTGCAGCTCCTCAGTGGAGGCCGTGCCATGCTGAAACCACATAAGGCTCCAGTACAGTGAATGTTGGTGCTGCTGTGTAGCGACAGATAAACCACATGGACTGAGAGAGTCATTAGTGCTGATGGTCTGAAATGAGCACCAATAGAGGCGGGTGTAAAGAAGAAGTAGAAGATAGATGGAAAACACTTATTTGTTGTTTATACATTGACATAGACACTGAATTTACTAAGCATACAGTAAAAACAGAGAAGAATTCAAAGATATGGAAGATGTATCCAAAGCTGATATATCCTTCTATTGTTCATAAAATGTTCACAAAACCCAGTAAAACAGTCTCTCTAACCATAAAATGGACAGGTTTAAGCAGAAGTGCACATGGAAAAAGCAGATTTTCAGATCAATGTGATTTAGTATTTTTTTCCCCAGCATATCTGTCTGTCTGTTCAAGGCATTAGTATGTTATAGTTGACGGTTTAAAGATGGTTACTAATACTTCTGTCTTCATTCTGTTCTGCACTTTGTTTAGTTTATGCAAACTCTTACATGGCGAGATGAATGTTGAATTTTTCATGATAAAAATGACCATAATTTCCAGTTGATCCTTAAACATTTGCTCACGTTTCTGAACAACCGGTCGATTTTACTTTCATTTGTACTTTTTAGTTCATGCAGTCTGTGATATGAATGAGTGGATGCTGCTGTAGAAAATGTAAAAGTACCTCCAGTATCCGTGTGCTGCTGGTCCTTTGGTACCACAACACCTTTAGAAAACCTTTATTCAACTCCTCATTGTTTATAGTTGGATTAATTCCGATAAAACCTGTTATCCTAGAAGAGTATTCATCACTTCACTGTCACTATAAAGCTCCAGATGCTCTTTCAGACCAGAATGCAAACACTGAAATTATAGATTTGTGTTGTTTTTTTCCTATAGAGCAGCTGGTCAGACACATGGTGTTACAACTACATAATAATTAACACCATACTGACAAACCAAAGCCTCATTTTATACCAGATGAATAATGTAAGTTCCTAATAACCCCTTTTTTACAGCATGGGTACTCATAATGGGTTTTCTGTCTGTGTACACAAGGTATTATAAATAAATTGTAACTATAGAGCACCATGCTGGAAATTATATCCTGCACTTAGACTTATGCTTATATTCGCAGCCATCGCGGTTAGCTGGGCGGATGGAGGGATGCAGACGCAACTGGTTATTCAGTAGAAACTGGAGTTTAGTTTATGGTTTTCGATTTTGTAATGAGTTTCTATATATTTTGTGAGTGATGAATCTTTCTGGAAATCCAATATGGATTTTTTTTTCTCATCTCAGCTCACCCTTTTTATTCTTGGAAACCCCAGGAAACTGTAATATTGAGACAGAGAATTGGTGTCTGGGTGAATTTGTGAGTTTCTGTGTGTGTATGTGTGCGCATGCATGTGTGTGTGTGTGGGTGTTTAACCGCGGTCTCTAACAATGTTGTCGTTGTGTAAAGGTGAGAGGTGAGGGGTCAATGTGTCAGCTGGAGTGTGTGTCTGGTATTTGGCACAGCTGTATCAGAAAAGGAAAGGACACACACACACACAAATGCACATAGGAACCCTATAGAGCATCTTAGAGGGAAATAGCAGGAGGAAATCACAGTCTGTTGTGGTGGTGGGACCCAGCAGACTGCACGGCCATGCATGGGCGAGGTATACTCTACATTCATAAGTCCTGCATATATAAACAAATGCTGTTTTAATTCACATATGTGAATTTGCTGCTTGAGCACTTCTCATCATTCCACTCAATGCATTCTGGGATAGACTCTAGACCACAGAATAAGATGGTCAAGAAAAGAAAAACATATTCTGCATCTACCCCTCATAGAAATGTATTGCTTTGATATTCTGAGCTGTTTTGTTTTGTGTCGGCATTACATTCCTCTGCAACGAAAAACCAGTGATTTTAGTGATGTGTTTTCCTGTTTTTTGTGTGTACGCTGCCTTACCTGTGTGTAGGCATGTTCTTCCAACAGAGTCTGATAACTTTGTGCAGCCTCCATAATATCAATCATTACATTTAAGGGTATAGACTTGGTTTAATTTTAATTAATCATGCAATATAGTGTCCCCACAAGTAGAATAATGGATGTGTGAGTGTGTGTGTGGTCTTCTCTTTTACACTGCAGAGCTGTGTGTTTTCTGTTAGTCAAGTGACAGAATGTATAGACTCACCGCCTCAGCACTGGTTAATCCTGAGTTGTTCAGTTCACATTAGTATCGTTTATCTCTCACTCCTGTGAGCGTGTGTCTGTTTGCTGAGTGTGTGTACATGTAAACACTTATGTGTGTGTTACACGCAGTTCCAGCCCTTCAACAGACTGACTGTACTCCTTTAACAGCTCCTCCTTTAATTAAATCTAGTTCAGCACCCTCTAGTGGCAGAATGGATGAATTACAGGGATCTAATCATTACCGTTTTAACCAGGGTTGTGTGTTTCAGCTGCACACCTCATTTTACAGTACAACCACCAGACGGCCACTGCATATGTTTTCTATCAGGTTGTAATAAGTTGGTGGTCTGTGTGTTTGGTCACTTGTGGTTCTGTGGAATAGAGTATTACAGTGATAGGATTGTTTCAATCTAAGGGTAACTGTTGGAAAAAAAAATCTGCCCTTGTACATATATCATTGTTTCAGGATATTCATACCATTTAGTTAATGTAAGACCTCAATCAACAGATTACACACATGGGAAAGGGAAAGTTTTTGTTTCTGTTGTACATTAGCAATATATTTTTCATATAATTTCCCTTAACTACTTTGTTCACAATTTCATGGTAGCACATGTGTTCAGTGTGATTAAAAGATTATCCCCAGTATTAGAAAACATTTCATGACTAATCAGGTATAATCAGCACCATCAGACAAACAGGTGATTAGGGCGCTGTGGTAAATTTCTGGTGGCCTTGGTGCAGCTGTCAGGAAGAATAACTGTACTGGCTACTGTAAGCTCTGCCTGTGGTGCTCGTTGTCGTTGCCCTCACGTGTCTGGGAGCCTTGTTTCCTGTGTTAATGACAGCAGCGTAATTGGCTCACGTTTACATCAAAAGGCTGCAGACATCTGTGAGTGCTTATGTAAAAAAAAGAGCGATGGAGTGGGAAGAGAGAGAAGAAAGAATGTAAAGAGAGAGGATTTGTTTTCCTACCTTGTCTAGTTTCATATTTGCCACTCCTTGTTTCGTGAGGTGCACTTTTCTATACCAGGGCAGCAAGAGAGTGTAGCTCTGTGGCCCCGTGTGTTATTTTTGTGGGTGTGTTTTTGTCGTGATTGTGGTCCTCCAGGCAGGAAGGGCCCCGGCTGCAGATGTGAGGTTCACGGGCAGAGGGGAACAGAGCCGCACATTGTACTGGGGTACTGGGGGAGCTCGGCCTGCAATCTGATCCAGTATCCTGCCATCACAGAACCGCACTGTCTACTGTCACTGCCTGACCCCCCAAAATACACACACGCAGATCACCGCCGCCTGACCCTCCCTCTTCCTCCACCTCACTCTCATCACCTTCACCCTGTTCATACCTCTCCCCCTCTTTCTCTTTTCATTCCCAACATTCCTGTGCAGATCTACAAAGTCTTAAAAACTATGAAACTTAATTAAATGCCCTTGGAATTCTGCTTAAGTTCGTAATGACTCTGTCTTGCTGCTAATTCAGCTCCACATTAGTCTGTTCAGCTCATCTTGTCTGTGTTCATTACTTAATTTCTTGCTACTTATAGTGTCGTCTTGGATCATTAATGTAGCATCACAATCTAGCTCATTTTCCATCTTTTTCTTTCTGTTACTCTCAGACCCTTCCTCTTCTGTCTCTACAGTGTAGAGTGACGTTAATGGACTGTGGTCTAGACACCTTGAGGCAATATTAACGCGCCATTTGCTCTGTCTGAATAAATATTACCATCTGTGGGGCACTTTAGCTAACTGTTAACCCTCACATACTGGGTGTCACCTAAACAAGTGCCACTGGTGTGATTGTAGTTTGAGCTTTTGGGAACAGCCGCACTAGAGTTTTATAACTCATGGGTTTATGCTGTTCATCTAGTCTGATCTACAGTACCATGGGTCACTGAATGTTGAACTGGAAGTTTGGCAAGAGGTTGTGATGTTGACGTTTGTGCTCATTTCTCTGAGCAGCTTTGCCTTAGAAAAGTACCATGTAGTAATTGACTATAAACTAGTTTTTACCAAGAGATGTAGCTTAATATTTTAACAATTCAACATTCTCAATAGTATTTGTATTTATTTTTTTCTTGGTGACTTTGTTTCTGTTGCTTACCAATCTATATTTTGAGACACAAACATGTAACATCAGATAAGATTTAACCAGATTATTCAGTCATTTTGCAATTGTGACTTTGTTTTTTTGTTGTTTTGTGGATTTCACTCTTTTCTATACCTGTAAATCACAATTAAGCAAATATTCTTCCATTGATAATTAAGCCTGCATGCTGTCAGACTGACTGCAATACTATTTAAAGTGACATTATGCTTTGGAAACATGCTGAGGTGTATATTACACAATTTTTGCAAAAACTGTTTAAAACGCATTGCAATTATAGGTAATGAATATGGCTGAGAAGTGAAAAATGAAAATAAACCTGGAACTTCACAGGCTCTATCCCAGGAGGGCTCGGTTGTGATCTTTTCCTCTGCGCTGTAGTTTTTAATCCTCTGTAATGCATCACTGCCACCGTCAGTTTATTATGAGACATGCCACAGCAGGGCAGGCTGTAAATGAATTTAATTGTCTGTTAACAGGAAGGTTAGCTCTCTGGTGCACCTCAAACACAGGGAAGCTGAAGCCAAGACTGAGGCAAGATAAATGCCGTCTCACTTAAAAACATTAGAACAATTAGGATGATGTTACTGTTTATGGTGCAAGTTAGAGTTCAAATTCATAATGTAATGTAATACTAATTTATTAATATTTATGCAAACCTTTTTTTTTTATCTCGGATTTGTGTCATGCACTTTTTGCATTTTTTTTTTTGTTTTGTACTGGAGTGGTTTTGAATTATGGAGCATACTACACTGCAGTCATTTAACATCCTGGCAGAAACACTAAACAGTGTTCAAAGTTGTAGCCTGCGGAGAAGTCTTGTTAGTGAATTAACAAAAAATGTATTTTGCTGGAAAGTAACCGTCAAACAACCACATTTTTATTGACTTAAACATATAGTGTAAGTCAAAGTCTCATGCAAAGTAAGAAAGCAAACAAAATAAATCACAGAGCAGAATAAGGGCAGGAAAACATACTGGTTGACCTCAGCATGTGCAAATATAGGCCCGATGCAACACTGGGTATGTGTGTGTGTGTGTGTGTGTGTGCGCATATTCACATGCATTTATATGTTTTACACATCCACTGTGTGCACGTGCATGCGTCCCTGCATTTTTGAAGTTTTGTGTTATCAGCTGAAACTGTGAAAATACATGTGTGTCCTCAAAGAAGTTCATTTGACTCAGCACTATCGCATCAACAGCCACTTGTTTCACGTGTTTGATGAATGTGAGCAGAATAGTGGGCACAGTCTGCACTCTCATGTAGACTGAGCTCTACTGTATCTGCCGTGCAGTGCTTCATATACGTGGTTTGGACTACGGCCCATTTCCTCTGGCACACACACTGCTTCCTTTCTTAACCTATACCTTAATGTACAGTGGCAGCCATTGTCGACTCCACCTGTAGTTGGTTCAGTTTTGCATTAGTAGAGTTTGAGCATTTAAGTTTATTTTTGCAAGTGTAGCTTTTTTATCATCAGGGCAAAATAAGGTCACAGTAATTGCAAAACTCCCTACAATGAAGAATAAAATTCTCCTCTTTTTCAGATGATCTTTAGTAAAAATAGAGTAAACGTCAAAATGAAGTTGTATATGTCAGAGCAGAATGGGTTTATTGCCCACATAAAGTCTGGCATCTGTAACTTGTAACAAAAAGAAAGACCCCTAAACAGCAATAATTTGTACAGATAAAACACACCACCTATCTATTCTCATTTGATTTTTTTTGCACCAAAGCTGATTAATAATAAAAGTGTGTAATATTCATTAAATTTATATGAATTTTTAAAGGTTTTCAACTGCAGCATGGCTATAGTCACTTATAGTCACTACTTGATGAAGTTCTTGCTTCAGATATAACTCGACTAATGTGAGCAAAGATGACAAATACAACTTTGTCTGTTCTATAGACCCAGTGGACGTGTTGCGGGCTCTGCAGGTTCCCTCTCTCCCCGAGGGCGTGAAGAAAGTGCCGGGCTTCTGCACATCCCGTCGCTCCAGCAGCCCCGATCATGCCTACCGCATCACCAAGAAGGCCCAGATCTCCGCCCCCACGAAGCAGCTCTTCTCAGGTCGGCCTCACACACACGGCAGTTTGAGTGTTTAAGTTATGTTTATCGAAAAAATCTCTGCTACATCTAGAATAGAATAGGCTTTATTGTCATTACACAGGTTGGGCAATGAAATTACATTTTATCCAACACAGTGAAATATAAACATACATTAGCAAATATGAAATATGGCAGTGCAATAAAAATATGTGCAAAGTGGACAATAAATATATCAATATAAACTAATAATAATGATGAGTACTAATAAAATACAAATGTGAACAAGAGGCAAAAAGAATTTACAAATTTAAACAGAACACTCCAGAATATTGAAGGCAACAAGCCATCCAAAAAAAAAAAAAAAAAGTCACACAATGTACAACCATTTCGTTGTGGCTCTTTAACGACATTTAATATCCAAAATGGTACGGGAAGAAGCCAAGCTTATATTGTCTTTCCCCAATTTTACGTGATTAATGTATGCAGTCCATAAAAAAGAGTAGGTCATAGAGATATAACAAGGTAAAAATACAAACTATAAGTGGATAACAAGAATGTAAGTATAAAAAGTGCGCAGAAGTCTGACCAGAAGTTGTAACTCTAACTTAGGAGGGAGGCTTCATTTTAACAGGAAGAAAACCTGTAGTGATGGTGAAACAGTGTTTAAGAAACCCCTCTTAACGGCTTAGGAGCAGGAGTTACGTGACTCTGTTATGCCCTCTGCCAGATTGCTCATGGATATAAAGTATAATTACACGTTGCAGTGCATGGAGCTGAGCTAAACTGTGTGGGAGAACCATAACAAATTATCTTTAGAATACCATCTGACACCCCGGAGTGAAGAGAGGAAAAACAAACTAGCATTTATGCGGTTTTGAAGAAATCCCGTAAAGACAAAACTGATTTTCTACGCTTTTTTGGGTTTAACTTTCCTTTTCGGCATTGCCCACCTGTTATTACATGTCCTCATATCTATGGCAGCGTCACACGGGACTGTATTGTGACATTCCTTAATCAGATGATCATCACACAGAACCCTTTGTTTAAGTGCTTTAAGACGGTGTCATTTTCAGATTTTCTGGTCCATTTTACACTATGTCTCCTCTCTTGTCTCCTCTTTATTCATCTTCATAAACTGGAGTTTTAATGAGCTCATTCAATGTACTGGTTGATCTACACATCTGCCACTCATTTTGGTGAAAATCCATATTTATCACTCCGTAAAGAATAAATAAATAGTATAAAACCAATAAGTGTAGATTGTAGTTTTACATCCTGTACAGAATTTATCAGAGCACACCCAGCTAATGTGTCATGATTTGGTGTATGATATAACATTGTATCTCCACATAAAAAAAGGTATTTGTGTATGTAATAAGTTAAAATAGTTTCTGTTAACATGGCTTTCATCTAATCTGGCTCCATTAGAACCAGCTGCACCTTAAAAGAAAATGCTCAAATTAGGAACTTTGGATAAAAAGGCATCAGACTCACATGTTTAGTCAGAAAAATAAAATAAACACCTGCCAAATTCAGATTTTCCCAGACATATTTTGTATTTTTACTCACAGTGGACATGGAATTAGTCTTAAACTACATTCATAATGAAAAAGCCTGGTTTGTACAGAACTGGTGACCTTTTCCTTCTGGCCTCATGTCGGTCCTATCACCTTTCCCATCTCCACAGGTCGTTTCCCAGAGAACTTCTCCATTATGGCTCTGGTGAAAGCCCAGGCAGGTCTCCAGGCCTTCCTCCTCTCCATCTACAGCGAGCAGGGCATCCAGCAGCTGGGAATTGAACTGGGACGCTCCCCTGTCTTCCTGTACGAAGACCAGAATGGCAAACCAGCTCCCGAGGACTACCCACTGTTCAGAGGCGTCAACCTGGCTGATGGCAAGTCAGTAACCAGCAGCAACCAGTTTGTGACTGGTTGAGATGGGTTGGTTGGGGTGTGAGTGTGTGTTGAATGAATGTGTGACACTTTGTGTCTGATGTGACTTTAGCCACTTTGTTGTTTTGATTCCTCCCTTCTTGTCTCCAGGTGGCACCGCATTGCTATCTCTGTTTCCAAGAAGAACGTGACACTGCTGCTGGACTGCAAGAAGAAGATGACCCGTCCACTGCCCCGGGGCAATAATGCTGAGGTCGACACTAATGGTATCACAGTATTTGGAGCCCGTCTTCTAGATGAGGAGGTTTTCCAGGTGAGGACCCTCAAAGCTTTACAGGGTTTAGAGGATGCAGATGTGTGAATGAATGTACCACAACACTCACAGGTAAATCATACATGTACTGCTTTTCATTCAGTTACATTAAAAACTGAGGCTCATGGTGTTTTCATAGAGTCACTTAACACATGAGGCAGCTGTACATACTTTTAAAGGTTAAAGGTTAAGTTTAACTCACTTCATTATTCCTATAAAAATCCAATCTGCATTTTACCCGACCTAATACACACAGCACCTAGGGTTAGCATTAGCGTTAGCATTAGCACACACTAGGAGCAGTGAGTTTCCAATGAAGTGGCCTTTTGTGTTTGTTTGAACTTTTTTATGTGTTCTTTCTCCACAGGGTGACATCCAGCAGCTGCTGATCGCCTCCAACCCTCAGGCTGCCTATGATTTCTGTGAACACTACAGCCCCGACTGTGACTCCCCACTGCCCAAGACCCAGGCCCAGGACCCCAACACATACGTGAGTAACATCACCACAACACAAGTTCACACACACCAGTGTTTACCCCTTCATTCATACAATGAATCATAAAAAGTTAAGCAATCATTTCTTCTCAGGAATAATTATACAACTTTAATGCAGTGTGCAAAACTAGCCTTGACCTTTCACACGCATACAAATCCCACAGCACCATAACAAAACCACCTAGACTTGTCAATTACAGTCTGTGTAACCGACACCGTGCTAACACATCCTACTCATAGTATTGTAGGTTCATCTGTAGCTCCACTGAAGCAGGTCCAAACTGAATCTGTGGATTTTCTGCGGCATGACTGATGTGTATAAACAAAGAAAACGTCCTTGGATTACAGAAAAAGTGTTACTTCACTCTTGACCAGTCATTTTTTCTGAAACTGAGTTTAAAACATTAAGATTTCCAGAGTGGGAAAACTAGACCATGAGTTTCTTAAATATACTTGGCACTTTTGAGTCTTTATTATAAAGGTAGTGAAGGTAAACGGGGAAAGATAAACTGCCCCATTGATAGATCAAGATATACTGTAGTACCTAATAGATCCTTAAGTCATTTAAGACTTTCAAACACATTTTCAGAGCTCACTCAGTTTGTTTGTTCTCCTCATGATGCACTCGCTCTATAGAAACGGGTTTGTGAAGGCACTTCCTTTCCATAGATGTAGGGAAATCAGTCTGAAAACATTACTAGTGTTACAAAAGTTTCACTTCATGAAAATGTGGTGTGAAGGTAAAAGACTGAGCGGACCTTAAATCCAGTATCCGTGTAGAAATGAAAGCTCACAGGTTCAGTTTGGGTCATCTGATAATGTCATCAAAGTGCTGCTCTCCCTCTCTGTCTTCCTCACGCATCACCATCATCAACAACACTTTGTATCCATCCACCTTCCTCCTCACCCTCCTGGTCTGTGTGTCCCTGAGGTAACTAAAGAAAAACAGAGGTATTCTCTCATAACTGCACCCTTAAAAATGGACACTTTGACATCATTTCGTACACGTTGAGCGGCCAAAAATATAAGCTTGATTTGTCACCGCACTGGATTAGTTGTCACTTTTTCTTGCTTTATTGCAACGGAACACAGAAAGGTAGGAGAAAGAGGATGATACAATTCACAGTCAGTGTCTTTCTCCAATTTTCCCCCATGGATTGAAAGAAAGAGATCTTGTTCAGTACAGAAAAAATGCAAATATTCAATTCTGATTGGTTTTCTGGGTAAATTAACACAAACATTTGGCATGAAGATGGCTTAAGGTGGAGCCTCTTTGTTTACTGAGACTGTTTGTTCACATTACCTGCATTGCCAGCTTTGCTAGGTCTCTCTCATTTTTTTCCTCTCAAAAACATAAAGATATTTGAGAGTTGACAGTTCCCTGACACCACCTGTGACACACACAGCTAAAGTGGCAAGTAATTTTCATCCGCATTCAACCATCCAAAGTACATGACCTCTGTTTTATTAGCCTGCATGCCAGATCTTAAGTGAACATAAAATGCGTCAGTCAGAGCTCCAACACTTCGTGTCCCGAACCCTGTCATGTTGATGCTGTTGAGATGACTGCTATCTGAATGAATACAAATCAGTGTGGTTTTATTCATCAGCTTCACCCATTGGTTTATTTTGCTGTTTTCTCATTCATCGAGGATGTCTTTGTAAAAAAACATTGTGGATTTCAGTAACTTTTTTCAGTACCACAACTTTAAGCAGAAATACAGACTCCTTGTGATGAATGGAAAATAAATGCTTTGCTCTATATCACTATTTTTTTTTCTTTTGCTGCTTCTCCACACATTCATGCTTTTTTCTTTGCCTTTATTTACCCCTCTGTGGCCTCTGCAACCCCTCTTCACCTCCCTTTGGAAATCCCTTCTCCCCATCATGCATTCCTCTCCTCCCGTTCCCTTTGCTTTCATGTGCCCCCCCTCCCTCCAACCCATCCCTCCTTCTATCCCTCCAATCTTCCCATCTTTCCATTCCTCCATCTCTCTCAGTACTTTGATGAGGAGCAGGATGACCATGAATACCCCTATTATTATGAGGAAACAACAGGCGTTCCTCCCTCCCATGTGTCCCCCTCTCCCCAACCTGGGGCCCCAAATCAACAGGTAAAAAGGGAGCGTAACAGAGGGAAGATATGAGCAGGGTTTGTGGAATGGAAGGAGAATGAGAGAGAGGGGTAGTAATGTGCCAAACAAAGCATCATTTATAATATAGTATCAGTGTGTTACATACTTATTGCTCAACAACATATAAGAATCCAATTTTTCCGAAACATATTAAATGAAATTCCTCATTTATATTTGAGGACTTTACTCCTCTCTCATCCCTCATGTCTCATCACTCCATACCTTGCTCATTTTGTTAACATCTCACCTTGTTAATCAATATTGACCTCTCTCACATCCATATTGCCTCCGACATCTCCGTCCACCAGGATTAACATTGCTCCTTGTGATTTTTATTGTCCTCATGTCATTTACATGTTGTCTTATATATGTGTGTGTTTAGTTGTAACGAAGTGGGGGCACTGGGGTGGCTAAAGTGGAGCGGTGTTGTCATACACTCATGCGCAGTATATGTATCTCTCATTCTTTTCCACTCGTTTCTCCAGTTTTTGCATCCTGTTCCACCTTAAAAACCAATTTAATATAAAATTTAAGACCATGCATCTCCACCAAAAAAAAATCAACTTTTGAAGATTTAAGGAGGGAAAGTTCATGCCAAACCATCCACGAAAGGTTCAATGGAGGTTTGTTCTGATGTGAACTGTCAGCAGTGCTGTAAGAAAAAAGCAAATGATACCTGTAATTTGGTTTATGTATGACATTGAGAAATTAACTGTGTGATGATTGGATGTTTTGTCTAAATAACAAACTAAAAACATGAAAGACAAATTAGCATCGGAGTCACACAGCATGAGAATTTCTCAGAAATTAATGTGGATTCATTTAGTTTTTTTATTTTACATTGTGTACAAGATATGTGGGTTTTGTCAAGTAATGATAACAGATAATATCAAGCATTAAGATGATAAACACACACAATTCCATGATTAAACTGACTTCCCTCACTGCATGGTCTTCTCTGACCAACTCCAGCCATTTGGCTTCAAAGTTGATTATAAAAAAACCAACAGACATTATTATCAGACCAGGGCATGTATCTTTACCACTTTTGTATTATTTGCATGATTTATTACTTGTCTCAAAGGATGTCATCGCATGTATCTACTCTACTTCTGCACCATCTGTTTGAATATTATTTTTCTCAGTCAATATGGGAATATTAATGCATATGTTTTTTCTTGGTATATGCATTCTTTGTACATCTGACTTTAACATGTATGTAGTCTGTCACTTGCAGTTCAGTTTTGCATTTTGTGTTGGATACTTGAATTTTACTTCCTATTCTTCACATAGTATTACAGTGTATTGTTTGCCGTTTTGTTGTCATTTTTAATTTGCAAGTTTTTTCAGCATAACAGCATGAGAAGTAAGAATGAACTACGATAGTTTTTAATTTATTTTAGGAGACTAGCATGTGCATGACTGATACCCACAACCCTGCTTATGCAAAGCTAATAGCCCTTTTCTTGTGGTTAGGTTGCTTTATGCAGTCCCAGACTCTGTGTGTTTGTGTCTGTGAGTGTGTAAGTGTACACAGCAGGCCGGTGTGTCTTTTGCGTGTCTTCACCGTGTGTATGTGTGTTCAGCACCAGCTTTACCTGAGCAGTCACACCCTCAGTGCCTCTGCAAAACCACAGCCTCCAATTCTAATGAGCACAAAAATGCTGCTTTGTCATTTAATATTGAGAATGGCATTACTGGAGAGATCAGCAGAATCAGTCTAAGTCTCACAGGCCAAACGCATACACAGAAAATGAACATTTATTCGTATTTGAAATGTTTCCAATATGCTGCTGTTTATTCTTAATTTTACTTAAAATGTCAAACTAAATTAATCCTATGCTGTATCCAGTAATGCCTGTACAGTCTCAGTAAATCATCCAAGCCTTAGCCATCTTTATGTCATTGTTTCTCAAAACATCCACTCTTGTCTCTCTCCTTCTGTCCATCCCTTGTTTGTACTTTTATCCCCCTCCCACCCCCTCCACGTATCTGTGTCTTCCTCCACTCCCTGTCTTTTTCAATACGCACTTTTACATACTTAACAACATCTCAACCAAACAATAATTACAAATCTTAGAAGAAGGCGGGCAATGGAAAAGCAGCCCCAACTAAATCCCCCATTGTCAAAGCCAAACCCACTCCAGCAAAGCCAGCCAAGACTGGACCATACAAACTGGTTGTTAAGCCACCTATGCCCACCAAGGCTCCTAAGTCTTCCACAGCCAAGCCATCTAAAGTAAAGCCCACTGCAGTGGAGGTTCTTCTGTCTAAGATCAAACCAACGGCAGCAGCTACAGCTAAGAGCACAGCTGCCCCATCTAAGAACGGCAATGGTAAAGCAGCTGCTGAGAAGAAAGCAAATGGTGCAGCTAAAGCCAATGGCAATGGAAAAGCTAATGGCAATGGCAAGGCCAAGCCTACACCTCAGCCTAAGGCAAATGGAAATGGCAAGGTTTTAGCTGAGAAGAAAGCTAATGGAAATGGAAAATCCTCTGCAGAAAAGAAAGCCAATGGAAATGGAAAAGCCACTGTTGTCCCTAAGACAAATGGAAATGGCAATGGCAAAGTTACAGCAGAGAAGAAAGCTAACGGCAATGGCAAAGAAGTTAAAGCTAAAGCTAATGGCAAAGCTGAGAATAAGGTCAATGGTGAGGCTAAGGCTAATGGCAACAGCAAAGTTAACACTGTGGTAGAAAAGAAAGCTGTTGGTAATGGTGCTGCAAATCAGGCAAAAACTGTAACCACTACAAAAGCAAAGACTGAGAAAGTTGTTACCGTAGAAAAGACTGTGGTTAGTGCAGCTAAAGCAGCTGCCAAAGTAGACGCTACCAAGGCACCTAAACCCACAAAGGCACCAAAACCTGAACCTACAAAAGCAGCCAAGGCTGTAGTAAACAGTGCTACAGCAAAAGAGGCGAAAGTTGCGGTTAAGGAAGTCAGCAAAAAAGTCTCTGTGGTCAAACCAACGGTTGTGATTGAAAAGGTCTTGAAGAAAGTAGCTCCAACATCAGCCCCTGTCCGGCCTACTCCACCCAGACCCACGAAGTCCAAGGTGGTGGTGGATTCTAATGTCAAATCCCAGCACAAACCTTTCCCACCTTTTGGCAAGAGTGTGCTGAGCGGAACTGCAGTCCCAGCGAAGAAAGTAACCAACGGTTATCAACAGGTACAACAGCAGGGCCCATGGTTGTCCACGTTGTATGTCCCATCTGTCCCATCTGGTTACCATCACTCTACCATCCAGGGTCTGCAACAAAATGATCTGAAATCAAATGTTTCATTCGTTTCACAATTTTGAGAGACTAATAGTTTGGTCTCTCAAAAACTGTGCAATTTTGAGGCAAATCCTTGATGGTGGAAAATCAAGTACTCAAGATGGAAGTTGGTTCATACCAAGCTGGACACCTTCTCCTCTGTTTATATATCATATGATCTTAATGATCAGCCCGACTTCTGTATATGATATCATACAGCGGTTTACACTAAAGCATGGCTTTTTGTATGGTTTTATGGTTCTTTACTTCACTTCATACTCCTACCTTCCAGCTGCTGTATTGTAACTTGATCTGAGGAAACTCCAGTGCTTTTTTTTCTGGGGGGGCATTAATGGATCGATCAGATGAATGAGCATGGATTGCTATGGCACAGAAGCTAAACTTGAGAAAACACAAATACTATCACATTCTACACACATGCACCACAACAGAACTTTCCTGTCACTCTATCATTCTCCCCCTCCAAGTACCTGTGTTTTGTCTCTTTTTCTCTGGTCATACATTTTATCAGATATGAATGAAGCAGCCTCACAGAAACAAAGTTATGAGAGTTAAATTGTACCTGTATGTTTGTCTACTGCAGATATGTTTCAGGTTTATGTTCAGTACTCAGTTATTATTTTGTTCTGTGAGGCTGTTTGTTGGGGTTGTCTCTCTGTGACATTATTTTTGGGTGAAACTATACATCCCAAAGCATCGACTCATGATGTTTTTTTCTGCATGGGATGGATAGAAGCTCTCTGTCCAATTTCCGAAAGAGAAGCTGTCACCCTGTCATGAACCTTATTCAACAACAGGATGAAAAGAAATCTCAGCTAAGTAGTCTCAATGACTTCCTAAATCTTGCCTGGGGCAAAATTTATAGTCATTGCAAGTCTGAAACTACCTGAAATTTCTTTTCAAAAATGGATCTTTGCAACTTTAAAAATGTGAGTCGTCAGTAAACGTTTCTGACACCCACAGTTTTACAACGTGTTCCATTTTATTCTCTTCACTCACCAGACTTTGAACTAACCACGCCTTTCCAATCAAATCTGCTTACTTCCTCCCTGCTCCCCATTTCCTGTCAACTTGACCAATCAGGATGTAGACACTGAATATTCCGAGGCTGGCCACACCCCTACAGAGACTGATTATTACTATGAGGAGACGGTCCCGCTGCCAGAGGGTGAGGTGGTTGGACAAGAAGAGGTCCATGTACAGGTAAAAAAAAAAAAAAGGATTACCCATTGATCAGTCACACATAACAGTGACAGACAGAACAGATAACCCTCATAAAGAACAAAAACAGAAACATGCAGAAGAAGATGATGTAATATCTGTGTGGTGGTGAGCCCAGTCTTTAACCGAGTAGCTAATAGCCCTGTTTCCCTTCACACATCTAACCAAATATCACTGTTTTGTTGGCACCGATGCCGTGAGACAAGACATAATAGAAAACCTCTTTCACAGAAGAATGCACTATATTTATCTTATCAAACATTTTTATGTGACTCCCCTTTTCCCTAACAGCAAGATTTTGGTTTTGTTCTCATCCCAAGATCCCTGAATAATTTTTTATTTGTGATCTTGAAATAAGAGCAAAAATCTTGTGAAAAAGGGATTCACAAAAAAATATTTGATACGCAGTTTAAACAAGAGCAACAAAGAGATAAATATAATGCATTCTTTAACAAATATTGGACTAGATAATACAGTATTTGCAGCGGCTTACTTTAAAGCCCTAAACTGACAGAATTTGAGAGGCTTTCTCACAGTTCTGATCTGTTTCTCACAGTGTTTTGATCCATATTGTCATGATTTCCTGTGTATCTATATTATCTGACTTCAGTGACTTTATGTTTGTGTTTTAGGGAAATGTCAGAGTATGTGGTATATTTTTGGAACAAATAGTTTCAGACATGTTTTTCGATGGTGCTCCAGTTTGTTAGTCTGGAATAATCGAACCGGATTATGTTTAAAACTGCTTTGGTAAGTTAACTAGAAAATAACTTAGATTTGGCTTTGCATAGCATAGCAGCAGCTTGTTTTCACTAAGTATTTCATATCAGTCTTGTGCATCGAAACCAAACTTTGAAAAGATTTGTTTGGTCTCAGATCTTAATGCACAAGCTGATCAGGATATGCTTTGACGAAAACATAACAGAGTTTAACTACAGAAGATTCGAGGTAGCAAGGTAAACCTGATTCACGTGAAAAAGTCTGTCAGCTGTCTTTTTGTTTTCTGTTCCTGTGTCACTGTTTTATGCTGAAGGTAAGACTCACTTCTTTCTCTATATCCTCTTCCATCACTTCCTTCCACTTCTGTTTTTCATGCTTTTCTCACTTTTCTGAACTAACGTCTCCACACCATGCCTACCTCTCTCCCCTCCTCTCACTGTTCCTTTGTCCTCCTTTGCCTGCTTGATTCTCTCCTGTCCCTCTATTCATCCCGTCACGGTTATGATAAAACCCAACCCAGCCCCAGGTGGAGCCATCGCTGGTGGGAGAGGAGGTAGATGCCACCAAAGCAGGCGGTGTGGGTGAGGAGGCCTTCACTGAGGAGTATGTGACTGGGGATGTGGGCCTCAAGGAATACGACTATTCCTACAGGGACTACAATGAGCCCATACTGGAGACTGGAGAGGTTGATGCTAACATGGGCCCCGCCCTGTCCGCTGTGACAGATGAGGGAGGCGTAAGTAGTTTTGCTTCACTGGCAAAAAAAAAAAAAAGTGGAAACCAGTGATTCAACCAGCTCTGAATGCTAGTCTTTGTCACATTGTCTTCAATGTCCTCTCTAGTGACTTGTCTGAGTTTGTCCTATCTGCATAGCCGCATTAGAGACATTTATTTTGTTTTTTTGTTTTTACCACTTTGGCAGCAACTGCATCTCATATCATTATTAACCCTTTAAGACCTAGAACTGTATTTGTGACAACTTTCAAATGAATTTCCTCAGTTATTTATCACCATTTATCATAATACTTCAACTTTTCCATGAAAAGTCACATATTTTATATTTAGCTGAACGTAAAATCAAACATCTACACCCACTGTGTTTCCATGTTCACTACAGAGACTCTGAACGTCCATATGGCTCATCACTGATGGCAATGAAAAGCTGAGAAATTGCATTTTACCTGAATTATTTACATGTATTAATAGGATTAGTGGTTCAGATGTTGTTAAACATAGATGCTTTTGGACGCTGCCTTTGAAGGTTAAGAAACAATGCACATAAATATCACTTAATGATTAAAAACATGCTTTAGACATCTCATGATTACCAGCTAATGTAGATATATTCCTTCTCACTGAATTGATGTGTTGATCTGGTTGCTAATATCTATTTTAGTTCCCTCCTAAGTGTAACATAAGTGAATTCACATGGGGCATTTACAGAATTTTATGTTAGGCATGCTCAGTCAATCACAGAGAGACATGTATTTGAATGAATATCAAATACTTAAAAGACAAAGACCTAGACTCTCATCACTGGTTGAAATGAGAATGATTCCATGCAGAGTGTTGTCAGAAACCCTGGACCACAGGTGAATAGCTATTTCCATAGAAGAAGCCAAAGAAGAAGCTGATAAAGATTAAAGCTTGTGCTGTCATGTACGCTGCATAAAGAGGCATGTGAAAGACTGGCAAAAAGCATTTGCTGAACTTTCTGAATGCTGTTTTTTCAGTGTATGGCTTAGTTTAGTACTGCTATGCCCAAATGTACTGTAAAAATGTGTAATGGAGCAACAAGCTGAAGATCCATTCAACCTTTGGTACCAGTTAAAAGTTTGAATCCTGAGTAAAACAGGCTCCTATGCTACAGTTCTGTTTTCGACCTGGGCATACCTCTGTGATTTGATGTGGTAAAAATACTATGGGTATCTTAATGTAAGTTTACAAACCACTGTTGTCCATCACATGCATCCTGTGAGTACAGGTCTTTCTTTTTCTTTTTGATGGGTGTGTTTGAGTGCCTCTATACTGACTGCATCATGTTGTTGGCTACATGTGTGTTTTCCTCAGGCTGCTGTCAGAGGCCAGAAAGGAGAAAAAGGAGAACCTGCCGTCCTGGAGCCTGTGAGTTCCTGTTTCTCCTTCAGCTTTATTGACAGATGGGCCTGGGATTTGCATCAGCAACCCAACTGAAACATTTACCTGTGGTTCTTGTATCGACAGTAACTCTATGCTGATACACCACTTGAACTTCCACTATAAGGACAAAAGTATTGAGATTCAGGTGTTTCTTTTCTAACAGGGGTCTGGGCCACAAAACGATAATGACAAATGTCATAATATAGTTTTATATTGGGATAAATATCATTGCATTGGTTAGTTTGGTTTACATTGTTATCTTTGCTTCCAAAATGACTCAGAGATGGTTTTTACTTAATTTCTCTCAACACTGATTAGATTTTTTTGTTATTTTTCTTTATCCATGACCATGATTTTAAATGTTCGACCTCTAAATTTCTGAAATATTTTTCGTGCTCTGACTGTAAATAATGATTTTGTACCACACCTAATCATCTACTTTCTTCACATCTCACTCAGGAGGAAAAATCTCCCATTAAACTTGAAGAAAATGTTGATATTTGTATCTCAAATCGGCATAAACAGGACATCTTACGAGCTGTAGCCATGATGTGGTCCAATATTTTTGTCCATATAGTTTATATACTGTGGATTTTATTTTGTACATAACAACCCAAATCTGTTTGTCGGAAAGAAATTCTCTGTGATGTTCTTTTAACTTCTTTGGTCTTTTGAAGGGTATGCTGATTGAAGGACCTCCTGGACCTGAGGGACCTGCTGTATGTACATTTTATACTCACTTAAAATATCATATTAATACTTCATGCAGTTTTATGTTGTATCTACTTCCTTGTGAAACCTAGACAACTATAACGTCAGTAGGTCATTTGGATGGGGATTACCTTACACAACATCAGGGTGATCAGTCTTTAATTAGAAAAATTAAGTACCTCTCCATCTGTGTGTGACAGGGTCCAACTGGTCCCCCAGGCTCATCTGGACCTCCTGGCTCTGTTGGTGATCCCGGCGAGAGGGTGAGTCCATTTCTGAGAGATGTTCAGTCACTGCAAGATTTTCCAACCCTTCATTAACCTGGTAGCTCACCGCTCCTTCTCCCCGTTCTGCAGGGCCCACCTGGTAAACCTGGTCTGCCTGGAGCTGACGGAGTCCCTGGACCTCCTGGAACTTCTGTCATGCTGCCTGTAAGTCGTCCATATACTCTGACCCTTCGATTCTCTATGAGGCTACCGTCTGATATTGCCATAAATATGTCATAAGTCATGTGCACCTGTGTGATGTAACCTCAGCCCTGGTGCGGTACTCATGATGTTCTCATTAATTCCTATGGTTAAAGGCTGGGTTTTTTTTGTTTGTTTTTTTTTTTTTTATCAAAGAGTGGATATTAGTGGTATATCAATGTATAAATCCAATAATCTGGGTCTTATACACTCCCCACAGCTGCAGTGCATTACCCTTCTGTCATATTTTGATATACTTGTCTTTTTTTACTTCCTCAAATTATTGTTCATCAATATTTATGTTAATTATAGTAACAACGTGTTATATTAAAATTATGGTGAATGATAGCAGAGGTTGTGTGTTATTAAGCAATACTAAATGTTCAATTATAAGTTATGTCTACGTTGAATAGGCATAATATTCTCCTTGCATAAACTTAGAGCTCTCTTCTTTTCCTTCTCCAGTTCCGTTTTGGTCAGAGTGGAGGAGATAAGGGTCCTGTTGTGTCTGCACAGGAAGCTCAGGCAGCAGCCATCTTGTCTCAGGCCCGGGTCAGTCAAAATAAGATGGAACACAAACACAAGACATAGATTTATAATGAGCTCTCAGGGTGATTTATCACATTACAAGCAGCCGTGTGACTCCACTGTAACTCATGTGGAGGTGTTTTGTCTCTAGATGGCTCTGAAAGGACCTCCTGGGCCAATGGGTTTCACAGGACGACCCGGACCCCTGGTATGATTCTGTCTTCTACTCTATACCAATGCTTTCATCTTAACAATGTATTTAGTCTTATAAAAGGTAAAGTATATTGCAGATTCGAACTGACACATCATATATAGGGTCATCCTTTTTTATTTTATGTAACATTATCATTCAGGGACCTGAGAGGATGCATGAGTTTGGTGACTAAGCTGACAACTGTCTCTGTTTCAGGGAAGTCCAGGAAGCCCTGGTCTGAAGGGAGAAAGTGGAGACCCTGGTCCACAGGTAAATCCCTACCTGCTGTACCAAACTTGACCTCTGACCTGATATCAGACTTCAGTCATGTAATCTTTTGTATGAACTGACCCTCTGATTGTTCAGTGTTATGTTGTTGCTGACCCCACATACACAGTCCAGATCTGTGGTAGGAAGGTTTTAACATCATGTGATTACTTTGCCAGGGCCCCAGGGGATCCCATGGTTTGATGGGACCTCCAGGCAAAGCAGGAAGAAGAGTGAGTATGAAAGACATTTGCCATGTTTTTTTTCATGAGGATGTTAACTATTTCAACCAGTTTAATACATTCTCAAAAAAATATTTCAGTCTAAATGGATGTCAATGTGCCAAAGCACACATAGTTTTTTCCATTTTTATCCACTCTATCCAAGCCACACAGATCCTGTCAAAGATAAAACATGTGTACGGTCGATCTACTGCAGATTGTTGTGACTTACTGTTTTACTCCTTGTGTTCTGACAGGGTCGTGCTGGAGCTGATGGTGCTCGGGGAATGCCCGGAGAGCCTGGATCCAAGGTCTTTACTCTAACATCATCAAAATAAGCTCTACTCGCTTGTGAAATTTTGTTTGTTGCTGAATGTGTCCCTGGGTATTTTCAGAGTCCAATAATAGATGATGGCAGTGGGTACATAAAATAAAATGCCAGTGTTATATAAGTTAGGATTTCCTGTAGGGAATGAGCAATAAGAATAATGAACTGTGTTTGTGTCTCAGGGTGATCGTGGTTTTGATGGTCTTCCTGGTTTGCCTGGTGACAAAGGACACAGGGTGAGTCAACAGCCAAACAAATAACAAACCAGCTACTTAATATCATGTGTGTGACAGTTTAAAACAGATCAGAACATTTATTATTACTATTACGTTATTGATAGTAATTATACAGTATTGATAGCATCACAGTATTGATAGCATCACAGTATTGATAGCATCACTTAAAAACTTACTCTTACCTAATTCTGAGTTCGGTCCTCATCTTCCCAGGGTGACACAGGTCCAATGGGACCGTCCGGACCTCAAGGAGAGGATGGAGAGAGGGTAAGAGGACGTACAAAATGTCACTTTTTAATTCAGACACCACGCAAATCATCTGTCACCGTGTCACGCTGTCTGCCATTAATCAGCATCATCCCATCCTTATTATTTTGTGTCTGTTTCCAGGGAGACGATGGAGAAGTTGGACCCAGGGGTCTCCCAGGTGAACCAGTGAGTGTTTCCATAGCAACAACGCTAATATTACATTTTTCCTACTTTTTTTGTACAATATATCTAATGACTTTTTTACTTTTTTAACATATTTTAACATTTTAAAACACCTCAGACTTACATACACACATATACTCACACATGTTTAACTTGCACCACAATAAATTAGGATGTTCCCCCATAATAGTGACAACACAAATACCATCAATAATAAAATTATAGTTAGAGAAATAATAATAATAGTAAAATAAATTAAAACAATAATAATCATCATCATCATCCTCAAAAATCAAATAGATTGCATGTTTCCATCAGTTATGATACCCATATATGGTTTCCAGAGCATGTAAAAGTCCTTCCTTTTGGCTTTTACAATAGTCTTTCCAGTCCAATACAGCCAGAAAGTTCCTTCAGCCACATTGTTAATGTAGGAGCGTCCATCTCCTTCCAACAAAGTGCAATAGCTGTCCTGGTCTGAACAAGTCCAAATTCCAACAATACAGAATGTTTCAGTGTACATAGAAATTATTTTGAGTTTATTCCAAGAACATATAATTTGGTATTGAAGGGGACAGTGGTCTTAAGTTTCTGAGAAACATTTTATGATGTCCTTCCAGAATTTTTGGAACATTTGACATTCATTTTTCTTGTATTTTATTTGAGTGGGGGTTACCCATTGTATTTACGATCCCTGCCTGTTATACATGATATCTAAAAATATAACCAAAGCAGCGTCCAGTACAGATAATGATAATAATCAGTTCATAACTCAATACTCATATTGGTTTATCTGTCTCATGTTAATGCTCATGTTCCTCCTAAATACCTCATATTAAAACTAGACTATTTCCTGTTTATTTTCTTCTTTGATCACATCCTGTTTACTGACTCATCGTGGTTTGCATGTGCGTGTCTGTTGGTCTGTCTGGGTTCATATGTGCGTCTCCACCTGTGTGTTCTTGTGTGTGATTGTGTGTCTTTGTCTCTAGGGACCTCGTGGTTTGCTCGGACCCAAAGGTCCTCCTGGAATCCCTGGACCTCCTGTGAGTAAAACAATTCTAAGCCACAATGTGCTGCTTTTTTATTTTAGCAGTATTGTTTTATGCCACTGTCGCCACTGAACGCCCACAACAACCCCTGAAGCAACACACTGTGACCTGACATAAACACGGGATTGTCCAGTAAGCTTAAAATGGACATGTTATGATCTTACAGCCACCTCAGAACAATACTGGTACACTGAGTTATCCAGGATTTAGGCACACGAGTTACACAAGTGTCCATTTCAGACACGTGATGGTTAAATGTAGTCGAGTTGTGTGGCGTTAGAGCATTTTGAGTAAGGTTTAATACTCTGCCTATTTCTACAAAATAGTGCACACACCAAAACTATATAATTTGTAGTCAAAAGCATTAAGTACTCACTATTTCAGCACGCATTACAATAAAAAAATAATATTCTCCATCACATCAGTCTTCTTCTTTGTATTATTAGCTATTGGAAAAATATTGCTATGACACACAACAATATTTGATGTGTTTGAATCAGTTTTTAAATCCCTTTTAATTCCTGTGTAAGTCAAGTTTCTATTTTCATCTTCTCTTATTTTCAGGGTGTTCGAGGAAATGATGGAAACCAGGGTCCCAAAGGAAACTTGGTTAGTGTCACTTCATTGGTTGATATTTAGGACATAATTGAATATCACAAAAGTCATTATAAAATGTCCTTGTCCTGTTCATTTTTATTGGTTATCACTTCCTAATCTTCTGTTTCTCAGGGTCCTCAAGGAGAGCCAGGACCTCCAGGTCAGCAGGGAACCCCAGGAACTCAGGTGAGACAGAGGAGACCTGGCTCAGAGGAGAGAGGACATGCCTGTGATATTGACCTGTCCAATAAACAGTAATGCAGAGTATTTATGTGTACCACACAGTGACCATATGGCTCATGTGTTTGGATTTTTTTATAGGGAATGCCTGGACCTCAGGGAGCTATTGGACCCCCAGGAGAGAAAGTAAGTGCAGTTACTCTATATGAAAAGTGTGATACAGAAAGATAAAAATTACATGAAAATGTAGTCAAGAAAAAGGGGACTGAAGTAGACTGTCAAGAACAATGAAGATGCATATCATATATCATGTAGCCATTAACTAGAAGCCATCAGTTATGCATCTGTGCCAGCATTAAAGCACAACATATTTACTTGTAATTCGTCACTTCAGTTCATGACAATCCTCTCCTCTTTTCCAGGGTCCCACAGGAAAACCAGGTTTGCCAGGAATGCCCGGAGCTGATGGTCCTCCAGTACGTTTGTCTGTGTTTATTACCACACAGCTGAAATAAACTGAATATATCAAATCCTAATGTACTTCTTGAGGTTTGAACATCCTGTCTTTTTCCCTCAGGGTCACCCAGGAAAGGAGGGGCCTGCTGGCACCAAAGGAAACCAGGTGGGTATCAGTCCCTGCAGTGCAAACATTAGATATGACTTCACCTTACATCTGTAATCTGAATTTCACGTGTAAAAATTCCAATATATTGTGTTTTCCTTTGTTTCTTCAGGGTCCTAATGGTCCTCAGGGAGCTATTGGTTATCCTGGTCCTCGTGGCATCAAGGTCAACATTTTCTGTCTCTTTTTATATTTTCTGCTTGAATGTAAACTTTTAATTAAGTGTGGAGTAATATTGCGTTATTGTTCTTCTTATTTAATTTTTTAACTGCAGGGTGCTCAAGGAATTCGTGGATTGAAGGGCCACAAGGGAGAGAAAGTAAGTCATTCACTACAGTTTAATATTTGTAAATATAAACTTCTCACACTCTCTTATCCAAATGTTCAACCATGTTACTGTGTACAGAACATTTTATTCAAAGCAAACAACAAATGTTGATGTCGTCGGTCTAAATCCAGAAAATGTTGTTATTGATGACTTTTTATTTTGCTTTTTGTTCATAGGGAGAAG
This sequence comes from Apogon talboti, assembly GCA_037367365.1. Lineage (NCBI taxonomy): Eukaryota > Metazoa > Chordata > Actinopteri > Kurtiformes > Apogonidae > Apogon > Apogon talboti. Next base: position 26,880,548 of record JAPQRQ010000003.1, on the reverse strand, counting down.
ATGGTTTCCCTGGAATTAAAGGAGATTTCGGTGCCAAGGGAGAGAGGGTAAGATTTTAGTTGGTTATTTTATCAATTAAAATAACTGATGGTTTATTTATTATATTTATCTTTATTATGTCTGCTGTTAGGGTGAAGTTGGAGTACCAGGACCAAGGGGTGAGGACGGTCCAGAGGGTCCAAAGGGTCGCGTTGGACCTCCTGGTGAAATCGGACCAATTGGATTAGTTGGAGAGAAGGTAAAACCTCTTCAGTCAAGACATGATTTCTTTATCTGATTTGATAAAATAAAAAGATAAACATACTCCCAGTGCCATCTGAACTGTTGAGAATGTAAGATTCTCAGTTCTTCAATGTTTTATTTTCAATGTTGCACTAATTTTCTTTATTTGATACTGGCCATTGTCAAAAAATTAAGATTAAAGTTTCCTTTGACAATAAATGAGTCCAGAAAATGTCATTGTGCTGCCCTCTGGTGGTTATATGAGCACATACTGTACATAAAGAGGATGTGACATATTAGTTGATAAATGAGACGTGAGCATTGATATTTCATTCTAAAGTGTATTATATTTTTTGTTGCCCTAGTTGCTCACTGACATTAAATATGTCTCCCAGCAAGACATATTACAAATTATCTAACCTCTTTTTTTTTCCCTGAATTTCAGCTGTTGTTTCAGTGTAACATCACGTTTAACATCCAATGGCATGTTCCCAGGTTAATTAATACGTGCAGATTAAATGTGTCAATTTATGATTTCAGGGTAAACTTGGTGTACCTGGACTTCCTGGATATCCTGGAAGACTAGGACCCAAGGTAAGAGAAACACCTACACACTGCAGTATCATCTCTGAAAAACAGTGAACAGTGCTGATGTTGATTGTTTTTTGTAATTTTAGGGATCTCTTGGATTCCCAGGATTCCCTGGCTCTAATGGCGAGAAGGGAACAAGGGTACGTTGACAACTGTTGTCTGACTTTGCATCATGATTGACTGTGAGGTTGTACATGACTGGGGAATATGATGAGATGACATTTGATTCATTAACTCATAGGTCATGCAGATGGATGAATTAAAGTAGAGTCAACTTCAGTTGTTTTTGTGTAATTTTTTTCAGGGTCTTACCGGCAAAGCAGGACCGAGAGGACAAAGAGGACCAACGGTACTGTTTGGTCCTTCATGCATTAATTCACCCTCATTCACTAATTCTTCTAGACAGTTGCATTCAGGATAATGTTAACTTACTTCCACTGATGAAAATTCTGATTTGTCTGTCAGGGTCCCAGAGGACAGAGAGGACCCAGAGGCGCTACCGGAAAACCAGGAGCAAAGGTTTGTCTGGACAGTAGATCTATCTGGAGACAAAAGTGTGATGTAATTGCTGTAATGATGAATGGTGATAATCATTCTGTCACTGCTTGTATTATTACATTGGTATCAGTACTGTTTGCATGTTGTGGAACCCAAAATATCTCTGAGATTGTTATAATTGTGTTGTATTTAGATGAAAAATTATAGATCACAAGGCAGTCCTAGTTCTGTCTTAAATGAATTCAAAGTCTATAACATTAGTCAGAACTGTATTACTGAACTGTAACTCATGTTTAGCATTTTTTTAAGTTGTGCTTTATTTTGTATACAGGGAACTTCAGGAAGTGATGGCCCTCCTGGTCCTCCCGGAGAGAGGGTGAGGATTTCATTTTTATCACAGGAAAACTCAAACAGCAGTGCCAAACAGCTAATCCTTCTCATATAATGATTAATCCTCTGTTAGTGATCAGTTATTCTAATCACGTCTCTGTTTTTGTTTTGACAGGGATTGCCTGGGCCTCAGGGAGCCAACGGATTCCCCGGGCCAAAGGGACCTCCTGTAAGGGAAACGTTTTAATGACGTTATCGAACTTTGTAGTTGAGTATTAATAGTATCAGTAAAAGTAACATGAAAATGATTGATTTGACGTGAACTGATGTTACCACACAGGGACCACCAGGAAAGGATGGACTGCCTGGACACCCCGGACAGAGAGGAGAAGTTGTACGTTTTATTTTTATTTACTCTTTTTTACATTGGTTCATTTTGCAGCTTTAAGTGATTACTGTCTTTGACATTTTTAAGGACGTTTTCTCAAAAACTGAAGTGATAAGTTGGTGGCTGTAGTGTCTTTTGTTTTATTTTTAACCTTGTTTAGTTGATTTTGAAATCACTGCTGTGTATTTGTTGCATGTCGTCGGATGTGGGATGAGTTCATCATATGTGGTAGCAGGTTCCTCCTCAGCCTGCACTATTTGCTGGTTGTAATTGGTGAACAATCCACATCCTCCAGGATGAACCCCTGTGCCTTGCATCTCCAGAGGCGTTGACGTGTTATACAGTATAAATAACAGATGGAGTCTGAATCATAGTGAACATTTTAGTTGTCATAAAACACCCTTTCTGTTGAAATGTCTGTTCAGAATTGACAGTTTGTTTAGGATTTTGTTGAGATAATGGTGGAAGTGAAAGCTTAGGCACTATTATTTATATCACTAGTCAAAACCCCATAATAACAAATATATTCTAGTTCAAGCGATGATAGAGGAAAGAAGACTCTTACTGTCAGACTTTAGATAATTGCTGATTGACAGCTGTAATGACCGATCACTGGCAGACACATCAGACTTTATAACTTGCCCATAGCAACAATGAATGGTACTGCATCCTCCATCTTTATGGGTCTATGAATTGGTCTGTTTATCAGAAGATCTTCCTGATTTCTGCTGCTGAAATTTTAAGTGAAAAGCTTTATGGTCATCTAATGATTGAGACATGAATTGCAAACATTGTTATGCATCTGAAGACACTAGTTTTTCAGATTAAATCCATTTCTTTAATCGCTGACTGAATCTCTTTCCTCCAGGGTTTCCAAGGAAAGATGGGTCCACCTGGGCCTCCTGGAGTGGTCGGACCTCAGGTGAGTTTCTTCATCACTCAGCAGAATTACCTCCTCACCAGTATGTAGTACAATGGAAATCTAATCAGCTTTCATAACAACTCAACATTTCTCTCTTCTTTGCTCTTCACCTGTTTGCACCTTATCCCATCATCTTTCTCTCAATCCTCTCTCCTCCACATTTTGTTCCATCCACCCAGGGTCCATCAGGAGAGACTGGTCCCATGGGTGAGCGTGGCCACCCCGGACCCCCAGGTCCACCTGGAGAGCAGGGACTTCCTGGTAACTCAGGAAAGGAGGGAACCAAAGGAGATCCCGGTCCACCTGGAGGTCCTGGTAAAGATGGCCCCCCAGGACTGAGAGGTTTCCCTGGAGAGAGAGGACTTCCTGGAACCCCTGTGAGTATGGACAAGTGTTACCAGCTGACAAGTTTTTACATTTATTTCAATGGCAATAACTCGATTGATGGATCAATGGTTTGGTTTTATTTTGGTTCATCTTTAGGTGAAAAAATTGTGACAATTTTCTTCTTGCCTTTTGCTTCCAGGGAGGTGGAGGACTGAAGGGAAGTGAAGGACCTGCTGGACCTCCTGGACCTGCTGTACGTTTTAAAAGTCACTTAAAGATTGATAAAATACACTAATACTCAACTACAAATACAACAATACTGGCACAATTGTATTATTTTCACTTCTAAATTTGTCTTATCTGCTATGATCATGGTAGTCATTGTACAGCATTCATTTATTATTTTCTTACTAGGGGTCTCCTGGTGAGAGGGGACCTGCTGGTACTGCTGGACCTGTTGGACCTCCTGGAAGACCAGGACCTCAAGGACCTCCTGGACCCGCTGGAGAGAAGGGAGTACCTGTGAGTATCTGAAGATCATCATCCAGTGTGCAATAGTGAATTTTATTTGATATTCAGAACAAAAAATGATGGAAAAGAATCTCAACTTTATTTATAAAAACTTTAAGAACAACCACTGCTGAAACTAAGTGCTATATATCAGTCATAAAACCATAACTATATCAAATAAAATAAAATACCAGCTGTTGATTCTCCTCTTTTTCTTCCTCTCAGGGTGAGAAAGGTCCCATTGGCCCAGCAGGTCGGGATGGAGTGCAGGGTCCTGTGGGTCTGCCTGGCCCTGCTGGATCACCTGGAATACCTGGAGAGGACGGAGACAAGGCCAGTAGCTTTAAGTCTTTATCCCAGTCCACCTGAGCTGTGTCTTTCCAGCAGTGAGGATCATTTACAGAAGAGCCTTGTTCTAACTTCTTTGTTATAACACAACGTTTTTTTCTATGTTTTCAGGGTGAGGTTGGAGAACCTGGTCAGAAGGGTGCCAAAGGAGGTAAAGGAGAACATGTAAGTGAAACAGATATGTGTGGAAATTGTCAGACATAAAATTCATACGATTATAAATTATCATAATGTCTCTCTTGGCCATTGTATTTAGACATATTTATGGTTTGTTAATAGGGTCCTCCTGGTCCACCTGGTCCAATGGGTCCTGTTGGTCAGCCTGGTCCTGCTGTAAGTATGAACTTCTGTTAGTTGTTCTTGTTGCTGACTGTGTGGATGAGCAGTTACATGGATATAAAGTTTGTTGAGTTTCTGAAGATCGCTTGGTTGGCGTCACCAAAATGTAATTATACAAATACTGTATATACATGAAACCTGTTGTATCATTACCTCATGAAATGTCCGTCACTACCACAAAGAGATATGACTATTTCCAGGTCTTTATTCATAATTTTCTTCTTCTGTGGTGCAGGGTGCTGATGGAGAACTCGGACCGAGGGGTCCACAGGGACATTTTGGAGCTAAAGGTGATGAAGGATCCAGAGGTTTCCCCGGAGCCCCAGGACCCATCGGTCTGCAGGTACAAACCCAATACAGACTCATTTCTGATTTCAGTGACAGATTTAATGAAATCTGTACCTCTGTGGAGCCGCAGGTTTTGTGCAGAGACATTAAACCACAGTGTTTGTTCTTTAACCTCTGTCTGACAGGGATTGCCAGGACCACCAGGTGAGAAGGGAGAGACTGGAGATGTTGGACCTCTGGTGAGTTTCACAAACACACAAATAACTTAATTATCAGTTCAATGACTTCTGACAATGAAATCATAAACAATGATAAAACCATGAGTTTCTTTGTGCTTCTAGGGTCCTCCAGGCCCTCCAGGACCCCGTGGCCCTGCTGGACCCAATGGTGCTGACGTACGTTTCTTCAAAATTTTTATTTGCAAAATCACACCTTTGACTCTTCATGAAATCATTCAATTTACTTTAAGGTTCCTGTATAATTCTTATGTAACTAGTCACTAAACACTACACATCTAAAAGTAAAGAAGTTAATACCTTCTTAAAATAGCATTTTAAAGTAAAGTCTTATTCTTTGTGTTTGTTTTTCAGGGTCCCCAAGGTCCTCCTGGTGGTTTGGGTAATCCTGGACCCCTCGGAGAGAAGGTGCAGTGACTTCTGCTGCATTTTATCAGTATTAAAATGAAATAGAAACTGAATGAATCTCTTTTCAGCTTTTACTGAGAGCTAAAAGGTCAACCCTTTGTTCAACAGGGAGAACCTGGTGAGGCTGGTCCACCTGGAATTGTAGGAGAACCAGGAAAGAAGGTGAGTGGCTGGACATCTGGTCCTGAGTCCATGTGACATCAGGAGACTCTGACTTTAGTAATAAAGAATGTTGTCAGTAAAAAGGTTGTGCTTGCATTGACAGGGACCTCGAGGAGAGCGTGGAGAGAAGGGAGAAGCTGGACAACCTGGAACCGCTGGACCTCCTGGAGGACGTGGACGACCTGGAGATGATGGACCTAAAGGAAACCCTGTATGTCACCAAAGACACATAAACACACTGATGCTCAGATCAGTGACTTCAGCTCTGCTCTGTTTTAATGGTATTACATTAGGTGATAGTGTGACCTCTGACCTTTAACCTCTCAGTGGTGTTTTGGTTGTCATCTTTAGGGTCCCGTTGGTTTCCCTGGTGATCCTGGCCCCCCTGGTGAGGTTGGACCCAGAGTGAGTATCTTCTTTTAAGAATAGACAAGCATAGGGATGGGGCAAATATCAATACAAGAAGAGATTGCATTATTGATTATTATTTCCTCCTGTTATTTTCTTCATATAATAAATGATCAATATCTTACTCCAAAATATTGATATCATCATTACAACAAGTGAACATGGAGGTTGTATGTTTTAAAGAAGCACCAACATTAGACCTGTGTATATTATTTTATCTTAAATTTTATCTCAAAATACTGGACAATATTGAATTTATTCTTCTTGTATCATCAATACATTAGTGTCATATAACAGTTTTAATTCAACCCAGTAGCTCATTTGGTCATGGAGATTGTGTTGTGTTTGTGTGTAAAAGAGGCACTGTTTGGCAACTCCAAATGAAATGAATGAACACAGAAATCCCACATTTTGCCTTGTTGGGAGTATTTTTTTTTATTTATACAGACATCATGATATATACATGATAGTCTTAGAATATATTAATTATCACAGACTTATTTTATATTGATGCCATTGTTATTGTGGCCAGTGTGTCCAGATGTCTCAGTGTCATATTGTACGTTACTCTGTGTGGATGAACATCATCACTGGCTTCAGGGCACCCATCATTTCAGTCAAGCAAACACAAAACATCATCATTTTTTGGCACTTTTGGAAATTAAAAAGATAAGCCCCTCATCAACCTGTCCTGCTCCACATTCAGGGACAAGATGGAGCCAAGGGAGAGAGAGGAGAGGATGGTGAACCTGGAGAATCCGTAAGTTAGAAGAATAAGGACACAGATACAGAGGCAAGTGTCAGTAAATCCTCTGAACCTTCTCTGACTCCTGTGACTCTGGTTGCAGGGCTCTCCTGGACCCCCTGGTGAGAATGGACCCCCCGGCCCCCCAGGAAAGAGGGTAAGAACGCTCACTTCATCTGGTCAGCCCCTGGTGTCATAAGGTCACCTCAGCATCATCAATTAACTTCTTTATCATGTGTCTGTTCTACTTCTTTGCTTCATTTTAATAAAGTCTATCTTAACTTATCTTCAGACAGAAACTTGGTGGTGTAACCGTAGTAACAGTAATGGCAGAAGAAACAGATGCTAAGAGTCTGCCAAGTGAATGAAAGCAATGATATAAATAGATAATAAAAGTCAACGATAATTCTACTAATGATCTGTTTTGCCTCTGATACATTGCAGTGAAGGAATTAGAAAATGCTTTTTATTAAACCACTGTTGTATGTTTTATTCAACAGGGTCCTGCTGGAACAAGAGGACC